>SPJY01003267.1:1393466-1447127 GCA_005191435.1 Raddia distichophylla
GGGGCCCGCGTGGCAGGGAACATCCCGAAAGGAGTCTTCTAGTCGAAGGCTCCCCCTGCTGCGAAGGACGAGCGCATTTAATGCAACGTCACGCGCGGATAGACAGCTGAAGACATGATTACCGCTACAGTGACCCCTGCAAGTCTGAGCGGCTGTCACTGTGGCGCAGAAGAATTGACCGGCAGAGAGAAGGTTTGCTTGAGATGGCCGCCCGCGTCAGGAGGAGCAGACTGGGCCCCACCCGCAGCCTCACTGGTGTGACTGTGCGGGTCAGTGGCCACTTGCGAAGCACGCGAGGGCGGCGCCGCGCGACGCAGTGGCAGCACGTTTTCGTCTCTCCTGTCGTGTCTTGTTACTGTACTAAGGGTACTGTACTGCCTACCCCCTCGGCTCTCTCCGCCGGTTGAAAGCTTATATAAAAGGGGTGGAGAGAGAGGGGAGAGGTTACATTACATCGCACTAGCGTACGTGCATTCAAAACACTCTGTAAACACATTCCATTCAACCACAACCAAAAAGAGCTAAGGCTTAGCAGGAGTAGGACTGTTACCCGCGAGGGGGTCCGAACCTGGGTAATCCCCGTGTGTTGCTTCTTGCTGCGTCCAGCGCTCAATCGAATTGAGCTCGGCCGATAGGCTAGCAGGATAGAAATCTGACAAGGGGTGTGATCCGCAGTGGTTGAGCGGTGAGCACGCCATCACCCTTTATGGCAGCATCGGCTTATTTTTGGTGTGACACCGCAAATGCCTTCCTCTTCCCGACAGGACCAATCAGTCCTACACTTTTAGATGTAGCCATGTTGACTGGTCTTAGTCCTGATGGCGAGATGCTATCGGCTTTCGATCTGCCCGCCACACTGAAACTAGTTCCCGAGAAGAACTTCGGTTGGCAATGTTATATTAGCACCCACCAGCAAACAGGCGATGTCGAGGACGAAGAACACATCGCCTTCTTAAATATGTGGCTGGATCGGTTTTTCTTCTGTGGACAATCTCTCAGCCCTAGCAAGATATATCAGGGAGTAGCCGAAGCATTGGCATCAGGCCACAAACTAGCAATCGGCAAATACCTGCTAGGAGCCACCTATCGGATGATGCATGAGATCAGGGAGGGTCTCTGCTCGAAGAAAGCCGATTACTTAGTCGGTAATCTAGGTGGCCCTTTCTGGTTCATGTGCATGTTTCTGAAGCTCCAGATATACAACTCCCTTGGAGAACTAAACTTTGGCCTGAAATTTCCGAACGAGCAAGAATCCGATAGCAAGGAGCGCCTTTGCAGATCATACGGGGAGATGATCTCAGTTAACTGCAACAGAAGGCGCTTAAACCAACACGATTTGTCTCACTCCATGGTTGCATTTTATACTATGTCTGAATCGGAATATGGTTTAGAGCAATTCAACCCATACACTGATCTGGACAGATACCCGATCCCCTCATTTTTCCAATTAGCCAATACTCTAAAGGGCGAAGCCCTATCAGCTTATAAGGAATTCATTTCTCCAAGTATCTTCTTCGCTATCCTGAGCACAAGGACCCACATCAAGAAACCTTCATATGAATTCTATCACCCTGCCGTAGTAGCTCGGCAATTCAACCTTGGCCAGGATATACCCGATTTATTCATATACCGGCATCTGAATGCCAGAGATGATTTGGACTCTAAATCGGCTATGGTATTCTATCTGCTGCTCATTTGGAGTTTGAAATGCCATCATAATTTGTAATGTGGGCTGATACCTCGCTGAAGTTTGACGACTGGTGGGAAGCTATCGCCAAAAACATCTATGCCACCAAAGGCGGAGCTACAACCTTGATCGAACGGATCACTGGCCAGAAGGAAACTTGCAAACCCAACTGGCCAAAGATTGCTGGCATGACAGAGCTCCCATCGGCATCGGAACGAAGCAGCTCTGATAGTTTCGATTCTATTGATTCCGACGAGAACAGCGACGATAAGGAGGAAAACTCTTCCGAATCAGGACCTTCCTCATCAGACTCAGACGATGAAAGAACAAAATCTCAGAACTATGCATCGTCTTCTAGCAGCGAGGTTACTAACTTGCGTGTGTTTGCTAACTTATATTACTCTCTTCCGATCACTAACCTTGTTTATTTCTTCAGAGCGGAGAGAAACGCCCGAAGGCCAAGCTCATCGGAGAAGCGGCCGGTCAACTCCATTCAACAGCCAAGTCCGCATCGGCCTTTGCGCAAGGGTCTTCTCAACAGCCGAAGAGAAGAGGTAAAATCGACTTATAACATATAATTCCGGAATATCCGATCGCTTACCCACCTTTGATAAACAGGGAGGCCCGAAGGCGAAACCGGCCTGAGGAAGAAAGTGGCCGCCAAGAAACCACAACCCCAAAAGGTTCATACACCGATACCACCGAATCGGTATGTGACATAGTAAGCACTTGCTTCTCATCCAAAATTTTGCAACATACTTTCGACTTTTAGCTTATCGGAAATTTGATTTCAGGACACTTCGCCTGTCCACGCAGGTTATCACATATGATGGGAAGAAAACCGACGAGCTCAACTTCGATCCATCCAGCATGGATTGACTTGACAACGAGTTAGACTTCTTGTCCTCCCCGATCAGAACTCAGTCACCCCCAGCTGTCGTTATCGAATCCCCCGCACCAGCACCGGCCAAGAACAATCGGTTTTCTCCGGACACCTTGGCTAAACTGAAAGAGATGTGGGAGCTTGTCAACAATGAATCAGCTCTCCTAGCCAACCCTTCTGCTATACGGGAGATAGCCGATTCGGTTAAAGATATTCTCCCAGAGAAGGTGGTTTCGGCTATCCAGAAGGTGCTATCTCTTGAGGGACAGAAAGCCAATTTTGACGCCGCGTTGGACCGGCTCCATCAAAGGGAAACCTTGAAGGACGTTGAAGCGGAACTCAAGGGGCTGATTCAGGATGCCAACTCCCAAAACGACAAGCTCCTCCGGTTAAAGCAAGAGGCCGAATCGGCAAAAGCTGCAGCCTCCAAAGCAGTTTCAAGGGTTAAATCCTTGGAACAAGAATTGGAGAAAGCCAGGAAAGCCGAAGCTGCCGCTTGTTCAGATTTTGAAGTGTCCAAATCAGCAGCAAAGGAGCAGTATAGCATAGTGAAGACTTGCGGTCTGGCGGTACTGGAGGCGAAAAAGAAAATACCGATTATTCCTGGTTCAACCGAAGAAGACACCGACACCATCAATCGGATCCGGGATACTATCACCAGCGCCGCCGCAGCCATCCATGAATTCTGCGAATGATTGGCCTGCGAGCCAATTTTTAAAACTTTGCTCTATGTGTGGATCGGTTTTATACCGATCGTAAAACAATGTTCCATCTTGCCCCTTGGGCAAAACAGTCGAGGCCTTCGTGCCTATGTAATAACTATTTTTCCATGCAATCATTTTTTATTAATGTCTTAAAAATCTATAGGCAATTCTTTAGAATTGGCTTTTGCTCAACAGCAACGTGTTGAGTAAAATTGCATTACTAATTGGGTTTCAGACTATAGGCGATACACTTAGAATCAGCTTTTTCTCAACAGCAACGCGTTGAGTAAAACAATGTCACCATCAATTTTTAAACCATAGGCGATTCACAGAATCGGCTTTTAATAAATCCTTAGCTTAAGCTCCAACCCAAACGCTAGGATAATATTTCTTCAGATACTTGGCGTTGATTGCTTTACCGAAAACTTCCCCATCAAGCGTCTCTAGGATATATGCATTTCCAGGAATAACCCGATTGATCTTGAACGGTCCTTCCCAATTTGGAGACCACTTTCATTACTTAGGATCTCTAGAACCAATCGGTAAAAATGTTTTCCATACAAGCTCACCCACTTCAAAAGCTTTCAGTACCACCTTTTTGTTATAATGTCTGACGACTCTTTGCTTATCTCGTTCAATATGCTCCAGAGCCTTCAAACGGACCGCCACCATATCATCCAGCTTATCTAACATCAAATTCTTGTAATCATCGGCTTTTACATTATTTTGCTTCTCAACTCTCGTGGAACCGATGATCGCCTCAACCGGTAGAACAGCCTCTTGGCCATATACTAACTCAAATGGTGACACTTTCGTAGCCCCATGCTTAGCAATCCAATATGCCCATAGCGTATCCGCCAAAGTATTATGCCAACCCCGCGGCCTTTCATCGATTTTTCGCTTGATCAGCTTTATAGCGCTTTTGTTCGAAGATTCCGCCTGGCCGTTGGCTTGAGCATAATACGGCGAGGAGTTGATTGTTGTGATTCCCAGGCTCCGAGCGTAATCTTGAAATGCCTCCGACATAAATACCGATCATTGATCCGTAGTAATGGTCTGAGGAATACCAAATCGGTAAATTATGTGCTCTTTAACAAATTCGATCGCTTCAGTAGCAGTTACTTTCTTCAATGGTACAACTTCAACCCACTTAGTGAAATAATCCGTTGCTACCAAAATATACCGATGCCCCTTGACGAGGAAGGAAATATTTCTCCGATCATATCAATTCCCCATCCTCTAAAAGGCCACGGTTTCACAATCGGATGTAAAATTGATGCTGGCGCATGATGAATATTTTCGAACTTCTGACAGTCTTTGCAACCCTTATAATATTTGAAACAATCTTCCACCATCGTTGGCTAGAAATATCCTACACGCTTTAGCATCCATCTCATCTTGTATGCTGATTGATATGTTCCACATAATCCTTCATGAACTTCTCCGATTTCAACTTTAGCATCTTCCTCATTCAAGCACTTGAGCAACAACCCATCAAAACTCCGATAGTATAACTTGTCACTGATTAATACGTACTTCTAAGCTTTCCTTTTGAGCTTCCTATCGGTTTTCCCTTGAGGATCTTTAAGATAACCGATAATTTCTGCCTGCCATCCTATCGGAACTGGGTTTGCAATCGGAACAATTTCTAGCTCCATGATCGGTAATTTATAGCCCGATGCTTCCTGAGCTAAATCATTGGCTTCACAATTCTGTTCTCTTGGAATATGATGAATCGTGAATATGCTGAATTACTTAGCCAAATCAGAAGCTTTTTCAAGATACTCTCGAAGCAGATCACTATGACACTCATATTTACCGATCATCTGAAAAACCACCAATTGTGAATTTCCAAACACCTCCACGGCAATAGCACCGGCTTGGATAAACCACTCCAATCCTTAAATCAAAGTTTCGTATTCCACTTGATTATTGGTCAATCCAAAATCTACTGTGACACTGAATCGGTGAGAAACACAACCAGGAGAAACAATAAAAATATAAATTCCACATCCCTTCTCACAAACCGATCCATCAAAGAACATTACCCAAGGCAACAGAATCGAAATATTAACGTCTTGATGATGCATGATGAAATCGGCTAATACATGCCCCTTGACAACTTTTGGAGATTCATATGTCAAGTCAAACTCAATGAGATTATATGCCCATTTGCCAAGACGTCCTTTGATAATCGGAGCATTAAGCATATACTTAACCACATCGGTTTGACAAACCACTTTGCATTCAGCACCCAACAAATAATGCCTCAGTTTAGTGCAAGCAAAGTACAAGCAAAGGCAATATCTTTCCACTACCGCGTGTATCGGGTTTCTGGGTCCAGCAACTTCCTGCTCAAATGGAAGATCGCATGCTCTTTTCCATCGATTTCTTGTACCAGAACTGCTCCTATTGTTTTATCCGATACCGATAGATACAACTTAAACGGCAAATTTTCCTTTGGAGCAACCAGAACAGGTGGATTAACCAGATATTCCTTAATACTATCAAACACTTTCTGTTGCTCTTGTCCCCAAATAAACTTATCGGAATTTTTCAACTTAAGTAATGGAGAAAACGGAATGATTCTTTCCGATAAATTTGAATTAAATCTCCTTAAGTAATTAATCTTACCGATAAGCTCTTGTAGACGAACCTTTGAATCTGGAGGTTTAGTATTCGTGATCGCCTTTACTCTATCAGGATAAACTTCGATTCCTCTTTGACGCACCATAAATCCCGAGAACTTGCTGGCAGATACCCCAAAAGCACATTTCTTTGGATTCATCCTCATGCCATATTTCCGAAACCGATCCAACACGGTCACGATATCAGCCAAGTGCTGTTCTTCCTCCTAGGATTTAATTACCACGTCATCAATGTAGATTTCAACCAATTTACCGATTAGATCATGGCATATCAAGTTCATCCCCCTCTGATAAGTAGCCCCAGCGCTGATCAGCCCAAAATTCATAACGACCCATTCAAACAAGCCGATAGCCCCAGGACATCTAAACGCAGTTTTGTTCACATCTTCGACCATAAAGATTTGATTGTAACCAGCATTGCCATCCAGGAAACTGATAATCCGATTACCTGAGGCAGCATCGAGCAAACGATCGGCAATTGGCATCGGATATTCATCTTTATATGTCACTTTATTCAAATCGCGAAAATCAATGCATACCCGAATTTTATCAGAATCTGTTTTACCAACTGGTACTATATTTGAAATCCAATCGGCATATTTGCATGGCCGAATAAACTTTGCATCTAATAACCTTTGAATTTCAGCCTTTACCTGATCGTAAATTTTCTAACTAATCCTTCTTGGTGATTGCTTTACTGGCCGAAATCCAGGCTTCATTTTAATCTTGTGCTCCACTGTAGATTGGTCTAAACCAGGCATCTCATGATATTCCCAGGCAAAGCAATCAATCCGATCCTTGAGTATCTGGATAAGCCGATCTTTATATTCCCGCGACAACTGTTTACTGATGTAAGTGGGCCTCTCTTTACCATCGGTTCCAATATCGACTTTTTCAAGTTCATCAGCCGATATAAAACCTTGGCCCATCTTATATTCAATCCCCTCTAGAGCCGCGGTTCCCATATAAAACCCTCGTGTCCTTGAGTTACCGATTGCGCTTCCAATGTTGTTGGCTTGAATCCCAGCTTACTGACGCTAAGGAAGTCGCATTCTTCCAAGGGTTTTCCCGATAATGCCTCCAGGTTATCATGAATTTCGGCACAATCGGTTTCTGAGGTTAGAGATTCTCCTCTGACCACTTCTATCTGTTCGCCAATCCACTGAATCAAAATCTGATGTAATGTCGATGGAATGCAGCAATTGGCGTGTATCCAATCTCTCCCTAACAGCACATTATAACTCCCTTTGCCTTCAATCACGAAGAAAGCTGTTGGGATTGTTTTGCTCCCTACAGTGAGCTCCACGACCAGAACCCCTTTCGCTTCAGTCGGATTTCCATTAAAATCGCTCAAAACCATATTGGTCTTGACCAAATCCTCTACGAAGTTATTACGCTGCCGAACAGCTTCTTGGCTGGCACGGTGCGTAACGGCCTAGGATTCCTGTTTGAGTCCTACTCGAACAAGAGTTCTGCACGGCTACGTGAAGACCCGGACGTGGTTTCCCGGATTGGATTAGGAGTCGTGATCCCCAAGATTAGGAGATTACCTTATCTACCGTGGGTTGTATTTGGCATGTATGAGTTCGTTGCGATCTCGTAGTTAGCCCGGCCCGATATTCCTCGGTAGGTCGGTTTGCTCCGTACTATATAAACAGGGCACCTACGGCGTTTAGAGGGACCCTGGCCATTAGATCTCGCATACTACTCGCCGAGACCTGCTGATCTCGCCGAGTTCCACCTGTAATCCTCTTTGATATAAAGAAAGGCTGGACGTAGGGCTATTATCTCTCCCGAGAGGTCTGAACCAGGATAAAAACCACTGTCTCCTGTTCGTTGCTATTCGTAGTTGTTTGGCGTGTCTCCTATCTCACTTCTAAAGAACCTTGGTTGACTTGAGTCAATATCCCAACCGTCGACAGCGTCTTCAGCTCCAACCACTAGCTCTGCAGCAGCCTCCTCATAATCACTCATGAACTCCCGAGGTAGCACGCAAACCATATTAGTGGCAATCAAGACTTCGTCAGAGTCCTTTTCAATTATAACAGCCGATCTCAACTTGGGCCTCCACTCTTGCTTGCCCCTAGCCGGCTTTATCGGCTTTACCTGCTCTAGCAGAGCGTCCCTAAACTTCTCAGCTTCTGCTTCTTTAGCCTCAGCATGCCTCATCCACTGCAAGCGCCGCTTCTGAGACTTTGTGATTCCACTTGGGCACCACTGTGGCAATGGCACCTTGGGAGGCCGATGCACATCAGTACTCTTCTCCATCGGGTTTGCATCGGCTTTTTCACCAGGAAACACCAGCCGATCCTTTACCGATGTTCTCTTGGGAGGGATTAACGTATGATTCATCGGGCAATTCTTCAGTGTAGGTAATGACATTCTTTCTTCCCAGCAGTATCGAAAAAAGGGACATTCCCAGTGCTCCATCTCCCAACCTTGATCATTTGAATACTTTTGAACAGTTTCCGGAGCATCCGATTCGACGTTCTTGCGAGGTGTCTCCTTAGCCATCCGATCATATTTCTCCAACAGCTAGTCAAAGGTTGGCTTTGGCCTTGGCTTATTGATCGGATTATTATTGTGTCCGCGCTTCACCTTGCGCCACTCGCCAGTTCTTTCGCCACCTCGTCGGCCTGATGATCGGAACGTTAGTTCCGGCCTTTCTTCTACTACGATCCTCTTAGAGCCAACAAGTACCTTAAACCGATTAGAACTCTCAGGAGCATCGACTTTTCTTTTAGCGTCAACCATCCCTATAAAGCCGACTGGGAACGACTCTGTGTCGATCTGTGAATTCTTACCCTGGTAGCGGAGTTGCCCGCTCTCTATCGCCTTCTGGACCACTTGCTTAAATACATGGCACTCATTGGTCGTATGCGAGTAAGAATTATGCCACTTGCAATATTTCCGCTTCTTCAGCTCTTCAAGCGGAGGAATCACGTGGCCCTGCTTAAGCCGAGTCTGCTTCTCCTGCAATAAATGATCAAAAATCCGATCACACTTAGACGTATCAAACAAATACTTGCCATTCTCAGCGCCCTTCGGCTTTATCCACCCAAGATCGAATTCCTTTTTATTGTTTACCCACTCAGCAACATAAACTCCAACTTCCTCAGCATCGGAATCATCTGAGTCTCCGCCTTCGTCGGCATCGACAACATTGATAGCTTTGTCTTTGCCTTTATTGTTATTGTTATTATTCCGATACTCCCTCTGCTGACCTGGGTATGAATTATCTGAGAATCGGCTTTCGTACAGCGCGATTTTGTGAGCCAGATGTGAAATATCAAGAAACTTCTGATTGGCCACTTTCTTCTGGTTGACGGGCAATAAACCCTTAAAAGCCAATTCTGCCAGCTCATTGTCGGGCAGTGAAAGGCTATAGCATCGGTTTCTTACTTCCCTGAACCGACGCAAGTAGTCATTTATCGATTCACCAAACTTCTGCTTGATCATCATGATATCAGTAATTCTTGCTTCGTTTTCTCTGGAATAAAAATACTCATGAAACTTCTTCTCCAAATATGGCCAGGAAGTGATACTGTTTGGAGGGAGTGAAGTAAACCAGTTAAATGCCGATCCCGATAGCGACAGTGAGAACAATCGGCATTTGAGAGTATCCTTTGATGCAGCCTCCCCGCACAGTGCAAGAAATCTAGCAATATGCTCGCGCGTCGAGGTGTGATCACTTTCGCTGAATTTGGCATTCGTGAAATCAGGAACCCGATACTTATGCGGATATTCTGTTTCATTGAAAGCCGATGGATACGGCATGGTGTAATGCGGAGAGATCTTGGGAGTATTGAACCCGCACTGCTTCATCATATTGTAGACCAGGTTCTTAGTCATCTCCTCCAGATTTTCATTCATCCTTTGATTAATCGGCTGGTAAATTGGATCTGGAACTGGGACTACAGCCTGATTGTTTGGTATCATCTGAATCGGAGTTGGATTAATAGTCAATGGAGGACTTAGCTGGGAGGTTCCAGCATGTGATGCCCCTGGCTGAGCGTAAGCGATTGTTTGATATCATCTGAATCGAAGTTGGATTAATAGTCCATGGAGGACTTAGCTGGGAGGTTCCAGCATGTGATGCCCCTGGCTGGGCGTAAGCTGGATGCTGGCGTCCCGGATTTATCCCATGCAGAATATTCCGATTCATCTGATGTGCTTGTCCAGTCATGATGTTGTGAAGTGCAGCACTAGTTCCCTCCTGGACAATCCGCCCTAAAACCGATGACTGGTCTAACATCGATCGGTAAACAGAGCTGTTGATCTGATCTCTTATCACCTCGAAAAAATCTCCGGTGAGCAGTGGATCTCCAATGGAAGCCTTCGTAATCTGGCCACTACGGGTTTTCCGATAGCCAGTTAGCATTGTCTTCTTGTTCTCCTCATGGATCTCCGCGAGCCTATCTTCTATTTCCTTTTTTTGATCTGGGCTCAGCTCATCAAACGTCACCGCCTCAGCAGCAAGCTTGAGCGCCTCCAGCGCCGCCTCGGTGTCGGTACGCGTCGTCTCGTCGGATTTGGTTATTGGGGTCCCACCGAGCGTGCCAAAAAGTATGTTGATAAAAAACGGATTTCTGTGAACACACCTGGAGAAGCGTCAATTCAGTGATTGCGTCGCAACTAAAGACCAAACGTGCCAGTCAATTTGACCTGTAAATTGACAAGGAGAAAATCGTCAGTAATATAGCCCTAATCGGCTTTTCATATAGCCAAATCAGGTTATTGGTAATCAGCTTTGATTAATCCGATTACCTTATCTATCGACTTAACGCCAGATAGAGCGAATAAACATAAATAAGCAATCAAATTTAGATCATCTACTTCTTTTTGGTATTTTAGATAATGTTAGCAATAAACCTTTGTATCAATGCATCAGATTAGATCAAGAAACAGATCGAATAGATTGGTCAGGCCAAGACAGTATTGAAATCTAATTCTAGATATAAATCAAAAAACCGATTTAAAGGTTCAGAACTAATTAAGGCAAATGCAACACAGATCGATAAACGCTCGCATACGCAGGATCCTAAACAAGGCATACACAAGATCGATTGAACGAGACAGTCGCATATATCGGATTTAGGAACAAGCATATGTAATACTTAACAATCGGCATTGCAAGGTAAACACGCATTGCAGATCGATTAAATCGAGACAGTGCAATACGCAAGAACATGTTAAAGATCGGTAAATCCCGAGACAGTCTAACATGGTTTGTATACATGAGATCAACATCATGCAGCCATGCATACGGGTTACAAGGAGAGAATCGATTATCCCATTGAGGGTCACTTCCATGTGTCGGAGGTGCGTTGTCTTCATCCGTTGAAGGTTGTGTACAAAACCCTCCGTGTGTCGTTGGTCGGGGCCGTGTGTCGGCACCGCGGGTGCAAGGAGCTTCCGCGTGTGGAAGAACTCGTCTTGTGTGAAGGTTTGGAGCTCGCCTACCATGTGTTGGTGAAGAGTTACCACGAGTGGATTGAGGGCTAGGGACGAGAGAGTCCCGACTTCTCTGTGTGAGAAGTTTCCTCAACGGAGACGTAGGTGTTCATGTGTTGAGCCCCAAACTTCGGTAAACAACTCGGTTTGCGTCTCCTCGTCTCACTCATTTACTTCCGCACATTGATTTGATCGTTTGCATGTGAGTGCCATCGAGCCTCCTAGTAATCGCTTGTGACTCATTGTGATCGCTTCCGCAACTAGACTCTAAACCCATCGGTAGCTTGTGTTCCTAATTTGATTAACTAAGTTAGCAAATTGTGAGAAGTAAAATTTGAAAAGAGCCGATTCACCCCCCCTCTCGGCCTAGGATCCTTACAACGACGAACACTGACTGTGACAAAAATGTGGCTAGAACTCGAAACTCTAGAGATGAAACGCTAAGACCAGCAATGACACATGCATGAAGCAACACAAATTCAACAAGAATTGAACTAGTGCAGAAATAGTAAAGGCTAGACGGGCTAGGATTAAAAGGAAAACACACGATGAACTTTTTTTTTGTAGGCTATTTTCTGGACTCTAGGACGAACAAGAATAGATTTAAAACAAGATAAGGGGTGTTCTCACCAGGCAACCGTCGCTCTGATACCACTTGATGCGCACTAGGTCGGTCTGATCTTCTGGAGAGAACGATACGTCGATTTGTGAGACGAAGATGTTGTGATTTTCGGCTACCAACTAGCGAGGGCAAGAAACCGGCAATCGCAATACCACCAACTCGAGTGTTATCAACCGTGATCAACACGATCGATCTTAATCCCTGCGAAATCGAGAAACTTGCAAGAATCAAGTAGATAGCAAATGGAACAAATCAGTAACTCAAACCAAAGGTGAGGTTCTGTTTCCCGTATCGGGCGGTCTAGTCGACACGCGCAATCTCGGGGAGGGACACACAAGGGGTCTACCAAACACAACAAAACCTAAAAGACGACATACGACTGCGGAGGCCATATATAGAGTGGCGACCAGCATAGGGGCGCCGTCCACCACCCTAGGGTCGGCCACCACCAAAACCGGGAGCCCGAGTTACGCCCGTTTGGAGTCAACGGCCTGCTGGATGGCCGAAACGGGTTCTCTAGCATCTTTGGCTTCCATATGGGCCTTTCTTGGTGCATGGTCCTTCCTCGTGGTGCATGCTTGATGCGCTGGTCCTTCTTCTTGGGCTTGAAAGGCCGAGCTCCTGGATTTAGGCCCCTAGGCGATGATGGAGTAGTAGACGGTGCGGTCGGAGAGGAAGTAGACGAAGTAGAGGCAGCGATCATATCCTTCATGTTGATGTCCTCATCAATGTCCTTCTAGCTAATGATGCTATGAATGCTCAAGAATGGATCATTGAATGTGATGATGATGTTGATCCTGAAATGGACCAAGATGAAGCCATTCAACCTCGTAGGAGCACTAGATTAAGAGAGTTTCATGAAGATGATTTTCAATCAGACCCTGAATCCCAGATGGAGGAGGATAATGATGATGTTGAGTTCGAATCGGACCAAGATGAAGTGGTTCCAAGCAAGGATTACGTGCAAGATGATGAAGATTGTGATTGACCCATTTTATCTTTGCAATACCATGCTTTATACTTCTACTTGCTACCTTCCCTTAATTCTTCATGAACTTGTGTGACTTGTGACGTGTGAGAACTTAGAACTATGTCAATGTTTGCTTTTGTGAGAACTGAGAACTATGTCAATGTTTGCTTTTTGTGGTTGTGCCATCATAAACATTTTAGTTTATCTGTTTATGTGACAACAATGTAGTGACATATTGCCATATTTATGTAGTATGTTCATCTTGGACTATTACTCGTTTAGTCGTTTTATGTCACAAATCCACCGATTAATGTCCACCGACTAATTCCGATTAATCCCCAACTAATCCGATTAATCCCTAGTCCCCACCTCACCGCCCGACTAGCTACTAGCGTCTTTTAGAACCTTGGGCTAAACTAATTGTTTCAACAGTCCAAAAATATTTGTTCCAATAGGCTAAACCAATTGTTTCAACAGACTAGATAGATTGTTCCAACATGTTAAACTAATTGTTTCAATATGCCAAACATATTGTTCCAATTGGCTGTACAAATTATTTCATTAGGCTAGACAAATCGTTTCAATAGGGTAAACTAGTTGTTTCAGCAGGCTATATATTTTATTCCAATAGGCTAAATCAATTATTTTAACATGCTATATATGTTGTTCCAATAGGCTAAAGCAACTGTTTCACTTGGTTATATGTCCACTAAGCAAAAGTAATTGTTTCAGCAGGCTAGCCATATTGTTTCAACAGGCTAAACTAATTGTTGCATTAGGATAACAAATTATTTCAGTAAATTTTTATATAGCAACATTGGTCTTGTTTTGTTCGTCAAAATGTGAGGAACGCAGCTATGCAAACGGTTTGTGCATTGGAACAACCAGTCAAAATCTATGAACGTTGAAAGAGAAAACTGAAAGGAATCTTTTCGCTTACGTCATCGCTGACGTCATTGCATGCAAACAGGGAGAGATTCGCGAGCACGCTGCGGCGGACTTCGAAACAATGGCGGAGAAGTTTGTTCTGGTAGTGGCGCAAAGTTGTTTCAGCTGTTCGATGCGTCGTTGTTGCGTTGGACTGAACTGGCGCAGCGTCCGATCGCGTGCACGTTGGACGTCCGTCCCCGAGTCCAATCCATTTATAAAAGCACTTCAAAGAAATCTTTAAACTCAAATATTTATCTTTTGGGGCTCATTCTCAAAATGCTCTCGCCATTCGGCCTCATGTCATAGCGAGCTATCACCACAATTCTCTGAACGGTGGCTTAGGCCCAATCTGCGTGGGCGGTCCATGGTAGGCCAAACCCAATCCAGAACGCACGCCAGTAGTACCTATCTCAAGATCAGAACTCTTTCTCAACAACTTTTACTCAACTCAAAACCTTTTTGGAAATTTCTGGTGTTTGGAAGAGAAGAGCTACCATATGAACAGTCCCTTTGCATGCTCATGACCGCGAGCAAGGCTATCATGATAGTTTTAACACTACAGAGTGGGTACACTTTACCCTCGAGAGGCTACGTACTCAGAAGTGTTTTGCCACAAGACCGTTATGCTCGAACACTAACGGCGACCGCCAGGAGTCTCCGCTTGAGTTTTTGGCTAACAGCTAAGCCCTTCCCATAACGAGACTTGAGGTCGTACTGTATGGCTTAGTTCGTATGTCCATAGGATGAGTAGTCCTTAAACTAGAAGAGAGAATAATTTAGCCCCGTTTTCTCAAAACGGTACCTTCTCGCACCAGACCGGCAAAAGTCTCTCCCTAGTCCGAAGGTTTTTAGGGGAGAGAGATAAATTCTTTTTTCACCCATGACATCGCCCTCGATGCTTCAGTCTTTCGCAAAGAATTTTCTTAAACCTTTCTCAATCCTTTTTTCTTCACACAATATATTTTCATACACAAGAATTATAGTGTCATTTTGATAAACCATTTTTGGGTATTTTTCTACCATCAATGGAATGTATATATACACAAGACTAATAGTAAATACTTATATATGGTTTAAACCTATCACTAGTCTTACCATGGTTCATTAGGTTGCCTAACTAGTAGCTACTAAATATGACATTTGTAGTTTTATTTTAGTACGTAGGTTTTTAATCTCTAATGAATCATTCTAAAACAAAGTATAAGGCTCACAGTATGATTAAGGATACTTGCCTTGGTTGGAAGACGGGAAGGAGCAACCGGCGACGTCGAACGGGTCTAATGCTCCTTGAGATTCTAACCACGCGGACAACACAGACAAGATAATACAATCATCCATCATACAAGGAAACATTTTTATGCGATTTTGTTTAAAAATAATGCATGAAAGAAATATGCATGGAAATGTGATGCATGCACATGAATGATAGACTCTAAGCCATTAACAAATTAAGGTGCCATACCTACATACATGCACATCCATTTTATGTTTTTATATTTCTATTAAATCAAGTATATGCATCAAAAAAATATTTGTCATCATTTTTCTAAAGTTTTTGAAAATCATTCGTTATTTGTTATTTAATGTAAAATGATTCGCTCAGTTTTTATTGTTACAAGTCTTAATAGAAAATTGAGAATTATTGCATTTTGGGTTACATTTATGTGTGCGCTTTCAACTCTAAAAAACGTATTATGCTCAAATACGTTTCCATTTAACTAAGAGCCATATATCCTCACACTAGCACCAATCTCAAAGCAAGCTTTCTTCTACCTCTAGCCATGCAACCCATAGCATGTACAGGCAACGTCAATAGGAGGAGCTCGACTAGCCGGCTGTGGTGACCTTCATTTCACAAGCCGACTACAAAAATGAATTCCTCTCGACTCAGCGCTTCCAAAAAGACCTATAGCTGTGGTTTCGACGGCCGACTGTTCCGCCGCCGAGGACGCGTATTTATAAATAGACTACAGTGCAACCTTCCTAGCTGTTAGCACGGTTGCCATGGGAGGTCTAGCAAGCATGGCTCCTGCAGGGAGGACTACGGCTACACACTGGGATCAGCTTCCCCACAGCCATGCGCACCTAGAGGTGCAGACAGTGTGGAGGCTTACCGAGGCGGCGGCGTGACGGCGAGGAACGACGACGAACCATGCGCTATGGCCTATGGTTGCAGCTTTCTTCTCGACTTGGCAGCGCTCCGAGCTCCTTCGGCACTGTGGCAGGGAGGAAGAGAGGAAGCGAGTGAGGGAGTGATGATGAAATGGACGAAGGCCATGAGACTGAACAAAGCTCACCGGGGAAAAGCACAGGGCACGGCGTGGCGCAAGGTGAAAAGAACGCGGCGCACAACGCTTAATTTATAGACCAAGATGGCTTTCCAGGACGACTCGACCTTAATCTCGCCGAGAGTAGCGATGGACGGGTGCTATTGTTCTATAGAGGCGACGACGCGAAGGCGCGGCCGGAGGACAGCAGCGGAGACGCGGCGGCGCGGCCAGAGCACAGCGGCGGAGACGCGGTCTTGGCGTGGTCAAATGCGCAAAGTGCGCGTGCGCGGCGCAGGCCAGTGTAGGCGGAGTAACTCGCAGGTGACACGGCGGCAGCGGAGTTATGGTTGTAGAGATGAGCCCGCAGTGCAGAGGTAGCACGGAGTGACGGCAGACAGCGGCTGGACCAAGCTCAGGTGGAGGCGACGAGCGTGGCTCAGCTTGAAGAGAACAAAGGGCTATAAGAGAGAGGGAGAGAGAGAGAGAGAGAGAGAGAGAGAGAGAGAGATGAGAGAGAGAGAGAGGATGTTCTATTAAGAGGTGGATTTTCTCTTTTTGCTTGCTTTTGTAAAATTTAACTAAAATTTTTTCTTGAATCATAAATTATACAAATTAATTTACACAGTTGGTCAACAATGCTTAAAAGGTGCTGAGTTAACATTCACAAGGTTTAAAATGCACGATTCTTTTTATTCACCTAGTTGATAATTTCATTTATGTTGTGCTATGACTTGATAAAGATGGTTCTTAAATTATTTTAATGCCATGTTTTTTTGAAAAATTAACGTGCCAAATTTGTGTTTAAAATTTGGGATGTTTACAAACCTCCCCTCTTAAGGAGAATCTCGTCCCCGAGATTCGGATTCTTCGGGAAATAACTCTGGGAACTCAGCGTGAAGGTCCTCTTCACGCTCCCAAGTGGCTTCCGACTCAGAATGGTTAGTCCATTAAACACGGCAAAACTGAAGCATTTTACTCTGGGTTTTGCTCACAGCCACACCCAGAATCTTGACCGAATATTCCTTAAGTGTCAAATCAGGTTGCAGATCTGTCTTATCCAATGGTAACTGTTCTTCGAGCACACAGAGACATTTCTTTAATTGAGAGACATGGAACACATTATGCACATCAGACAGATACTTAGTCAGTTCCAACTGGTATGCCACCTCGCCCCTTCGGGCTAAGATTTGAAAAGGACCAATATATCTTGGAGCCAGTTTGGCACTCACACGTAACCTACGTATGCCTTTGAGAGGGGACACCCGCAGATACACAAAATCATCTTTGGCAAATTTTAGGCCACACCGACGATTGTTGGCGTGACTTTTCTGCCTAGACTGGGCTGCCTTTAGCCTTTGCTGGATCAGCTTCACTTGCTTTTCAGCCTCTTGTAAGATATCCAAATCAAATACCTTTGTCTCACCAGTTTCTTGCCAATACAGAGGGGTACGACACTTTCCTCCATACAAGGCTACATAGGGTGTCATTTGGATGCTCGATTGGTGACTGTTGTTGTAGGAAAACTCGGCATACTGCAATTGCTTATCCCAGCTAGTGGGGTTAGCCAGGGCACATGCCCTCAACATATCCTCAAGAATTTGGTTAACTCTTTTAGTCTGGCCATCGGTTTGAGGGTGAAAGGCAGTGCTGAAATTCAGATGGGGTGCCAAGCGACTCATAGAGCTTGCCCCAGAATTTGGAGGTGAATTGGGTACCTCGGTCAGAAACAATCTTCTTTGGCACCCCATGCAGACAGACTATCTTGCTCATGTACAACTCGGCCAACTTGCCTTCGGTGTAGGTGGTTCGGACAGGGATGAAGTGTACGACTTTGGTGAGGCGATCGACGATTACCCAGATGGAGTCATAGCCGGATTGAGTTTTAGATAACCCGACAATGAAGTCCATCGATCCCCACTTCTTCCCACTTCCATTCAGAAACTTTGAGCGGTTGCAACAGCCCCTCTGATGCTCGGCCTTTACTCTTTAGCAGATGTCGCAGAGGGTGACATACTCAGCAATGTCTCTTTTCATTCCAGTCTACCAATAAGTGTTTTTAGATCAGCATGCATTTTGGTACTTCCAGGATGGATAGAGATTGGGTTTTCATGAGCTTCTTTTAAAATGACTTTTTTAAGGGATTTATTATTTGGTAAGATTCTCTTTTTATACCGGAGAACTTCCTCATCCATAGAAAAATCTGGTGCCTTATTCTTTTTATGCTTCTCTTTAATTTCAAGAACTTCATTATCACCTTTTTGGGCTTCTTTGATTTGATTCATTAAAGTGGGTTGTAATTCAAGCACGTTTATTTGGCCCACCTCAACCATTTTCAAGTTGAGGTCAGTTAATTCTTTATGTAATTCAGGTTGATCTTCTTTAAACATGAGATGATTGCAATAGGAACGCTGGCTTATGGCATTAACCACCACATTGGCCTTGCCAGAAAAATAATGAATTTTCACATCGTAGTCCTTGATTAATTCCAACCATCTTCTGATGGGCCTCAAATCTGCTTACCTTTGAAACCCGTCCTGTGAAACTGCACTAGTCCCTGGATCAGTATAATACTAGTGCCTCATATTACATAGCTGGATTAACTCATACAATACCAAAAGAAATTTATTACAAGCTGGGAGTATTAACCATGTTCTAATACTTAATTACAACGAGAAGTTTTAGAGACGTTTATATTAAAACAAAATGATGTTCTCTAGCGGAAGCATTGTTTTTTATTACATATGAGGATCCTAAACTATGTGACTCCAAACTGCAGGGGATCCTAAACTATGAGGATTACATGTTCGGGCATTTTTTTATGAACACGTGGCATGCGCTCTGTGCACCCAGGTTGCTGTTGCTCTGCACGGGAAGAAAAAACGGTGGAGTCCTCTCTCTCTATCTCTCATGGCATGCACGCAGTGGAAGAACAAGGCACCTCTCCTTCAATCTATCTACTGTTGCATGCTGCAAGGCAGCTCCTTGATCTCTCTAGCGTTGCACACAGCAAGGAAAAAGAGGTCTTGGATCTGCATGGGAGGAAGCTGATCAGGGAACATAGCGACCTCCCATCTCTCTGATTTCTCTCTTTAGCAGCTCTAAGATCAGAAGCAAAGATACAAGCTTTCTAGCTCATGCGTGTGCACCTCAAGAAGAACAGGAGCATGTAGCAAAGGCCTTCTCACGATCTCTTGGGAGCTTTGCTTTTGGGAAGTTGTGAACCAGAGGCATCGCCTCACCTCTATCCATCAATCTCTCTCTTGCATCCCTCTTTATCCATGGGTCTCTCTCTATCTGACTCTCCCTCTCCTTTCTCAGCTTCTCACTGCCAAGGACACCGCCAGCCAAGGAGGAAGGCACGACTGCCCCCAACTAGGGATGGAAACTGTTCGGATCCGGTCGGATAGTAGGTCTTACCGTATCCTATCCTTAAATTTTTTATCGGATACCGGTTCGGATACGGTTAGAATAAAAATCGGTTTGGATGTGGATGCGGAAACGGTTACTTTCGGACGGGTAGAAAACGGATATCGGTTATTTTACGGACGGATTAAAAACGGATACCGGATAGTAAATCTGTTAGCACATAATTTATATGCAATTAAAACATGTGATAAGAATAATCTAACTAACACATGTTTATAACACATAATTCATTACAATAGTGTATTTAATAACATACATATTACATAATCAAAGGTTACCTAGTTTTTAATATTTAGTATGCAGTGCACAAAAATGATGAAAACTAAGGTGAGGTATACTACTTACAGCATAAATCTTCTCTTTGTTCTATCTATTGTTTTTCTACATTCAGTTGGGCATTTCAAACCTATATTTTCAGTTCTTCATTTATTTCTCTAGTTGCTGATAACTTCATATTTGAGAATCACCATTCTGCCTGAAAATAAATTTAGTACTACAGTGTAACAGTGGGTTTCGATTGACCATAGTTCCGGTTTATAATTGAATAATTCATGACTTATCAATTGTCATTGTCAATTGGCCATTTAAAAGAAACAGAACTTCTTTCCAATATATATACAGTTTCCAATATATATTTGCTGATTTTCTTCTCTGTCCCTCATGCATCCCAAGCTCAGCTCAGTATGAATTCCTTCGGGGAAGCGGCGGAAGGCGTCGGGGCGGCCGGCGGGGGAAGGCGGAGGCGCCCCGCGCGGCGCCGGCGGGGAGGCGGCAGGTGGGGGCGGCGGGAAGGGGAGTGGGAGCTGCTAGGGTTGGATGGGGTGGGGATGACCGGATGAGTGTAGTCTGTGTAGTGTGTTGGCCCTGTTGGGCTGGGCCTTGTTGCCTTGTTGTTGTTGGGCTCAAATGAAACGGATATCCGATTATATCCGAAGTGCGGATATCCGAATCTGATCCGAATCCGCCGTATACCATCCATACCCTATCCGATCCGAATCCGACATAAAAATATCGGATACTATCCGAATCCAAAACCGAATCCGAAAAATCCGAATCCGCAGCAATCCGTTTTCACAAAATGGCACTTCGGATCGGATATCCGTCGGATAGTATCCGACCCATTTTCACCCCTACCCCCAACGAACTCCCTCTCCTAGGCGCTCTCTCATCTCCCTTCTCTCTGACGACCTCTCTCTCTCTCTCCCCCCAGATCTAGAAGATGCCATCTCCTCTCTCTACTCCACTCTCTCCCTCCTCACACGGTGGTTGAACAGGGGAGGGGTGGCGTCGGCTTTGGGAAAACCCTAGACGCCCTCTGGAGTGCGCTGTCGGAGATCGCCGCGCCGCTCTGCTGACCGGCCGGCCGGTCCCTAATCCTCTCTCTCACGATGCCATCCATGGAGAGTGGCGGCTGGGAGGAACCCTAGCTGCCGGCCACCTCCTCATTGTTTTTCTTATTTCTTTTTCTCTCTTAATCAAGAACCGGACGAACACAAGACAAAATATTTTGGGAATAGTTTCACCTCACACACCTACGGAGACCCCTCTCCTCACATCTCTCACCTAGGGCTACATGGTGGGTGGATTGCTTAGCCTAAGTCTCCACCCCTCTTCTTATATAGCCTATGCCCAAAGAATATTCCCACAAATATTCTATCATCCCGGAAATATCCGGTACCGAGACACGCAGGGCCCGCACCCATGCTTTCTTATAGAGGCTAACCCATAACCTTTAGGGTTTTAACCACACGGCTAACCCAGAACCAACACAGGGTTTTTCCATGGGCTAATCCAGAACCTGCCAGGGTTTCTCACACACCGTATAACTCAGAACCAACCCACGGTTTTACAACGGGATAACCCAGAACCTTCCGCGCAACTTTCTTGGTCACCAGCCCATGCCTGGGCTCAACGGACTGACCAGCTTCGCCACCATGGTTACCAGTACCACAGCCTCCAGCTACATCGGATCCCTTGCCATGGATAAGCTTCTCAAGTACCGCAGCTCATGTGACTGCCAGGTCATCAACCCGGTCGCTTGCACTACTCTGGACGCACCAGCCTCCAACTGTCCCTATGGAGTGTCAGCCACGTACCCGCCAATACCTGCTTCATAGAAGTGAACACATACCAAAACTGTGGGGCTCACTGCATAATGGGAGAGAGGGAAAAATTTAAAGGGGTTCGGCAGGAGGAGTTCACCAGTGGTGAGGGGCAGTTTGGGAAAGGGTTGATGGTGCTTGGGAATGGAAGAGGGCGAGAATAGGGGAGCTTAGCAGGGCTAGGCAGAGAGAGGGATGGCTGGGTGATGGGCGCGGATGCGAGGTCTCGATCTTCTGGTGAGAGACAGTAAGAATAACTCGGTAGGTGTCACGGAGACCTAAACGATCCGGCTTCCAACCCCGCAAAGGAACTGGAAATCCCGGCGATCGCTAAACCACCACGATGAGTGTTATCGACCGAACCAGAGGCACGATCGACCTATCCATGAAGGACGATTCCTGCAGGCAACCGAAGAACGAGCAAGAACAAAAGATAAGCAATCTCAATTGTGAATATAGATTAAGTATAATGGGGTTCAGAAACTTGGTCCTGTTGGTCTAGCCGACACAAGAAGAACAAGGCGAAATCTCACACGACAGTGACGAGATCAACTAAACAAAATCCAACTAAGACGAAGCACGGCGTGAGACTTATATAGGGCAGCAGCCAGAGGAGGGGTGCCCAAACAGGTGCCCACACGTGCTTAACCCTAACTCTAGGGGTACACGGGCTTTGGGCCCAAAAATACGGCGACGCAGCGCCGGAAAGTTTCTGTCTGTCATCTTGTTTTCATGATTGCTATTGACTCGGATAAAATTTGGAGGCATGGTTGGATCGTTGGAAAGCTTATCTCGTAAGCTTTCCGTAGAGTCCTTATTTGCCTCATTTGGACGTCGTATGTGACCTGGGCGTCCGTTTCAAGGTGTACTGGTCCTGGAAGTCCAAACCGGACCCGGCAGCGAGTTCGACGTCCTCTCGTCTTGGGCAACCGCGTCAATGATGTCCTCATCACTGGGGGTGGTGGCGGTGGAAAGGAAGGGTGGCGACGACGACGCTCTGGTGAGGGAATGAGGGGAGGGTGGCGGAGGAAGGGGGCTTGTGTCATGGAGGAGCCAGAGGATGTCGTATTTATAGGTGAGCGAGGACGGGGGTGGCCAGAGCCATGACCGACTAGAAGTCCGAAACGGCAGCGAGGAATTGGCAGCGGCGACGGCGATCTGGGGGAAGTGATGTGGTGGATAGGCTTGGTGATGTGGAGGGGTCATCCTAGTGGCGAAACCGTAGCAGAGGTACACGGATGCGGCGGTGGTGAGCAAAACCAATGGGCGGAGATGTCGGCTCCGACAGGATAGGTGGTGGCGGCACAGCCAGGAAAATGTCAACAGCGGTGGCCGTTGGGTCTAGGAAAAACAATGGGTGCCGTCGGATTATCTGGTACCTTGGGCGCGATGTGGCCAAAGCAGAATCGTCAGATCTAGAGGGAGCAATCCTAGCCATTGGTAGCAACTAAATGCACCTGAAGCCGATGATGTTGAAGACAAAATCCAAAAAGGAAGGCATACTCTAGGAAATTCTGAAAATGGAAAGGGTAAAATGAATTGCCAGGAAATGGTTTAAGGCTTTGGACTTCATAGAAAATTTTAGGGAGCACAGAAAAATATGAAATTGGTCTCTACAATTTAATAAATATAGGAGAACCTAAATATGGAATAAAAAAAATATTTTATAGGATGGAATTCCTTGGAATACTAGAAGAATGTTTTTCCTTGGTGGAAATTGCTTTAGAAAAATTATGAAAATTTTGGAAAGGTTTCCTGGGTTTGAACATGATTTTTGGAAAAAACCTTCATGCTAAAATGGGTAAAAAGTTTTGGATATGTCATAGGTCAGCGCAGCAGCGGTGACGCTTCGAGCAGAGGAAGAGGGCGGAGATGGGGAGGGAATCTTTGGGTATGGCAACTTGGCAAGCCCGGAGGATGACCTATTTATAGGGGTGTGGGTGTGGGTGTTGACGGTCAATTTCGACAGCTTTTCATATACTTCCGTCCATCAATATTGCTCCCAAATGAAGGAGCATGGACTAAAAATGTGCAAATTAACAAAGTTCCATAGGTTTTGGTAAGTTTGTGTCTTCAGAGACCTACTAAGCAAAAATGGACCCGAACTGGGGAAACACCCGGTCGGCCGGCCGGCACTTGGTCCAAGCCGGGGTTAATTTGCACATTGTGATCCTACAATTATTCTAAAAGCACAGAAGGAGACCATCCCAACCGTTCATATCAAGCCATTGTGATCCTAGGGATGACATTCCATTGGAGAGGATCACTTGGTTCTCAAGTAACCCAATTCTATCGGCCTCAACTGCCAAAACCGCCTCAAGGCGAGGATCTACACTGTTAATGAGGGATCCCATGCGAAGACAAGGGCCGGGATCAACCGAAGCTAGGTCGGCCGACCTTCGGCTGGGGAGAAGTAGGCACGTGTCCCTACATGTGGCACGCCCTCACTCGCTGCGGTTGGCTATAAAAGGAGCCCCTCTCCTCATTTGCAAGGCACGAAGAAGTGCGGGAAGAACACAAAGCAGCGTTACGCTGCCCATTTATCAAGTAGAGTAGGTGAGAGAGGAGATTTAGTGCTGAGGAGAAGCCGGCGTGTCGGCATCCCTCAACTAGAGCTCTGGAGCTGAACTCAGGTGTGAGTTCTGCTTTGTCTTCTATCGGTAATACTTAGTCCTATCCTTTATTTATAAAGCAAGTTTATTTCGTATACATTATCTTTCTGTTGGTATTAGGCTCGTGCTAGATCTTGAGTGCTAAATCTCTGTGCTTGGGTGACAAAATAGATATTAGTACCAGGTTTAGTGGGAGTGCGTATCAAGTGACGTCATGGTACGTAGTACTGCTAGAATAGGCATGGTGCCTAGACTAGTTAGTACCCGGTAGGCACCTGATTCAACGGCTGAGGGGTAAGTAGTAGGTGGCTGCTGGGAAACGGGTAGGCTACGCGAGCACAAAATCAACATTTTCTACCTCGATTTACCTAGGAGCACATGCAAGTAGAAGATCACAGATCGTTACCCTTGACACGCAGATGCAGCGGAAGCAGTTTCTCGTGCGTTGAGGAAGTAGACGTACACGTCCCGATCACCACCGAGTGCTCGCCCGTGCTTGCCGAGTGGTAGCTGAGTGCTCGCCGAGTGGTTGCCGGTGTTCACCGTGTGGTCGCCGACGCTCGTTGACGATCAAACCGAACAGCGCGTCCGCGTACGGCAATGCCTCTAGCGGTATCCACACGCACCGAGCAGGAACACCTTATGGGGTGTGCTAGCACCTCACCGTGCGGCTAGGGTTTCTGGAGAGCAGGAGGGGCGCGCGATGGCTAGGCGTGGTGAAGGCTCAACTCATGTACAAATGCTGCCCCTATGCCTCTCCTTATACAGTCACGCTAGTGGGCTTTGGCCCGCTAGGGTTTTCATCTCTTACGTAGATCATATCCACGTACAAACCCATTACACAGTTCCAACCTGTTAAGTATGTGACCCGCTAGATTCAATACAAGTCATCCGTGGATCCGAAAACTCGTTTCCAATCCACCGATCAAAAGCGGCACCTAGCAGTATGTATTGACCCCGAATGCACATAATCATTATTCGGCTGAACCTTGATACACTCACATACCGATCCCTTTGCCACCCGATACCAGTCAGGCTCAAGGCGAGATGCACGCCACCCTTGTTGATAGCCCGACTAATTTCACTCGGCAGTGGAATGGATACATACCATGACTAACCCCTTAGTCATATTAGCACGGCCGTGCGTTTTCCCTATCCATCCACAGGAGGGGCCCAGAGGTATCTCTCCTATTATCTAGGAGGGGCAAATTCCATCTTGATTATCACACCCCTGGCTATGTATCGTAGCATACCCAGTAGATACCTTTATAACTACCCTGATATGGTGTAGCGATTGATGATACCAAAGTATATGAGTCAACATGCTGGAAATCTATGACAATTTCAGGTCTAAGGACCATATAGATATACCACACGAGACTATACGCTGATGGCGCTATAAGAGATAACAACTCACATCGTCTCGGAGTAGGTCTGTCCGACTGCCCATGTTCTTCAACATGCGCCCATACTTTTGGTTTGATATCTCCATATCTGTGGTATGTGAATCATTACCATCAACCAATACTATGCTGATCAAATCATAACCGCTCCTCGTTATGATATGGATCAGGGACCCATTTAGAATAAAGTCATATAACAATGTGTTTCACAATCAAGTCGTACCCAATAAACAAAGTCATGACATTTATTCAGGGAACCAATAAACAACGTTGTCACATGTACATGAACAAAGACGTGGTACAATCATCACTATGATTGATCTAGGGCATATCCCTTTCAGTAGTGACAGCCCTACTATCCGTGCGGCAGTTTGTGGAATCCGCCCCGTTAGTCTTAGCCCAGTCGAGCCCAATCGGAGGTGATCATAACCATTCCGTGTTCTTAACTGATAGAGGGTGGTAGTGAATCGACCGAGCTCCGATACAGAGTAGAAATTGTATGTGGATAAACCTTGTAACTTTTACTAGTGTGAACCTTTTGTAGAACCCCTCAACCCGAAATATCTTATCCCACTTTCGTCATTACACCATATCCATCCAGCCAAGTCAAGACTAGAAATTTGACTCTTCTCGTTCTTCATGGGAAATCGATACCTTTGGAATACTCCGGGGTGAAAGCTACTGCGATATCCATGCGCTTGCGTATTAATTCTAGTGGGCATTAGAATCGTCAACAGTGGGGTTGACCGGAACCGTGATCGGCTTGATTGTCGTTGAAGCGACAAGTAATCCATTGTTCTCACTTGAAGCAAAGGGACAATAGCTTTCTGGTGCTCTAAAATTTTTTGGTGCTCTAAATTTTTTTGGTGCTCTAAAATTTTTTGGGAATTTTTATCTGTATTAACCAATGATTCTTGAAGCAATCTACCTAAAATCTCCTCAAAACTCCATGTAGAGAAAACACGAAAAATCAAACACAACAATCTGCTAGGAACATGGAGTAGAAAGTTTAGAGCTCGGTGTTCACCTCACTACACCCAAACGGTGAAAGAACGTAACTCCAAATTTTTACGGTGCATAGATATGTGATTCACGCACCTTCTCCAACAAGAATCACTAAAAAAAGGAGTTTTCTAGATGTTTCTAAAAATCAAACACTGACTACTACGCGAAGAACAAGCTCTGGACAGATTTGCAACTAGTGGTAAAACTTAATCTCTAGCCTATCTTGGGTTGCAAAGAAGGTGTCAAAACACATAAGCAACATCAAGTCATCATGGATCAAAAGCATGGAGAAGGAGAGGAGGCAAATAAACTAACCGTAAAAACAACAAAGCAATAAGATCAAAAAGTAAGAACTAGTAACAACAAGATATGAACTTGAAAAACTGGTTCATTTAATTGTATAGATAGTTGGGAGATTACAAGCAGCTCTTGCAACCACAAGCACACACAGGTGCCACCCTCTCTCTCCCAGACACCCTTCTCACAAATCTGAAATCGAAGGCGCAACCCCTAAAGGAATGGTGTATTTCAAAGATTTATTAAAATGGAAAGAGACTTAAATGAATTCACAAATTTTTTAAAAACTTTGAAAATTCATAGAAAATTGTAGTAAGCTCCAAAAATGTGAGATAGGATCCTAAAAATTCAGAAAAATGATGAGAATCCAAAAGTGGAATAATTATGGGATGGATGTCTCAAAGAAATAGAGCAAGATATTTTTTAATGGATAAAATAGGAATTTGTTTTAGGAAATTGGGGGAATTTATAGGGGCTTGGAAGTAATTTTTTCATCAAAAAATTTTGTGCTAAAATTTGAACAAATTTTGGGTATGTCACACACCTGTAAGTATCCATTGGGGGAGGCTGTATCCGTTTCGCGCAGTTTGGCCAATCGGGCTATTTAAACTTAGGCCAGCCATATGAAACCATCACAATGAAGAGGTACATGGGGAAGGGAATACCCGAAAAAGGAGAGATCAGAACCTAGAAGAGAACACAAAATCTCAGAGTTTGTCATGGAGTTCCCATCGCCACCATAGGATTGTCTAAAGAAAACCGTCTCGAAAGGTATTTAGTCTCCCATGTGTCTATGCGAGGACCTTTAAATTCTCATGAAGTACAAAAAAATGTCCTACACTTATGGTCGGAGGTATTGGATGTGCGAAACTATGCTCGATGAGATGTAGAGGAAGGGCAAGTACCTGGTAAGTTACTATTTGTGGTTATAATTTCCTAACGCATATATTGTCACACTGGCTTATGTAAACCTTGTTACATTTGTAGTCTCTTATTGTGTGAGTTCCTGTAATATTTGAACACCGAGCGGACTCCCCAATAGGAGTAAGAAATGTTTTGGGACGCGATGTCTCGGAGAGCTAGGGCGAAGGAACGGTGGCACAATGCCCAAAAGGTAGAGAAAAACAAGCGTTCTAAAGAGAAGTTACAAGCACATAGGGAGGCCGACCGGCAGTGACCGGTTTCTAAGCGTGAGGCAGATCGTGCAAGAAAGCGCGAGAGGGCTTTTAGAACTACGGCTGTAGGACCCAAAGTCTTTGAGAAGGGGATATATCCATGGTGCATGATTGTATTAGAGTACGACTATGTTTTTTAATTTTCCTAAGGTATGTAGGTTTAGCTATGGTGCACTGGTAGGGTAGATTTATATGTGCATCATACGTGCCATTGTTTGTTTGCACTATGTAATCCGCTTGTTTGTATAATGTACTAACCTATTCTGATGCACTTATGACCATTTACATGTCGTAATTTTTGTAGTGACAAGTATGGACTGAACTGCCTAATGAAGCAATGACATCCTACGAACAATTAGATGTGATGCACCTTGTCGAATTTTCTACAGTTTTTGAGTGGAGGCAGGAAATTTTGGCATGTACCAGAAACATGTAAACTAACCATAATAAACCCAAAAATTATGACCATTTACAAGTTTTGCAATTTTTGTAATTAAGGACAGGGATTAAATTACCTGATGCAACAATGGCATTCAATAACTCTCTATTTATATTAATACCTGTAACAATAAAAACTGAACTAATCATTTTGCATTAAATAACAAATAACGAATGATTTTCAAAGACCTTAGAAATTGATGAAAAATATTATTTCGATGCATACACTTGATTTAATAAAAATATAAAATAGTTGTACATGCATGCATGGCACCTTAATTTGTTAAAGGCTTGGTCTATTATTTCATGTGCATGGATCACATTTTCATGCATGATTTTCAAACCAAAATTACATATAAATGTTTCCCTGTCTGATGGATGGTTGTATTATCTTGTATGTGCTGTCCGCGTGGTTAGGAGCTCGAGGAGCGTTAGACCCGTCCAGCGTCTCCGGTTGCTCCTGCCCGTCTTCTGAAGAGGCAAGTCTCCTTGATCATATTGTGAGCCTTGTGCTTTGTTTTAAAAATAATTTATTAGAGATTGAAAACTTGCATGCTAGATTAAAACTAAAAATGTCGTATTTGGTAGCTACTAGTTATGCAACCTAATTAATCATGGTAGGACTAATGATAGGTTTAAACCATAATGACTTACTATTAGTCTTGTGTATATATACTTTTCATTGATGGTAGGAAAAATATCAAAAATAATATTATCAAAATGACCCAATAATTCTTATGTGTGAAAATAAATTGTGTGAAGAGAAAAGGATTGAAAAAGGTTTAAGAAAATTCTTTACGAAAGATTGAAGCATCGAGGGCGATGCCATAGGTGAAAAATGAATTTATATCTCTCCCCTAAAAACTTTCTGACCAGGGAGAGACTTTTGCCGGTTTGGTGCAATAAGGTACCGTTTTGAGAAAACGGGGCTAAATTATTGTCTCTCTTCTAGTTTAAGGACTGCTCGTCCTATGGACCTACGAACTGAGCCATACAGTACGACCTTGAGTCCTGTTATGGGACGGGCCTAGTTGTTAGCCGAAAAATCCTAGCGGAGACTTCCGGCGGTCTCCATTGGTGTTTGAATCTAACGGCTTTATGGCGAAACACTTCTGAGTGCGTAGCCTCTCGAGGATAAAGCTTACCCACTCTGCAGAGTTAAAACTATCATGGTAGCCGTGCTCGCGGTTATGAGCGTGCTAAGGGACTGTTCATATGGTACCTCTTCTTTTCCAAAAACCGAAAATTTTCAAAAAGGATTTGAGTTGAGTAAAAGTTGTTGAGAAAGAGTTTTGATCTTGAGATAGGTACTACCAGCTTGCCTCATGAATTGGGTTCGGCCTATCATGAATTGCTTGCGCGGTTTCGACCTACCCTTTTGTTCCGAGTTATTCCCCGTAACAGAAAGAAACTGAGGAAGAGACTCGCTACGGCATGAGGCCGAATGGCGAGAGTATTTTGAGAATGAGCCCCAAAAGATAAATATCTGAGTTTAAAACTTTCTTAGAAGTGCTTTTATAAAACTAGGAAAAGGACAAAAACGTATTTCTGCAAAACTACCCAAGCCATCCATTTGTACTGAACCCCATCTGCATATACCCTCGACTTGCTGAGTACCTTTGTACTCACCCCTATTTCTCCTTCCCCTCTTCAAAAAATTTCAACAGTCGAGGAGGCCCCCTACAACTCTCCATCCGAGGAGGACCCGGACTACGAGGAGGAGGAGGACTTTGAGGACGAGGAGTAGGGTTGTGTCCTGTCTGCCGCTTTGCCTGTGGAGTAGTCTAGCTACTAAAATAAATTGTGCCATGTTGGGCTCCTGCGTCACCGTGTGTGTAACTCTGTATCTTGGTCTGCGTACCGTGCTTGATGTATTAAGTTGTGACTTCCTTTGGGACGCTTAGTCCCCTATGTTGTAATAATGTAACTCGAAGGCAATGTACAATTATTGTTCAATTGTGTGTGCTAGCCATGATCTTCTGGGACTAGTACTGTATGCACAATTAGGATTCGATCAATTAGACCGGGTCCTGACACCGAAGCAGCCATGCGTTTTGGCGAGTAGCGAAGACGACGATGGCTGGTCAACCGACTGTTGAAGAAACCGTGGATGAGATCCATGGCAAAAGAAATGAAGATCGACAACAACAGTATATTTCTTTTGTAGCTCCTATACAAAATAATCTTGGTTGAGATCGATGGCACCTGTCATGGTAGCAGGCATGGTGCCTATTTTTTTGTTAATACTCTGTCGTAGTTTCATCCGGATTATCACCTATATAGTCTTTTTGTTCACCCAAAATTGTGCAACCTGTAGCACTGGTTATGGTAGCACCCCTAATTAATTCTAATGAATCTTCGAGCCTCACTAAAAATATTAGAAACTCCCAATTGATTAATTCATGACTGAAATAGGATGTCGTTCATATTCATGCATGCATGAAAGATAATGTTCTTTTCATGACATAGATTCATGTACTAAAGCAATTATACCGATATTAATGTTCTTTAGTAAAGTTTACATGAAAGTCTATAGTGGTAGCGCCTTTTTTTATAAGATAGATCCATCTCACACATGAAAGTTTTTTATGTATGACTTGCATATGTAATATATCTTTTTATCACATTCAAAGATTATAAACAATTAATGCCATATTTTTTGCAGCATAAGAAATACACCTGCTTGGATGCCTCAAATCGGTATGGATTTTGCAAGTGTAGAGGATGCTTCGAGGTTTTGGGTATTCTATGGTGGTCAAGTGGTCTTTAGCTGCAGGAAGAAGTATGAGAACAAAAGTTTATTGGACAAGGATAAACGAGATCATTTGACAAAACTTCATCGAGATGAGACAAGAACAAGTTATGATGTTCGTATGGGAATAACCTTGGATCATATTTTAGGGTTGTACAACTTGCATGATCTCAATCTTGAACACAATCAAGTTCTCCATTTGCCCGAGACAACTCACTTAATGCCTTCACAAAGAAAAATCAGTGAAGTACAAGCTATTCAAATAGAAATTGCCGAAGATTCTGGAGTTAGGCCTAAAGTTGCTCACAAGTTAGTGGGCCGTCAGGTTGGAGGGTCCTCCAATCTTACCTACACTTGTCTTGATCATAAGAATTATGTACGAACAAAGCGTCAAAAGGCGTTAAAAGTATGGGGAATATGGGAGTTTGTTGACCTATCTTCAAAACAAAATTGCTACAAACCCTTCATTCCAATATGCGTTGCAATCAGATGAGAAATGGCAAATAACAAATATATATTGGGCAGATGTTAGGATGATCATTGATTATGCACACTTCGGTGATGTGGTTACTTTTGATACAATTTTTGGAACCAACAAGGATTGTCGACCATTTGGCACTTTTGTTGATTTTAATCATTTTTGAGATACCACTACATTTGGTGCTGCCCTCATATATGATGAAACCTATCAATCCTTTAAATGGCTATTCAATGCTTTCTTAACTAGCCATGGTAACAAGGCGCCTAAGACCATCTTTACTGGCCAGGATGCGGCAATGGGAAAGGCCATCGGTGAGGTACTGCCTAATTCATCGCATGGATTATGAACTTGGCATATTGGTCAAAATGCATTCAAGAATTTGAATCGTCACATGGTTGGAGACTTAAGTATTCTTGGTGATTTCAAAGCTTTCATGTATGAGTATGAGCATGTATGAGTATGAGGACAGTGAAATATTTGAAGAAGTCTTTAATGGCACGAGAAGCAAGGTTCTAAAGGAAACTTGGTTAGACAGCACTTACAAATTAAAGAAAAAGTGGGCAGCATGCATTTGAAGGGTGTATTCACATTGGGAATGCGAAGCACACAATTAAGTGAGAGTTTGAATAGCAACCTCAAAAGCTATTTGAATGTGGAGGTTGACATCCCTTGGATTTTCAACCACTTTGGCAGGGTTGTACAAGAAAAGCAGGATAAAGAACTACAATCTGAGTATGAGTCGAGGAGGAGAAAACCACGCTTATATATGAGGACAACAATGCTGGTGCATGCAAGTAAGATGTACACTCCCAAATATTTTGATCTTTTCAAAATGAATATGAAAGATCTCTTGCAGCCTATGCAAAGCCATCAACTAATAACAATGAGTACATTGTTAGAATTTAAACTTTTGGTGGCGAATTTTATGTGGAAGGAGAAAAAACAGTTGTATGTTCTATGGAGGGACCAACAGTTTCATGCAACCGCCATCTATTTGAGAGAGTTGGAATATTATGTGCCCATGCCTTAAAAGTTTTTAATTTGATGAATATAAAGCAATTGCCTAACAATTATGTTCTCAAACGATGGACAAGAGGAGTGCGTAGCTCTATTGTTTAAGATGCTAATGGCAAGAATGTCTTACAAAATCTAAAGTTAGAAGCTTCACGTTTTTATCAGCTTCTTTCTCACAAGTTTAGTGCATTGTCCTCTCGTGCTTCTGATTATCCTAATTGTGTCATGCTATTGGACAACACATATGACAAGTTGTCGAGAGAAGTGGAAACAGAAATAAAAGAACTTACAAATGGCAATGATAATGAAAATGGAGCTAAACAGATCTCTCGAATATCCCATACTATGTCACACATTGTTGGTCTAAAGAAGAAAGAGGTTAAAAGGAGGACCTCGAAGAGAACTAGATATTGGGTTCAAAAAGGGTTAAAAAAACTACTAAGAAACAACCCACTACATAGGTGTGTGTTCTATAGTACTCTCTTATACAATTTGATGTTACAATAGAATATTGAAAAAAAATATAATTGTCACTAATAGGGAGATGCGAATAAAGAAAACACATGCCATCAACAATCGGAGGAAAATAGTCAAGATTGGTTACAACAGAATGATTTCAACGGAAGTTACATGCAACTATTGATGGTAAATACTAATCTATTAGTATATTCATGTTTTCTTATTTTCTTGGTAATACTAATCACAATAATACATTCTCATGTAGGGAGGATCCAATGATGGTGATCAGTTGTGGTGTGCTAGTTGCGTTCAAGGCACCTTGCCAGTAATCAGTGAGAGGAGTTTTTTGGGTTTTTGGCACACTGACTACCTATTCACAGACAGTGGTGTTGTAGTTACTAGTACCAAGTTTGAATCAAAATTGCATCTGAATTTCTACATTTTTAAACTTTCTATTTGGACAAAAAGATCCATAATACTGTTATTACTGTTAACAACCCATTTTTGCTACATTCATGCTCTTTTGCATCCTAAATGATCATTTTATAGATCTATTCAAGTATTCAGTTTTAGGCCCCGTTCTTTTGATCTGATCTGAACGGCTGAAATAACTGAACTTCGAGAGCTTCTTGAGGTAGTTTCGAGATTCGGATACATTTCGTTTGACTTGCTTTTTAAAGCGTTAGAACCCACCTTCAAAACAGCAACAAAACGGACTAAAAAAAAATTTAGCCTGTGATTCTTGGTGGAGCATTGGATGTTGTCGAGCGGCCGAAATTGGAGCTAGTGCACTTTTAAGCAGCCATGGGCCGGCCCATCTTGGTGCGCGCTCAGCTCTTCAGGCCCACGAGGGAGCGCGCTCATGGGAGAGGCCCGCGCTTCGCAGCCCGCAGCCTGTACTCGCTGTCTCGCCCAGTTCAAAAGGCACCGTGCAGTTTAGCTCGCAAATGGCCAGCGCACGTTTTCCTGTTGGTTGCTTTTTTACGCGCTGCCCCTCGTCGTTCCAGGTTTCAGCGCATGTGCCCCTGTTGTCCTCTTCGTGGAAATTTTCCTGCTTCTTTATTTCCATCGAGCCCCTCATGGCTCCCTGTTTTCTTCAACCAGATCCTTTCCGGCTTTGTAATGACACCCGCGGTTCCACGTAATTAGAGCAACTCCAGCAGCTCCTCTATATTTCCTCTCTAAAACACTATTAGCGTCCCCTCTATCCACCCCTCTAAAATTCCTTCAGAACTTACACTACCCTCTAAAAGATTTCTTCCCTCCAGTAGCCCCTCTATATCTGCTACAGTGATTTCCAGGAGCTCCTGGAATTGCTCTTACAGGCAGCATGCCACTCCGAGGATTTCCATGCCGCTTCGAGGATTGCTTGGGTGGGACCCCCTCTACCCTTTTCTCCGTTTTTTGTTGCGCCTGTTTGTTCTTCGTTTGGCTGCACTGACCGGTCAGCTCATTTATTAGGCTGTCTCCAACAGGCTCCCCTAAAGCACTCTCTACCCTAAAATAGGGGATAGATTCTTCCCCTATGTGTTCCAACAGCATTTTCTATTCCGTTCCCTAAAATAGAGTTTTTCTCTCCATCCTCTTATGTATAGGGGTTTTCTCTCCCCTTATACAATTCTCCATATAGGGAACGCGGTTGGAGATGGAAAAAATATAGGGTGAGATTTTTTTAAAGGAAACCTGTATATGAGGCTATAGAGAATCAAATTTAGAGATTCCTGTTGGAGACAGCCTTAGGCACAAATGGATATCTTCTCCGGCAAAAATAGACCGAACTATACCAACTGTGGCCCACAGATTAAAAAAGGCGTCCTTTACCTTCACAGGGGAAAAAAAATATAAGTATGAGAAAAAATGTGAACGCATTCAAAAAGTATGTCTTCTTTAATTACCCTCCGCTTTGAAAATAAAGAAATGTACAAAGATAACACAATACGCATTACAAAAATTAAAGGAAAAAAAAAAGAGCACAAACTATTTTCCCCTCAACCAATGGACCCAAATAGCACAGCGTACATACAGAAACAATTTCAACAAAGAAGATATTTCCATCAGAAAAAAATCAGCTGCACGCGGTCCCGCGTGTATACCCTACTAGTTAAGTAATAATAGCCCCCCAGTTCATTGAGCACAAAAATACTCCAACAGCACACTTAAAAATAACATAGCAATTTACTGATAGAAAGAAAGGAAGCGTCTCCTCTACTCATAGCACGACACAGCAGTACAGGTATTATATTACACGACGGGCAATTATGATAGTTTAAGAAACCATGACACATCTAAAAACGACATAATAAAACATTGAGTACTTGATTATCCTAGATATCACGGCATCGGCTGCAAGGCTCCACAACATCTAACTTTACCGTGGAGGGAACTTTGGGCTCAATGAATGTCCTGATGGCCTGGAGTGCTCGGGTAGCTTCCATGAGATCACCCGCGGTGGGCATTGGGAAGCACTTGCCAAATTTATTTACAGGAGAACACTTATATTGACACTGAGAGGCATCCAATGTAATGCACTCAAGTGACGACGTACGCTCCACAACATGGCATGTTAGCTCAACCATGCTCTTCGAACAGAAGAATCCTACGATCTTCACTCTCTTGATCTTGTGATGGTGATGCTCCGGCATCTGCCTCATGTTTGAGTCATCAGTGAAAACCGAGAGATGTTCCACTTTCAGTTCTGATGGAACCTAAAATGGGAAAAGAAATTATAATCATGATTCAACCATAGCTACTAATATCATAGAGACATGAACAGCAACTTACGTCCAACAAAAAATCCTCCAAATAGGGACAAGCATCAAGGAAGGAAACCAGAATAAAATAATCATAGTACCGAGGAAAGGATACTCCACTAAGACTAATCCTTAGGTTCTTGAGGTGGAGAAATTTGCTATGCAGCATTAGTGTATTTGCCCTGTGACCGCCGGCTAAGAGAGCAAGTGAGAAGGGGAAGGGAGGGAAGAGAGAAGGAAGAAGGTAAGGGAATTCTTCGTCAATTTTGCTTTGAATACATGAATTAGATATGTTCCCATGGAATTCCTTCTAATCAAAGGTTAAATTTTGCATATTAATGAGGTATAGTGTAGGATGTGAAGTTTTAGTAGATCGGTTTTATATGCAGCAGGTTCAAATGAGGTTTTGGTCTATTTAGGATCCGATTCAGGATTTGGTCTTATGAAATAAATTGTGTGTCCAGGTCTTAGCTCCGTTTCGAGTACAAGTGCGCGATAATCGGATAAGTGGATTGACAGTTATGTTGATTTTAGTGCTTGCTGTCCACAAAGTTAAATTCCTGTTTTTTTAGGAAAGTTATTAGTCCTAGATGGGTTAATTTGGTGGAGAGGGATCATCGGTATGGTGTAGTTTAACTTTATTGTTCTCATAGATACCGATGTATTGAGATGTTCCCTTTATGTAGGTGTTGGATCGAAATTGATGTCGTCCGCGCTTATCCTAACATCCTCGGTTGAAAGGTAAGTATATGTTAAACATTATCTGTTTGAATGATTATGTTTGTTTTAGTTTTATCATATGAATGGATGGCTATGTCCTAGATGTGTGTGGTGGTGCCTTGACTAGTTGGTTATTATGTAGTTTATCTCTAAGTGATGAAGGTAGATGATAACTGTATGAGAGGAGCATTTTACATCATGTGCGTATGAGCCGGGTCGGTGAGAAAGTCACTTTTGACTAGTCCGTTGAGATCGGTGAGAAAGTCAAAAGTGACTAATTCGGAGTGCTCTGAAGTCCTATTTGGTAGGCACTCCATGGGAGTGGAGTAATTAGTCCCCGTCTAAAAATGACGGGCAAGGTGTGGCATCGACGGGTGTGCACCTAGCTATACCGGTATGAGCTCACGGTGCAGACGCATGTGCATGTGTATTGCATCGTATCGAATGGATGAGAAGTGAACACTTTGGAGTATTGGATGGAAGGATGTTTTTGAGTGGATTCATGGTTGAAGTTTTATCGTTCTCTGTTTATACATATAGACACCATCATGCATGGGGTGTGGGAATGTAGCACATGATATGAGCACTCGCTACCTCTCACATCATAATTAGTGAAATTGGTATTCATATGAAATATATTCAATAGTTGAGCGTCATGTATAATTGGACGTTACAATTTTGTTTTATTTCCTTATATGGTTAGTGGTTGTTGCAAAATGGTTATATATTCTTTTGATATAAATTGTCTATTGTGGATGCCCTTATAAACAGAGGAGATGCTGTCAAAATTTAGAATAATTGGTAAAGATAGTAGTATCCTAGGCTCTGGAGGAGCTGGGGTGTTACAAAAAAATTGAGATGAAAAGCACAGAAAATATTTCACCTTGTGCTCTGATGAACAATTGTCCCCAAACATTCCATGGAATGAACTCTGCATTTGTTGGTTCGAAGAAACAAACCAATGCCTTGGAAACAATATTTTTTTCTACATAACAAACTTGGGAGCTAATTTGTAAATTGTCATATCATATGCCATGCATCATCTATGATCTTGATCAACATCGTCTACCTCGCAAGCGGTGCGAGTCCTGCATGTTGATGAATCACATGTCAACTGTGTTGCTGGGCTGAAAGTCTGAAACCCATGCCATCTAAATGTACCGGCTTTTATCAGATTCAACACGAAATCATGAAAAACACATAAAAAGCAAAGATGCATCTACAGAAAAGAATAAACTACAATTCAATTAGTTAAATTGCTAAAGAAAGAATTGATCCAGTATGAAGAAGTGTACATGTAACCCCTAATTGCCTACTGTGTAATGTATAAAAGGAAGATATGAAAATGAGAGTGAGAGAAGAATAAAAGTAACCTGCCTTTGATGCAGGGGCGACACTGATACATTCAACCAAAATGACAAAAATAAAAGCTAGAGTTTGAACACATCTGTAAATATTGCATTACAACTCTGTTGAAATGGTTGGAACACATCAAAAAAATTACATAATGTATTAGATGGCCTCTTAAAAATGGGAAGGCAATGCAATACTAATGAAGAGGTTCTGGCGGGGATGACGTCAGCTACGGTCGACGGGGAGAGGGAGGTGGCGGATATAGCGGCAGCGGCACTCCGGAACAGGGAGAAGCCGTATGCGGTGCCGGGAGGAGGGGCGGCAGCGGTCTGATGCGGGCGGAGCAAGGGGGCACAAAGAGGCGGATAGAAAACCAAAAACGATAGGGGTTTTTTACTCTTTTTTTTTTGCAAACATAACCCCCCGGGAGGGTCCGGATCGGGCGATCAGGGCGGCGGCCGCGCATCCCGATCGGACGGCTCACATTTTTCAGGCAACGTGGTCTCGCAAGGGGAGCTTTCGGGTGACGTGGCCTCGCGAGGGGAGAGCAATAGCTAAGCGCTATATAGGTTTTAAAATATATTAGCCGCATACGTGCGCCCATGCCTCGCGCGCGAGCGCAGCGAGCGAAAAACGCAAAACGCGCGCGAGCGCAGCGAAGGGAAAAAGCACCGCACGGAGGAGGAGCCGGCGGGAATCGAACCCGCGTCGCCCACACGAAATTCGTCCGCGCTAGCCAACCGGCCGAAGCCGCCGCGTGCCTGGGAGCCGTGCGTGGGAAATCATTTTATATGTTAAAACGAAACCAACGGGTTGGATCTGCTCAGCCCGCGCGATCCGACGGCTGCGGCGGCGCCGGCCGGGCAGGCGAGCCACGTGGCCCTCCCGGGGCAGCGGCTGCGAGCCTCTCGGCTTTGTACTATTTATAGATAAGATGGTATGAATTGGGAAAAGAGCTACCGTCATGCTTCTTTGGCATAGGTACACATATCTTTTGAATTTTAAGAGAGTATAAAATCTGTACACATTGCATGAGCTTATTGTATTGGTCCCTAACAAAAGCAGTATTTTGGATTGGCTATTTTAGTAAAAAAATTATATGAAGTGGAGGTTGTTTAAGACCTATGGGAGTTGGGAGGTAATAGTCGTGTGCCACCTTCGACCCCTACACTAGTATAATAATGACGTTTAATTTCTCTGCAAAGATGGAGAGGTCTGTGTTGAGAAACCTCGCTACCGAGTGTAGTCCGAGGTACAAACGTGGCAATCAATCACAGAGAAAGAGCAATCACAGGGGGCACAAAGATGTATGGGTGGAGCTCTGCTTTTATTAATTCTCAGATCTGTTCTACAATAGGTGCTCCACCTCTTCTTATATAGTACTGCTTAGGGTTTAGGCCAGGTCCATATGTGGGACCCACCGGGGTAAGCCGCCGGCCTGCACGGGCCGGGCTCCCCCTATAAGTGGTTTCCCAACACTCCCCCTTGGACCTTGCCAGCGAGATGCATATGCCTCATCAAAACTCCATCCAAAAACCCAGTGGGAAAAAAGGATTGGAGAAAGAGTACATAGCATACGCTTGCTGTGCGCACGATTTGCCTCATTAAAAACCTTATGTGAGAAAACTTCAGGGAAAAACTCACCAAGGGAAAAAGAGTACAAACCACCCAACATTGCATTCAATCTTCTAGATCGAGTTGGGTACTCCAGCTTCATGCCAAAGTTTTAATTCAGGGCGTGTGAATTATCTCCCCCTGAATTCAGCACTTCTTTGAGCCTGATCATTCCAATGCCCCTAACACACCTTTCAAAGGAGGCGGTAGGTAATGACTTAGTGAACAGAAATCGGTAATCGGTACTAGATCAGTGAGGTACCTAGTAATGATTAATCGGATTAATCAGAATTTATCGGAAATTAATCGATGGACATTAATCGAAAACGCACTGTTCTTATAAAGAGAAAGGCGCTTTCCCATCTTCTTAACCCGAAATGAAATGGCTGAGGAGAGGAAGGTTCCTTTTGGGGGGTACCCCCGGGAAGAGATCCAGTGGAGACGGGGTGGGCCTGTAGCTCAGAGGATTAGAGCACGTGGCTACGAACCACGGTGTCGGGGGTTCGAATCCCTCCTCGCCCACAGCCTTCCAAAGGGGGAAGGGCCTTTACTTTCCCCCTGAGGGTAGGAAAATCATGATCGGGATAGCGGACGTAAAGCTATTGAACTTGGGTATTCTCTTTCCTTTTGTCGAAGTGGAATCGTAGAACAGAATGTGATACGATGAGATAGAATGCAATAGAAACAAGCAAGGATAGCGAACGGGTTACCTACTCCTAAAGGTCAAAGCAAACCCTTTAATTCAATTCTTTATTCTTACATTAAAGAATGAATCAAATCTCCCCAAGTAGGATTCGAACCTACGACCAGTCGGTTAACAGCCGACCGCTCTACCACTGAGCTACTGAGGAACAAGGGGGGATTCGACCTCCTAGAGTTCAACTCCCGCTCTCAACCCATGAACAATATGAGTCCGAAGCTTCTTTTGTAACTCCCGGAATTTCTTCGTAGTGACTCCGTTCCATGCCTCATTTCATAGGGAAGCCCAAAGGGGCTCTATTTCATTCTATTTCACTTCCTAGCACTTCCTATCATTTAATATCCATCCCTTTGGTCTTATTTACATAAGAGATGTCATTTATAGTCTATCTCTTTCTATATACGGAAAGTCAAGAAATTCTCATCGAAACATCGAGAAATTGTGCATATAGAAAACTCTAAAGAAAGAAAAAAAGGAGACCCATGCCATGATTTTCAAATCTTTTCTACTTAGTAGTCTAAGTTTCTCGATGAGGATAATTAATTCGGTCGTTGTGGTCGGACTCTATTATGGATTTCTGACCACATTCTCCATAAGCCCCCCTTAGATCTTCTTTCTACAATCTTGGATTAGGGAAGAGGGAGATATTCGCGACTACTGGCGGTTTCATTATGGGGCAGCTCATGATCTTCATATCGATCTATTATCCACCTCTGCATCTATTCTTTCTTAGCTAAACGGGTGGAAGATCCATCCAATTTGGTTATATCATGGACTCGAAAAACGGATCTTAATGTGACTGAAATGCACGATCTTCACAGGTATCACTTTTCACGATACCTAAAAGATGGAATAGCGATTTTCGAAGCATTTCCTATAAGAGAATGGTTTCCATTACTTTGAGAAATGGATTCTATATCAAACTATAGCTATTGCATTAAAGAAGAAAAGAAACTAATAGAAGTCTAAGACGCGGAATAGAGAGAAAGATTCTTCTGATTTTCTTGTCCCTGAAAATATTCTATCTATCTCCTAGACGCCGTAGAGAATTGAGAATTTTCATGTCTTTCAATTCTCGTACTCGTAATTGGAAAGTTACGGAAGGAGATCCATCATTTTGCAATGAAAACAACATAAAAAACTCTGGACAATTTCGAAATCAGGCCAAGCGTCTTAATACATATGCAAAAAAATTCATTATTGGCCCACCATTGATTAGAAGATTTAGCTTGTATGAATCGCTATTGGTTTGATACGAATAATGGCAGTCGTTTCAGTATGTTAAGGATACAGATGTATCCACAATTCATTTAGAGTTACTTAATAAATAGCCTATTTCTTATACCATATCTCTATCCCGTGAAATTCTCAAGCCGAAAGATGGGTGCATATCCTGTGTTTCATTTTGCTAAACGATATCAATTAAATGGTGTATCAATAAATTGGATATAGCAATAAATAAATCAGCAAAATTCTTTTCTTTTAGATAGAAGAAACATTTCTTCTATCTAAAAGAAAAGAATGTACCCTTCTATCCAAATCCAATTTGCATCGATAAAATAAATCCAAATTCCAGTAGTAGATGAATAATTGCAAATTTTTGTGTGTACGAGATTAGAATAACTTCAAAATAACTGACATAATTTTTTATTTTTCCTGATCAGAAAAATACATGAAAAAGAAAGGAGGTAGAAAAATTTTTGGATTTATGGTTAAAGAAGAAAAAGATAGGAAGGGGAATAAGAGGGGGTCCTTAGCCAAGAGCTTGGGGAATTCCTTAAGTTAAGAAAGAAAAAAGAATAAGAACACAGATACATAACATAAAAAAAAGAATAAATAAGATGATATTCGCCCCCCCCCTACATATTTAATTTCTTCCCCGATACAAAAACCAGCAAGACCCACTCCATTAGTAATTCCATCAATGACCCCCTTATCAAAAAATTGCGTTAGTTCGGTTAATCTTCTTATACCCAGGGTAAACAACCTAGTATAGAAAATATCTATATAACCACGATTATATGACCAACTGTATATTCTTTTTTTTTACTTGATCCAAAAAAAACTTTTTCGGACTCTTTTTTACAAGAGAATTTATTAAATCTAAATTTTGAAAAAAGGAATAAGCGGATCCATAGAAGATATATGCTATGATGTTAGCTCTAGGCATAGGTTCTTATCAAGCCGCTTTATTCCATTTGATCACTCATGCTTATTCGAAAGCTTTATTGTTCTTGGGATACGGATCCCTTATTCATTCAATGGAACCTCTTGTTGGATATTCACCAGATAAAAGTCAAAATATGGTTCAAGAAGGCGTCGAATTGAGGGGAGAAGGAGAGGAAGCTACAGAGGGACGGACTTTGGGAGTGAAGAAGATACAGAAGGGAATCCAAATATCCCAGTTCTTATAAGAGTTTATACCATCCACTCACCCAATGCTAAACGGCCCACTCAAAATTTTTTAGGCGCATAGGCCACAAAGCAAACACACACTCAATAATACGCCTGGATATCCAGTACGTGCTCCACATTTTTCACGAAAGCCTGCGAAGCGGCGTTAAACGTCGGGAGACGGTAAATCACGACCCTGCAACAAAAGTAGCAGCCAAACCCAAGGAGAAGAAGCAATCCGATGACCACGAACAACAGCGTATATCCGACCGTGGTAATGACCGGGAGCCCCATGGACGTCCACCAGCCATGTACTCCTCCAGGAGACGCCGCCACCCTGTTGACGACGTCAGGGTCTACAAAATAAAGATCATAAAGTTGATACAGTTATTAGAACCGTCTTGGCCTCAGTTGACTAAATGCTGCGTCTTGGCCTCAGTCGACTAAATGCTGCAACAATTTCAACTATCGTTAATTTAAATAGACGAATCATTTGTTCGTTCGTTCGTTCTATCTACTCCATATATGCCATGTACGAGCGTTTGCTTGTGAGATTTGAGAGAGCTAGCATGAGTTCCTTCCCCAACGGCTGCAGGCAAATGGTTTCTTCACTTATATTGTGGTAAGTTGATGGCACGAGTATAGAGTAGAGAAGCCCCTCGAGGCCTTGCATGCCGTCGTTCGCTCGCTATCGCGTGCCAGCTTGCGCCGCTAGACCGCCACCGATTGCATTGCGCCACAGCTCGCGGCGCCGTATTGCCGCCGAGTCGACCGTGTCGAACGCCAAGTGTTCGTCAACATGGAGCAGCAGACAGCAGTCGCCCGACATCGCACAGGCCGCAGCTAGGGCATGCACGGCCACATGGCGCGCCGCCGACGAGACCTCAGGAGTGAAGAAGATGCAGAGGGGAATCCAAATATTCTAAGAGTTTATACCATCCACTCACCCAAGAATCAACGGGCCACTCAAGATCTTTTAGCTGCACAGGGCCACACAACAAACACACACGCACACTCAATAATACGCCCGGATATTGAGCACATGCTCCGCATTGTGCACGAAAGGCTACGAAGTGGCGTTAAACTCCAGGATATGGTAAATCACGAGCCTGCAACAGAAGTACCAGCCAAACCCAAGAAAAACAATTACCACGACCAGGGTATATCCGACGATAGTCATGATGGGAGCCCCGTAGACATGTACACACACATGGATTGATCAAGCATCATGCGCTTATACATGCACGCATAGGAGCATCGCCTAGCCTAGTGGCGGATCTATGATTTTTTTTTAAAGCCTGGGCAAACTAATAAATATAACTTAACAAAATCAATATATTTAACTTACTAACAAATTTTTCTATTTTATAATGATTTATTACACGATTCTCTAATTTATTTCCTTATATGGCATAATGGTGATGGAGGAGTTTTGATAATACAATGTACTATGGTGAAGGGGATTTGATGTTACGATAAGCATGTATTTATATTCTTATTATATCGTTATGTTGTCGCCATGTGGCACAATCCAAACCATATAAAACTAAATCTAGAATCATCTATGAAAAATCAATATTTTATGTTCGCAAAAATATCCAACAATATCTTATCTTATTCTATTTTATTTTTTTACTTATTGATCAAAGGTGATACTACAGAATAAGTATTTAGTTCTATATATTTATATATTTCATATGGTAAATTGCATCAATACTATTATAAAATTCTCACTTTGCAAAAATTTCACTCTTCTGTCTATGACATGTGGGCCCAGAGCACACATTTCATTGTTGCATGGGGTGACATTTTTTTGCTAATCAACAACTTTATAATGGCATGTGTATAATTTTCCTATTTCATATAATGCATTTCTATGTAATATAACTTATAAAAATTATATTTTTAGAATATTCTAACATAAGTATGAATATCGACTTTCAATACATATTACACTAGTTTTTTAACTACATCTCATTATGTCATTGTTTTATTTGGATTAATTCATACAATATTGATGTGGTGACGTCTTGCACCGGTTCATCTCGGGGTGGCTCTGGATTAAGGCTTGCCCCAACCTGACCCAGATCCTGTTTTGTATATTACATTACTCGTGAGACTAGCTCAACCCATTAACTGTATTGATGCATGTATTACTATGACGCCATTACTATATTTGTGTATGTGGATGGATTTTCATGTATCTAAATGGTTGGATTTGTGTATTTGATGGAATTTTTATATGCCTAATTGTCTTTGATTGGGATGACGTTATGTGAATTGTATCTGCCCCGGTTCGGGTCAATGCACCGCCGGTGCACCGGTGGGTCGGGGCGGGTCAAGGTTTTGTACATCCGGGGACCAGGTCGGGTAGGGGTAGGGCGGATGTTGAGAATGGGTGGGACGGTTCGGGATGAGTCTTGACTAGTCCCGCCCCGCGTCATTAAGAACTCTGAACATAAGGTGTGGAAAAATTAGGCAAAGCTAACCTCCAACCAAACAACTCGATATGCGAATACAATGATTATCCAGTCGATCGTATTATTACTTTCTTATAATTTCACTATTAGTTCTGCTACTTATTTTTCAAGGCTTGTAATTTAGCAGCTATGAAATTGTCATTATGGGAATTAGCCAACATGAGGATGGACATGTGTATGTGTAATGTGTGGCTTGACAATTTTTGAGACCATATTTATATTTTGCCTGCGGGTGATGCTAACTAGTTGATTTAGGTGTTGTGGCAGTTTCTTAAAAAAAACTTCCGCACCATAGTTGTCGCTCAAACTAGAACCTATGCACTGACTATGCCGGGCTTGAAAAAACCCGCTCCCACCAGACCAGGCCCAAGCCCATCTCGGCCCAACCAATTGGGCTACAAAAACGGTGCCAAGTCCAGCTCAACTACAATTTAGGCGTTGTTTGTTTCAGCGTTGAATAAAGTGGGAGTTTTACTGCAGCAAAAATTGAGAGTTCTCAAAAAGTGCTCTAATAATTCTAAAAAAGTAATTAAAAATAGTTTTACAATATTGAGAAGAACTACAAATTAGTACAACATGTAGGCTACATAAAAATAACAAAATTTGATATAGTAAAATTCAACTTAACTTTAAGCTGAGACAAACATGGATGGGCCTAGGCTCCGGCCCGACAAACTGATGAGCCAGGCGATGGACTAGGCTGGCTAGATCTCGTTGGCCCCTTGTGGCCTTGTCCGATGTCCTCCATATTGCCGATGCCTGATGCCTCGTCGGCTCCTCCATGACACCGCCAGGCCGCCGCCTCTGTCCACCTCGTTCGCTTGTTGCCTCCTTGTTGGCACCGCCTCGCTGCTGTGTGTTGCCTCGTTGGCGCCGCCTCGCCGTCGTGCATTGCCTCACCAATGGTACCGCGGCCTCACCTCCTCTGGATCCCAGATCCAGTGCCGCCTCTCTCTCTCTCTCTCTCTCTCTCTCTCTCTCTCTGGTTTTGTTTTCCCCATGTCGTGTGATCTCGGATTTGATCCGAATTCGATGGAATAGTTTGTGTGTTTTTTCAATAAATATAATTTAGTTTTTAATTTTATTTTGATGATGAACCTTAAATCTCTTGAACATTCACGGGAGCCCAGGCAGCTGCCCCCCTTGCCCGGGCGATGGATCCGCCACTGGCCTAGCCTATGGGCTGCAAAACACAAATCTCTACTATTATAAAGAAGCTTGTGGTAGTGGTGGTGATTTCACCAACTAGCATTCTCGGCCGTTTGATCAACGATCAACGTCTCCCATCAACATAACCTCACCAATTGCCTGCTTGCGTCGCCTCCTCCTCCCCTGACGCCCTCCGCCACACACCCAGCCGCCGCCCCCGATGCCCTCTCCCCTTCCCCCGCGACCTCTGCTCCTCCACCGCCGCCCTCCACAATCCAGCCCCACCGCCACACACCTAATTGTCGCCCTTGCTGCCCTCTTCCCTTCCCCCGCCACCTCTGCTCCTCCACCGTCGCCGCCCGCTCGCCCGTGGTGCCGGCTATCCTCGCGCCGCCGTCCTCCGCCCCAGTCCCGCACTGTCTCTGTCATGCGTCGCTCATCTGTCCGTGGTGCGGCCATCTGCGCCGTCGTCCTCTGCCTCCGTCCCGCGCCGTCTCCGTCCTACATGGCGCACAGCCGTCCCCGTCCCGTGACGCCGTTTGCCGCCAGCCGGTCACCGGTCACCACCTTCTATGGCTGCCCAATTAGGATATAATTCCTATAATTATGGACAATGTTCACTAAAAATTTACTTTTCCTCTGCAGTAATTTGTTCAAGCTGGGATAGAGGCTTCATGAGATTAAAAACTCGGCTGAAGCTTCAGTCATTAATCCCTCATATCTCAATGGCATTTTTTCTAAACAGTTGTTATATAGATACATCAAAGGAGCCTTGAGAACATTTTCATAAAATCATATTCATCTGGGAAGTTTTAGCTATTCAAATCATGTCTGCAGGCTATAGTCGTTTCTTTATCTATGAGTTATCAAAGTAATATAGTTGCTTCATATCTAGCTTCAAATATGAGTTGATTCCTTGGCATTGCTTAGTAGGCCTAACTACTTCGTATGCATGGTTCTAATAGATGTTATGAACTCGGAGCCTACAAAATATCCTTAGATTCATACCTTCTTAATTTCTCCTCCTATGATACCTTTCCATGCTAATTAATTACATTGGAATTGTGCATCTTATTTTTAGAGGATTGAACAATATGCCACATGATCTAGGTGCCTTTTACCCCTAAAGTTTCAATGCTTATTTCACACAGTTCATCTGATATGAAAGCTTTTTCAATATATTTATTTGAACAAATTGTTGATCAAGGATCGCTATCAAATATTTAGTCTTCTAAAACTTGAGAAGGAGCTACAGGATGCCATTTTATACTATTAAAGGATCAAGCATGGCAGTTTTATATAAGCATGCCATTTACTATGTAATATATTTGCATGCTAAGCATTTTTTTCTACATAATGACAATAATACATATTCCAGTGCAATGAGCATATTTCTTTTGTACTTTCTTGTATAGTATCTTTTTGACTGTTTATTTGCTCCTCATATTGTTGTGCTCATCTTTCATTTGATATGATGGGATCAAACTGTTCAATTTTAATTGTTGTTGGTTTTTTCAGCAAATAATTTCCCTCTATTTTTACCCCTATGGACATTGATGCTAGCCTTGGCCATTGTACCACAAAATCACTTACCTTGACATAACCTTGAGATATGCTAGATATCCCGATTTCTCTTTCTTGGCACATTGATCACCTAATAATGCAAACAAGAAACTGATCCTTGTTAGAGACAAACATATAGAAACTGATCCTTGTTAGAGTTTGAAGTTCCGAAAGAAAAAAAAATATGGCCAACATTCATTGTGCATCAACATAGGAAGACTCGGTGCTAGTAAAACGTGTAGTTACCGGTTCATCAAATCATGAACTCTTCCAAAGAGCATAGAGCTGTCAAACTGTAATGGAGATTATTAAAAAAAATAACACATAGACACTTGCCGTTCCTTCAAACATCTTTAATGGCGCTTGTTGGACACCCTCTCTAGCGGCGGCTAGGAGAAGTGGGGCCCGCCGGTGGTGGGGAGAGGCGCAGGTGCGGGGCAGTCGGCGTCTGGCAGAGCGGGCGGCGGCGGGGAGAGGCGATGCCCGGCATGGGTGGGGACTAGCGTAGGCGCGGGGTGACCGTCGGCGAGGAGAGGCGGGGCCCAGTGGGCGTCGATGACGAGGAGAGCTAGCTGCGCGGACCGAGGGGGACGGGAGTGAGTGAGTGACGAGAGGGAGATCAAGTGAGGTCGGGGTTGGGGGTGTTCCGCGCGGCCTAGGCCTAGGGCTGGCTCCCCGATGGTCCCGGGCCCAAATTCATCCCTGGCCATAAGAAAATACAATAAATAAATGTTTTTAATTTTGTAAAATAGGGACTGCGCGTTTCGACAGGACAGGTCCCAACCGTCCGATCCGTGTGAATCGTGGGCGCAGCGAGCAAACGAGCGTAGGCGGAGCAACTAAACGACAAAAAATATCTCTTGGCCGCCATCGGCTGGCCCTCGAGAAAAAATGATCTCTCTCGACCGCAATGAGTCGGCCCTCAAGAAAGCGACATTTTTCTCGACGGCGAAAAGAATGCCCTCGAGAAAGAGGGAAGCCCCCCACTTGGGCAAACGACAGGCTGGCGGCGCGCATCCCTCTCGACCGCCTCTTTGATGACCGTCGAGAAAGATAAAGTCTCTCACGAGGGCCAACAAGGCCTTTGAGACAAAAAATTTCCAGGAAACTCCCTAAAACCCATTTGCCATGAAAAAAATACAATAATAAATGCCTTTAATTTTATAAAGTAGGGAAATTCTAGGCGACGGGATTGCGTTCTGTGCGCGTTCTGACGAGAAAATACAATAATAAAGCAAGAGGCAACTTCATTTTACGGGTTCTCATTTATTCCAAATATCGAACCTTTCGAGCCAAGGAAGGCACCTCCACGACGAAGAGTATGTTTTTTTTTATCAACCCGAAAAACAAAATAAATGCAACTAACAATAGAATGCTTGCATATTGGCACCTTTCATCATTGACTTTTTTTCGTGCTACATCACAATGCAAGGTGCGTGCACTTAAAGTATATTTACAACCAATTGTATTGACATTTAACAGACCGCAATTAATAAACACTCGCCGTACCTTCAAACATCTTTAACGGCGCTTGTTGGACACCCTCTCCAGCGGTGGGCCTGTATCTGGTTCTGTTGTTTTGCGTGTTTTATCTATCTGCTGTGGTGGTTTACAATGCAAAAAAAAGCGCTTACCTATGATTGGCAAGAAAAGAATATGTAGTAACAGATTTTTTTTTATTTACTTGTGTTTGGAGCTCAAGTTGTATATTCAAAGTATGCTGGAACAGAGGTGGAGTTGAATGATTCCAACCATTTAATTCTAAAGGAGGACGATATCATTGGCATTTTAGAGACGGATGATGTGAAAGACATGAAGCCTCTCAATGACCGTGTTCTTATCAAGGTATGCATCTCATATATATCTTTTTTAACATCTGGTTACACTTTGGGGTTATAACCGACAGCACCTTTCCTTTCGGTATTCTTCCTTTGGGCCTCCTTTCCTTGTATGATAGGTTGCTGAAGCTGAAGATAAAACTCCTGGTGGTCTGTTGCTTACCGAAACGACCAAGGAGAAGCCATCCATTGGAACGGTCAGTAACTCAATTTGTTTGTCTTCTGGCATGCGTTGGTCTATGATATTTGCCCTATGGTTCTAAATTGCACGTTGGAGCTTCATGTTATGCTGTCTGTTCACAACTAGCCCAAAAGAAGATAGGCTATTATATGTGATGTATATTTGTTGATTGGAGACAGGCGGTGGCTGTTGGTCCAGGCCCTTTGAATAAGGAAGGCAAGAGGAGCCCATCTTCTGTCTCTGCAGGCAGCACCGTGCTGTATTCCAAGTATGCTGGCAGCGAGTTCAAGGGTGTTGATGGCGCAAATTACAACGTGTTGAGAGTGTCGGGCCTGATGGTTGTCCTCTCCTGACTAGTGATATAATCGCTAGTGGTTTGTTACTCCAACCACTGATTTGTTACTCCAACCACTAGTGATAATTATTATGATCAATACTGTTCTCTATCTGATCCGTCTCGACCGTGTTCCTATTGTGCTGCTCCTATTGTGCTCTATTAATTGTAAACATTTAAAAGATAAAATGTGTGCCCCTCCCTTTTCTGAATCATTTTAATGAAAATTAGAATTTACTATACTGTAAATATACTTATATGATCATATATGACAAGTAGCTCTACCAAATTGATTTGAGCAGAAATACATATATAGCTATAAATGTGCCCTTTCAAAGACGAAAGGAAGTATAAATGGAGAAATTTGATAATGTCAATAGTATATAAAAGCATATAAGGATCCTTTAAGTATATAGAGATGCGTGCAAATCACATAGTTTACATAAAGCACTTTAGTACATTCTCTCCGACTGATCTATGTATGTGCACTCCGCCGTTGATAGGGAGGTGCGGGTAAGCGTTTTTGTAGTATGCCAAGTGCTAGGGTGGTGGTATTAGCCAGCATTACCATTTTGTTTTAGAGATTACCATTTTGTGGAAATATTGTTTTGGATGATTATTGACTTTTGACTTTTTGTTTTTTTAAAAAACTAATCTTCACCATGAGCATTTCAAGCTGGCTTGAATTACTAAAAAAAAATTCCCTTCGGGAAAATGGCAGAGGGGTATACTTTGTCCATCGAATTTACACACTCCGTTAGAAAACGTAAGGCCTGTAGTTTTTCGAGCACCTTGTTCAGAAATACAATGCTTCACATGGATAAGTGTCTTTTACTGCACTAACCATTGTCTCCTGCTTAGTTTTTTTTGAAGAATCCATGCAATCGTTTAATATAATGAACTTATTCATTATAGCATCAACGCATAGTATTATCATTATAAGGCAATCACAAGTTATTTTGTCGGATATCCTTACAAAACCAAACGTCATAAGTAGGGTTAACTGGCACGCGTTAGAGCAATCACAGTCGCTTGTAACTTACATGCGTTTCTTAGGGTGTGTTTGGTTGGTTGTACGAAGTTGTATGGAACAAAATGAAACAGGATAGGATGAAACTGGATGGAACAAAAGTTGCACGGAATCGTTCGACCAAAACGGCCGAACCACACCATACAGCATAAATAGAAAATATTCCCTAATTCTAAACCATGTTGTACCATCCCATACAACCCCATCCTACCACTACAGGAAACGTCAAGAGTTCCGAGTGCCACAACCATCGACCAAAGCTAACAAGCCATCGGGATTACATTGTCTCGACGGCCAGCCGTCGAGAGTACTCCGTCGAGAGAGGGATGTTGTCTCGACGGCTTGGCCGTCGAGTGAATTTATCTCGACGGCTAACGTAATAACCGTCGAGTTTACAGCGCCAGACGCTGTTACCGTTGGGCGCGCTTAGTCTCGACGGCCAAGGAGGAACAGTCAAGATAAAGCGTAAGCTGGGCCCACCGACCAGGCATTCCCGTCTCATGTATTATCAACGGCCATAGCTATAACCGTCGAGACAATCCTGCCTTACGGTCGACGGTAATAGTGGAGCCGTCGATACTATCTTGTCCACGTGTTCTGTTGTATCGACGGCTGGACCGAGAACCGTCGAGAGTATAACTAGGCAGTAAAAAAAATTGTTTTATTTTTTGTAAAAAATTCCAGAAAACTGCATCAGCTGCTGCTCCCAGCAGCAGCTGCTGCTGCACCTGCAAAGCCAAAAGCCCACACAATGCATATGTCCCATTCGTCGCACACATGCGACGAGATCACAATTGACAGGCTCAAATACACTCAAATAATTAAAAGTCACACAGTTCACATCTAATAGACATCAAACCATCCAAACAAGCCGCACGACATACACATATATACAATATAACAATCACAATCGTACGATAACCAAAACATATATATCGTCGACTAGCTAGTCACCTAGTGCTCGCTGGACGGAGGATCGCCTGAAGGGGGTAGGGACGGCTGGGTAAACAACGGGGGAGCGCCATCGAACAGGTTGTTGACAAAGTCGGCCTCCTGGCTGCCCGATGTGTCCCCTACCTCGTGCGCATGAGCTTCTGCTAGGGCAGCAGAACCCGAACCCTTAAAACAAATATAGACTTATTAGTTAATGGTATGTGTTGAAATAAAGCAAAAACACATATTTTGAGGTCGAATGACTTACCGTCTCAGGAACGTACGGGTAACCACCATGTGGGCGAGCTGGGCCCACGTAGTCACCTGCTGGGGGGTGGGCCGCTATACAGAGCTTGGTGATGAGGAGGTGGCGGCCCCCGTAGTAGCTCTGGTAGGGAGGTGGTGTCCCGAATCCACCACGATACGGTGGTGGACCACCGTAGAACCCCGGACCGCCACTAGTCCCGCTTGGGCCAGCCTAAAACACATTTGGCATAAGACGTGTGAATCGAATGGTAAGATCTATCTGACGGAATATTTAGAGTTTAAGTGCATACCCCAGCTAGTCGAGATAGGTTCTCCAAATAGGCGAACCTTGCCTCGAACTCCGCGCGCTGTCGAGCCATCTCCTCCTCTTGCCTCTTTCGCGCCTCCTCCGCCGTCCTCAGGCTCTCTCGCATCGCCTGCATCATCTGCCTGTTCTCTTCTCGCTCCTCCTCCCTCTCCCTCTGGAGTCTGGACTCGAAGGCGCGTCGACTCTCGGCCTGTGTGTGCCCAGCTCGCACAGCGGGCATGTAATCCTCGGACCTATAACAAAGTTTTATCAGTAGTTAAAAATTTTAACTTAGTTAACTTTTCATGTTAACAAAACCTACCTCAGGTGATCCTGACCGATCGCCAACCGCCCGTGAGCCTTCCCACCCATAGTTTGGTGGATGAGCACGGGGTCCAGCGGCTCATCCTCCGGGTTCTTCTCTTGCCCATGCTTCTCGGCATAAGCCTCCTTGTAGCGTGCCTACGTGGAAGTGTAAAATGGGCATGAATGGTTGAATATCACATTAAGTCAAAACTCGGTATCAATAATTTACGTACCTCTCGCTGCGCAACAACTGGGTCCAGGGGCCCCATGGAACCATCCTTATTTTGCGATGAGTGGCCCCTACAAAATACTTGCAGCCAAGGAGGCAGCTGCCCGGTGGCAATGGCCTGCAGAACAAAGTAAAGAAATTATGGTTTTGAGTTCGAAAACAAAGCTCCTAATAGGGAATAAAGAAGATTACCATTTTCTTC
>SPJY01003267.1:1448021-1458475 GCA_005191435.1 Raddia distichophylla
GGTGCTAGCCAAGGGACGGAGGAGGAGGCGGCGGCGAAGGCTGCGGCGGCGGCGCTTGGGGCGGAGACGGCGCGTGGGTGGCGGCGGCGGAACCGGAGGCGGGGACGGCCGAGGCAGCGGCGGCGGGGGAGCAAGGCTGCGGCGGCGGCGGCAGCGGAGCAAGGCTGCGGCAGCGGCGGCGGCGGCGGCGAGGAGGCAGGGGCGTGGCTCGGGCAGTGGGACTTAGGCACAAATGTGCCTAAGTCCCGCAGCGGAGGCGGTTAAAACACTAATACACTCGACGGCCCAAAAAAAAGATCGATACAGAGGACGTTTAACTCGACGGCTCAGAATAGGCCGTCGACACAGAGGACATTTTACTCGACAGCCTGTGCTAACCGTCGACACTGACGCCCTATGATTCGACGGCCTAGGGTAACCCTCGACACTGAAGCCCCCTGACTCGACGGCTGCAATGAAACCGTCGAAACTAAGTGTACAAACGGTCACCCCGAGGTCACGCTTCTATCGACGGCCGCATAAACATCAGCCGTCGAGATAACGTAAACTAGACGGTTCACATTGACTACACTCGAGAGAGATACCTAGTCTCGATGGTTATTTATAAAACTATCGATAAAACTTATTATCTCGAGGGTTTTATCATTTCTAGCCCTTGGCGGTCAACCCAATGTAAATTGATTTCTAAAAATATATGAAAAAATTTGTTGCTTCTCAAAAGCAATTAGTTGACGTTTGTGTATCAAACATAATCATCGGCAAAAATATAAAAAAAATCCGAGCATCTAACGAGATGAACACTATTAAATGGGGTGTTTTCCGGCTAAGTTATAAGCTATCGTTCGGAATCGCATGATTCGTTGGTTACTACACATAAAACTTTAATTTAGAAAAATACAATTTCAAATATGAATCAAAACTTATCAAATGTTGTAACATGGAAAAATTGTTACATTGATTTTTCTCCTTTAAAAATAATTAATATCAATTAAACTGTAATATATAGGTGGAAAATAGTTAATTTAAAAAGAATAATATCGACGGCCCAACGGTGAGCCGTCGATAAAGACAACGCCGTTTGGCTACCTTAACGCCGCGGTTTAATCACTCGACGGTTTTTTTACGACCGTCGAGACTACTTCGTATGGCGCTCTCTATCGACGGTCTTCTTTAGGCCGTCGAGACAGTACGTACTGTGTCGAGGGGGATTTTATGGCCGTCGAATGATATTTCGGCGCTCGAAACTATATCCTTTTCTTGTAGTGTACCAACCAAACACATGGATGAGGAATCGTATTATCCTATCCCACCAATCAAATGTCTAAACCGTATACCGTACCATCCCGTATCACCTTGTTCAACAAACCAAACACACCCTGAGTCTCCACGTCACTTAACAGGGAAAAAAAACAAACTCGCCAGTGCGCCGTATTATCTGCTGGGTCCCAGCATTAGCGTTATGTCTTCGGTCTCCAATGGCAACTTGGTGACCTTGATTGATTTTTTGTTTAGTGTGGGTCTCGCCTCTCGCGTAAGAAACGATGCTTGCTTGCAGTGCGTAATTAGCTCGTTTCATCCGCTTCGATCCATGTGTAGAAACCGTTTCACAAACAAGAAGCATATCTTTTCTTTGTCCTGATTAATTTACTTCCACGCTAGCCTTTACATCTATATAAGAACAATCCCAATCCACTGTTCCTTAGAGCATGTACAATGGTTGAGACAGCTGCTGTCTCTAACCATTGCCATGTCATCTAGAGATATATAATACAAGAGACTACTTATACAATGGGTTGTTTATAAGCTGTCTACATAGATATTTAATGTTTGCATGAAGAAAAAATAAAAATAAACAATAGATTATCAAAAATTCAAAAATAAAAAATTTAATTTTTTGAAATTTATATGTCAAGTGTGGTCTAGTTTTGTTTGAAAAAATATGAAGAACCGATTTTTTAAATGGGTTCGTTAATCAGAGGTACCATTCAAAAGATATAGCAAAACAAAATAAAATAAGCATGCTACTAGCTGCGTGCTGCATTCTCATTGGTTGCATGCTGGGCTGCATGCTGTGTGCTCCTGCGCGCTGTGCGTTGCTGCAGCCTGCAGGCGGCTTAGCGCCGGCTGCAGCCTCTCTCTTCAACTCCTGTACATGTCAGCAAAAATATGACGTGGCATCTCTTATAGACTGCTTACAGACAGCTGAGGTGGAGCATTATACATGCTCTTACATGGTTCCTTAAGGAGAGAGAGCATTTAATTGGAATTGTAGAAACCATATATAGCTCCGATACATGGCATCTAGTTGTTGTTCCTTAAATTTAATAACCGTAAGCCTTGTGATCTTGCTAAGTTTAGGATCTATTGTGGCACAAATTAACATGAAATACACAATCAGTTTGTCAATATTGCTCAGCCAAGTCTAAAACACATACTTGCACGCTAGAAAAAAAAAACAAATATCACCACGTGTGCACTATTAAAAGTATGAAAAGAAATACACAATGTGAAAACAAAATAAAAATTATTGATCATGTTCACGAAGAGTGAAAGCAATGCAATATTTTTTTGACAAGAAGTGTTAGACATATATAACTCAACATGGCAAAGGTTAATCATGCCCACCTAAGATAGACAACCTTACAAATATAATATCCAACAGCAATATTATCAACATGGCAAAGGTTTATCATACCCACTTAAGATAGACAACCATACAAATATAATATCCAACCATAGATACATAAGATAGATAACCATAAGATAGACAACCATACATGACAAAGGTTCATCATGCCCACTGAATATGCCACAAACGGTTCCATCAACACCTAATAAACAACAAAAGACACAACTTATTTTTTATATGAACAATGCATATAAAAAGAAGATAAATTAATAGATAAATTTAAGAGACCCATATCTTTCAATCATTTGTACCAAACAGACTTGTTTTCAAACCCCTTAGAACATCGGCAAGTTGAGCCTCCTCCTCGTACGTCATCCATGGCACTAGTGTCCGCAAGCAACAAATTTTTGTATACTTTAAGCATTTTTACATCTTTGTTAAGCTTGACTGTTTGTAGCCTCTCAGATAAAAGACGTTGTTGCACCTCCGTTATCTTCTCTCGGGATGGCGGCGGAGATGCACGGCACGGCGGCGGTGGGCGCTGGAGGGGACGGCGGTGGCGAGCGTCACTGGAGGGCACGACGACACTGGGGAGGCCTGGCACCGACACTGGAGGGGACGGCGGAGGCGGAGAGGCCCGGCGCCGACGCTTGAGGGGATGGCGGCGGAGATTTGGGTGGTGCGGTGGCCATGACCATGTAGGGAGGCGGCCAGAGAAAGGGGATGGTGGTTGTATTTTCCCGCGGGCCGCTCGTGGGATCAGATAGGAACGGTGAAAACACCCAACGCGCGTCTCTTCGTCGTTCACTGCGCCTCGATTCCTCCGTGGAGATCGCTCCTTATTTAGAGGACGCGGATCCTTTCTCTCGTGTTAATTAGGTGCCACATAATTTCTTCCTCTGATGTGGCATATGCAGGGACGCTTAAGATACGCCGGTTGGGATTGCTGTAACCAAGAGAGAAAACGATTCGAAGAAACTGCACCGTGACCGCCGTAGAACTGTAAAAACCAAACGAAACCGTACGGCTCAAATGCTGCACCGCTTTCAATGCAAAAACTGGTTTAGAACGGGGAGCCTGAGTGCCTCCGGTATCGACGAACCTACGTTCGTTTGCCCTTCCACAAATGCACTCGTCTCTCATGGCCCATGGGCCATGGCCCATGGGTGTCCCCGCTCCGGCCAAACAGTCGGTCATGTGCCAGCCAAAGAATCAACGCACGTTGGGCGGCGACGAGTGACGGCTGAAACCATGCATGTGCACGTCTACGTCCCCATCCGACGTTAGACGTACCATGATATAATAGACACCATCATGCATGGGGTGTGGGAATGTAGCACATGCTAGGCCTCGAGGAGCTAGATGATGGTACGTTCAGAATGAAATAATTTTCCTGAGAACGATTTCACGTCGAGAGCTAGCTAGCTAAGCAGCATGAAAGTTTCTTCAGCTCTCGCGCGCGCGTGCCCGGTCATAGTACACGCGCGCCTGCATGCACATGCATGGGCCAAGCGCTGGCTACGTACGTACGTAACGCACGCGCTGTGGGGGGTGGCCGGTGGCCTGATCGGCGTGCGGTGCAGTGTTAGAACTCCGCATTTTTCGCCTGTACGTATCAGCCCAAGGCTAGCTGGCTAAGCATCTCTCTCGTTGGTGCGGCGCGCTTGCACGTACGCTCATCGACGACTTCGCACGATGAACGTCAGCATGCAGAGGCACGCATGCTTTCGTCGCTCGTCTTTCATGTCGTTGGAAGTAGGAAAACGTACGACCAGCAGCTGGTTAATTCGTGTCACCAATAGTAGTGCATGTGCCTAGATATTTCTTATGAAAAGCAAGTCTATCTGCTGCTATGTACGTTAGTCCACTAAAGATAACTTGAGAGGGGCCACCATATTCCGTGTGTAATTAAGGCAAAAGATCCACACCATGCATATCAACACGTACGGGAGCGAATTTAAAAAAGGGTTTAAATGTTGATACTCTAATGTTGATCGGTACAATTGTAAACGGGACACACATTTCAAACTTGGTGGCTAGCTAGCTAGCTAGGTCCCATATATGCTTGTTTTTTCCAACAAGGTTTATGCTTTCCATACTCTCGCTCCAATGATAGGGCTGAAAATGAGAGAAAATTTTTTAAATGTACCGGTCGGTGCGGAGTTCTTTTTTTTTTAAAAAAAAAAAAAGGGTTCGTACACCACCTTTCCATTATGTCATCCCAATGTTGACCAATAGGTATAGGGTTGAAAGCGGCGTGTTTGAAGTGCCATGTTTTTCAATAAAAAAATTCAAGGTCCGTGTATCTATCCTTTCATCATGTCAATCCAATGTTGGTCTGTATGTTTGAAAATGGGCACATGATTTGGACATGGTGATCGGGTTCCATGCATGTTTCTTCTAATAGGATCAAATCAAAGTGCGTCGAGCATTTACCCTTTTATTATATCACTCCAATGTTGTTTGATAGGGTTGTAGAAAAGATGCATGTTTCGGGTGTGGCCCCGAAACATGAGGACCCTATAGTTACACCCAAATGTCATCCATGATGACCCCAGTGGCCCCGCCACCCATTAGCCCTGGGCATTGTTTTTTTAAACCGAAGAAGTGATGAGGACCCTGGTGGCCCCGCCGCCCACCAGCCCTGGCCATTGTTTTTTAAAACCGAAAAGCGATATAATATAATTTAATTAAAAATGTTGTTGATCTTGTAAAAATCTAAAAAAATCGTTGGGGCTTTAAAAAGGGGGACCAACTATTTGACAGGCGCCTGCAATAAGCGTTTTTATGCAGGCGCCTGTCAAAATCCCCAAGTTGCAGGCGCTGTAAAAAATTCCACTATCGCAAAACATTTTTTTCCAATAAATGAAAATATGGAAAACAGTAGAAATTTTGTGGATTTTTTGCGCCTGCACGATTTCGCAAATTATACGACCAAAAAATCTCTCGACGTGAAAAATAGAAAACAAAATAAGATTTATAAGAAATAGAAAACAAAATAATCTATAATAAACGGAAAACAAAATAATCTATAATAAACGAAAAACAAAATAAATCTATAATAGATCAGACCTCGCGCAAAAAATTTCACTATCACAAAACATATTTTCCAATAAATGAAAATGTGGAAAAACAGTAGAAATTTTATGGAATTTTCACTAATTGAGTGCTAATTAAATAAAAAATAGCAAAAAAATCAAAAAAAATAATTAAGTGCTAATTTAGTTTTGTTGCGCGCCTGCATATATGGCTGCAGCATGCATGGAGGGCAGGCGCCTGCGCAATTTGGCTAGGCGCAGGCGCCTGCCAAATAGCCAGGGCGTTAAAAAAGTAGCTGAAAGTCTCACAAAAATGCTACAAAGTTTGAAAGCAATCGATTTATATATATATATATAAATTAATGATAGCTTTTAATTAATTTAAAATTAAGCTATGTAAAAAATCGCCCTGAATCGCCAGTTCGCCAAGCGCTAGCTCCCGATCGATCAACGCCGACAAACTAGCTAGCTGAATGGCTCGGCCGGTGCGCGGCTGAAACCATGTATGTGCACGTCTACGTCTCCATCCGAGGTACCATGATATATATCCGGTCCCGCGCGCGGCAACGCGCCGAGCGCTATGCAGTTAACGAGCGCGCCGCCTTTACACCTCCACGACAACCGGAAGGAGACGTCGAAAACCTAGGCCTCGAGGAGATGATGGTACGTTCAGAATGAAATTTTCCTGAGAATTAATGATTTCACGTTGAGAGCTAGCTCCGAGAAGCGTATTTGATACTCTCTCCGTGGCTGCCTTCTCGTCTAAGTTTTCAGCAACCCAGTGTAAATGATAATAGAGAGAGAAATTAATTTGGCAAGGAAATATGTTCATCCACCATTAATTAGGAAGAATGGTCAGGGTGATCCATGCATCTGTGTGGATAGATCTCGTATTAATATGAACTTCGTTTCTAACCTCGTACTTAACATGGATTCCTTCCGAGTTATTTTTATTTTATTATACAGCTTTCAATCCAAGACATTATAGTTCGGACAATAACTAACGTCGAAGAGATCCTTCTTTTTCTTCTATTAACATGGACAATAGTTCCATCACCGGGCCATGCATGCAGCATGCGTGCGTCCCTGAGCTCCGTCCTTGCCGCCTGGAGCTAATGCAGCCTGGGCTCCTGCTCTGTCGATCGACGTACTGTGTCGCGCTACCCGGCCTTGCGCCAGTGCCCTGCGCCGCATGCTTAGCCATGAACTGAAATCGATATTCATGGCATGGAAGCTAGACATCCATCCGGTGTCTATCTGCGAGCACGCGCGTACGCACAACGATCGGACCCACTGACCCAGCCTTTGCTGTACGCGCCGCCACGGTCATGCTCGAGCTCGGCTGCGACATGCATCCGGTGCGCGCGGCGCCATGTCTTCCCAATGCACCGCCGCATCCTCCCCACGCTCGGGTGTTAGATAAGTCTAGAGCGAGTTGTGTTTCTGCATGTGTTTTCCCTTCTCTGAATTCTTCTTTAGTTAGTTCAGTTAGATCCTGCTTTTCAGCATTTCTGTTTAGTACTCCCTCCGTTCCAAATTATAGGTCGTTTGACTTTTTTGATATGTACTTTGACCATTCGTCTTATTCAAAAAATTCTATAATTATAATTTATTTTTGTTATGATTTAGTCTATCATGAAAGGTACTTTAATAATGACTTGAGTTTTTTCATATTTTCACTAATTTTTTGAATAAGACGAGTGGTCAAAGTACGTGTCAAAAAAGTCAAACGACCTATAATTTGGAACGGAGGGAGTACGTTAGTTGAGTCATAGCTCGATAGCTGGCTTGGTCTTACCTCGAGCAAGTATCTAGAAGTAGTGAGTATGTGGCGTTTCTGGACGTGCATGTGGGATGGCACACGATGTAGAAGGGTCGGGCACGTGAGTTTTGAGTTTTTATCCTTTATATTGTGTGTCTTCCACTGTGTTTGTGAGTGTGTGCTCTTCCAACTCTAACATCGGGCATGTACGGCACAGTGGCCAGCCCACGCACTCCCTCTTCCAGCAGGTTGGGGCCTCGCCTTGCACCAGCGGAGCCTGGCTCAATAGAGTTCGTACATCACCTTTCCATTATGTCATCCCAATGTTGATTAATAGGTATAGGGTTGAAAGCAGCATGTTTCAAGTGCAGTGTTTTTCAATAAAAAAATTCAAGGTCCGTGCATCTATCCTTTCATCATGTCAATCCAATGTTGGTCGTATGTTTGAAAATGGGCACATGATTTGGACATGGTGATTGGGTTCCATGCATGTATCTTCTAATAGGAACAAATCAAAGTGCGTCGAGCATTTACCCTTTAATTATATCACTCCAATGTTATTTGGCAGGGTTGTAGAAAAGATGCATGTGTCGGGTGTGGCGGTCGGGTTCAATGCACCGCCGCATCCTCCCTACGCTCGATCGGGCATGTACGGCACAGTGGCCAGCGCACGCACTCCCTCTTTCGGCAGGTTGGGGCCTCGCCTTGCACCAGTGAAGCCTTGGCTCAACAGAGACGCCCGATTTCCATGTCTCTGTAGAGCCTGGCTAGAACAGTACTTTTGCATTCGTCGAGCTAGGCTCGAGATCAGATGTGGTCAACCAAGCAGCTGATAGGTGTTTCGGTGGTTAGGTTAAGACTCGTGAACTCAAACCAGCAGTCTTAGAGCATGTACAATGGTTGAGACAGCAATTGTCTCTAATTATTGCCATATCATCTAAATACATTAACACTAGATATCACATAATCAATGGTAGAGATGGATGTACTTTTTATAGGTGAACTTTTATACTTTCTCTTAAAATGTATCTAATAAATGTTGAGGTCCATACTGCTGGCTCGATCGTTGAGAAGGATGTTTGTTTTTAGAGTTCGCGAAAGTAATCATTCGGTCCGTACTGCTGACTCGATCGAATCTCGATCTGGGACGAAACCTAGTATGAATCTAACAAGAAAACGTAACCGATGATGCTTCATTGACAGAGAAAGACCCTCCTCTGACCGAATTGTTTCCCACAAATCCCCACGAGACGCGCTCCCGGCCATCCACAGTGCGACGGCGAGCTAGCTCATTGCGTCATTGGCTCCGCCTCGCCAGGTGGCTGGTAGTCACCATGCACGTCGCCGTCCGACGCGCCGTGCCGCTTCAACGCGTCGCCGCGGCGACGTATATATAAGTCGCCGCCCGAGACGCGCCAATAATCCAACCCGCGGCGCGAGCCAGCTCGGCAGTGGCATGTCGTCGCCGGAGATGGAGGGCGGCGGCGAGGGCAGGAAGTACAAGGGCGTGCGGCGGCGCAAGTGGGGGAAGTGGGTGTCGGAGATCCGGCTGCCCAACAGCCGCGAGCGCATCTGGCTCGGCTCCTACGACTCCCCCGAGAAGGCGGCGCGCGCCTTCGTCTGCCTCCGCGGCAGCGCCGCCGGCGGCGCCGACCTCAACTTCCCAGGCTCGCCACCGCCCTGCTCCGGCGCCAGCAGCGACCCGCAGGTGGTGCAGGCGGCCGCGCTATACCACGCCAACCGCAGCCTCGTCACCGCCCAGGAGGCCACCGCCGCGGTCATGGGCGTGGAATCGCCGGAGTTCATGACGACGCGCCACCGCACGGACGTTCTGGCCTGCTGTGAGCTGGTGGCGCCGGCCGTGGGCGCCGACGGCAGCATCGACTGGCGCCCGTTCATGGCGCACCCGCCGCCGCTGTTCTCGCCGACGGCCGGCTGGGGCAGCAATCCGTACGACTTCTTGCAGGACGAGGACATGGAGGAGAGTAGCCATGGAGCGAGCGCCTCCCTTTGGAGCTTCGACGATCCAAAGACTCCCACTTCAGATACTGATCAAGACGCTGCTATGCCCGGCCATCGGGGACCTACAAATTAATTAACCAGGAGAGGAGGCCCTCATTTCTCCAGGTGCATTGCTACGAGCACGAGACGCCTCTCTCTCTCTCTAAGTTTTGCAGGTAAATGACGATGCATGGTTGTGTGCACTATCCTTGCACAGTTAGGTTATATGAGACGAAAAGAATAAGGTATATTTTAAAAATAAGAGTTAAGGACAGCTAGAATATAATAGGCTGTTTGGTTGTTGTTCAATCCTAGCCTCGCTCTCGTACGAACTTAGCTAGACCTATGAGAATCAGGCTGAATCTATCTAGAACATATGTTTGGTTGTGCTGCATCACCAGAGCTTGGACTGTAGAAGAAAGTGTTCAGTTGCCATCATTCAACCACTACTAGGATTTCTGGAAATCGCGAGGGCTAGAAAATAAACGCGACGGTAGAAACACAGCCCTCGTTTTATATATAAACACACGAGGGTTTCCTCCAGCCCTCGTAATAAACTATTCACTCACGAGGGCTAAATCAAGGCCCTCGCAATAAATGTTGGCCGCCACATACTCGCGAGGGCTAAAAACTGGCCCTCGTCACTAATGACCACAATAATTGCTCCACCTTTTCTAAACCTACTAACTACCACCCCTTCGCTCTTCCCTGCACCGGACAGCGCTCCTTCGACCTTCCCTCCAACTGATGGTACTCCTTCGATCTTTCCTGACTCAGATAGAGCTCCGTGACGGACGGACGGATGGATGAATGTGAATGTGTACGTATGTTGATGTGGATGTATATGTTAAGTACTTGTGCTATATGGAACGACGTGTTTGTGCGATATGTATGTGCTATGTGATATGTTGGATGTGTTATATGAATGTGCGATGTGGAACTGAATATATATATATGTGTGTGTGTGTGTGTGTGTGTGTGTGTGTGTGTGTGTGTGTGTTTTGTTTTGTAATATTGTGGAGAT
>SPJY01003267.1:1458698-1722835 GCA_005191435.1 Raddia distichophylla
AGGGTTACCAGGCCAGTTCTTACTTCTAAGTACATCTTTAGTCAAAATAACACCTCTGCAAATTAGCCAAAGAAAAATTTTAATTTTTTGAGGTATGGTAGCTGCCCAAATGTAATTATAATCTACTGTCTCACCAGCACCAACAATCAGTTTATAAGCTGATCTAACTGTGAAGGTAGTACCTTTTCCTCTTTTCCAAATAGCCTCATCCTGATCAATATTATTAATCTTTAGCATTAAATTTCGTTTAAAAACACCCCAGTCAAGTACCATTGTTCTATCAGGATTTCTTCTAAAAGAGAAATTTAAACCACACCATATCTAAAAGAGAAATTTAAACCACACCATTTCTTCTAAAAAGGGCACGTCTATATCTGCTGCTATGTACGTTACTCCACTAAAGATAGCTTGAGAGGGGCCGCCATATTCCGTGTGTAATTAAGGCAAAAGATCCACACCATATGCATATCAACGGGAGCGAATTTACAATGTTGTAGATCAAATGAGGTGTGATATATTAGAACTTTGCATAGTACATATCCACCGCTTCTGTCCTTCTTACCGGCCAGCCGCCACAATGGCGCTTTTTTTTAAAAAAAAAAAAAAGGAGGTTCTTGTGTGTGCCCTTTCACTCTATCATGCCAATATTTATCGGTATTTTGAAAACAATGGACTAGTCAGATATATTTTTTAAAAAAAAGGTTTAAATGTTGATACTCTAATGTTGATCGGTACAATTGTAAACGGGACACACATTTCAAACTTGGTGGCTAGCTAGCTAGGTCCCATATATGCTTCTTTTTTCCAACAAGGTTTATGCTTTCCATACTCTCGCTCCAATGATAGGGCTGAAAATGAGAGAAAAATTTTTAAATGTACCGGTCGGTGCGGAGTTCTTTTTTTTATTAAAAAAAAGAGGGTTCGTACATCACCTTTACATTATGTCATCCCAATGTTGACCAATAGGTATAGGGTTGAAAGCGGCATGTTCGAAGCGCCGTGTTTTTCAATAAAAAAAAATTCAAGGTCCGTGCATCTATCATTTCATCATGTCAATCCAATGTTGGTCTATATGTTTGAAAATGGGCACATGATTTGGACATGGTGATCGGGTTTCATGCATGTTTCATCTAGCTAATAGGAACAAATCAAAGTGCGTCGAGCATTTACCCTTTTATTATATCACTCCAATGTTGTTTGGCAGGGTTGTAGAAAAGATACATGTTTTGGGTGTGGCCCCGAAACATGAGGACCCTATACTTACACCCAATTGTCATCCATGATGACCCCGGAATGCCTTTACACACCTCCACGACAACCGGAATGGGACGTCGAAAATCTAGGCCTCGAGGAGATGATGGTACGTTCAGAATGAAATTTTCCTGAGAATGATTTCACGTTGAGAACTAGCTCCGAGTAGCGTATTTGATATTCTCTCCGTGGCTGCCTTCTTTTTTATTTGACTTTGACGTTTTTGATGTTTGAATACATATTTTTCCAATCGTCTTATTCGTCTAAGTTTTCAGCAACCCAGTGTAAATGATAGTAGAGAGAGAAATTTGACAAGGAAATCTGTTCATCCACCATTAGTCAGGAAGAATGGTCAGGTGATCCATGCATCTGTGTGGATAGATCTCGTATTAATATGGACTTCGTTTCTAAACTCGTACTTAATATGGATTCCTTCCGAGTTATTTTTATTTTATTATACAGTTTTCAGTCTAAGACGCTATAGTTCGAACAATAGTTAACGGCGTAGAGATCCTTCTTTTTCTTTGATTAAACATGGACAATAGCTCCATCACTGGACCATGCATGCCCTCGCGTCCCTGAGCTCCGTCCTTGCCGCCTGGAGCTAGTGCCGCCTCCTGCTCTGTCGACGTACTGTGTCGCGCTACCCGGGCATGCGCCAGTGCCCTGCGCCGCATGGTTAGCCATGAACTGAAATCGATTCATGGCATGGAAGCTGGACATCCATCCGGTGTCTATCTGCGAGCACGCGCGTACGTACGCACAACGATCGGACCCAGCCTTTGCTGTACGCGCCGCCACGGTCATGCTCGAGCTCGACTGCGACATGCATCCGGTGCGCGCGGCGCCGTGTCTTCCCAATGCACCGCCGCATCCTCCCTACGCTCGGGTGTTAGATAAGCCTAGAGCGAGTTGTTTTTCTGCATGTGTTTTCCCTTCTCTGAATTCTTCTTTAGTTAGTTCAGTTAGATCCTACTTTTCAGCATTTCTGTTGAGTTAGTTGAGTCATAGCTCGATGGCTGGCTTGGTACGTCTTACCTCGAGCAAGTATCTAGGAGTAGTGGGTACGTGGCCTTCTAGAACGTGTGGGATGGCACACGATGTAGAAGGGCTGGGCACGTGAGTCTGTATCCTTTATATTGTGTCTTCCACTGTGTTTGTGAGTGTGTGCTCTTCCAACTCTAACATCGGGCATGTACGGCACAGTGGCCAGCGCACGCACTCCCTCTTCCAGCAGGTCGAGGCTTCGCACCAGCGGAGCCTTGGCTCAATAGAGTTCGTACATCACCTTTCCATTATGTCATCCCAATGTTGATCAATAGGTATAGGGTTGAAAGTGGCATGTTTCAAGTTCAGTGTTTTTCAATAAAAAAAAATCAGGGTCCGTGCATCTATCCTTTCATCATGTCAATCCAATGTTGGTCGGTATGTTTAAAAATGGGCACATTATTTGGACATGGTGATCGGGTTCCATGCATGTTTCTTCTAATAGGAACAAATCAAAGTGTGTCGAGCATTTACCCTTTTATTATATCACTCCAATGTTGTTTGGCAGGATTGTAGAAAAGATGCATGTTTCGGGTGTGGCGGTCGGGTCCAATGCATCGCCGCATCCTCCCTACGCTCGATTGGGCACGTACGGCACAGTGCCCAGCGCACGCACTCCCTCTTCCGGCAAGTTGGGGCCTCGCCTTGCACCACCGGAGCCTTGGCTCAACAGAGACGCCCGATTTCCATGTCAGCCTGGCTAGAACAATACTTTTGCATTCGTCGAGCTAGGCTTGAGACCAGATGTTGTGAACCAAGCAGCTGACATGTGTTTCGGTGGTCAGGTTGAGACTCGTGAACTCAAACCAGCAGTCTTAGAGCATGTACAATGGTTGAGACAACAGTTGTCTCTAACTATTACCATATCATCTAGATACATTAACACTAGATATCACATAATTAATGGTAGAGATGGTTGTACGTTTTTATAGGTGAACTTTTATACTTTCTCTTAAAATGTAGCTAATAAATGTTGAGGTCCGTACTGCTGGCTCGATCGTTGAGAAGGATGTATGTTTTTAGAGTTCTTGAAAGTAATCATTCGGTCCGTACTGCTGACTCGATCGAATCTCGATCTGGGACGAAACCTAGTATGAATCTAACAAGAAAACGTAACCGATGATGCTTCGAATTCATTGACAGAGAAAGACCCTCCTCCGACCGAATTGATTCCCACAAATCCCCACGCGACGCGCTCCCGGCCATCCCCAAAGAACCCCCTGCGACTGCGATTGCGAGCTAGCTCATTGCCACATTGGCTCGGCCTCGCCAGGTGGCTGGTAGTCACCATGCACGTCGCCGTCGCCCGTCCGACGCGCCGTGCCGCGTCAACGCGTCGCCGCGGCGACGTATAAGTAGCCGCCCGAGACACGCGCCAATAATCCAACCCGCGGCGCGAGCCAGCTCGGCAGTGGCATGTCATCGCCGGAGATGGAGGGCGGCGGCGAGGGCAGGAAGTACAAGGGCGTGCGGCGGCGCAAGTGGGGGAAGTGGGTGTCGGAGATCCGGCTGCCCAACAGCCGCGAGCGCATCTGGCTCGGCTCCTACGACTCCCCCGAGAAGGCGGCGCGCGCCTTCGACGCCGCCTTCGTCTGCCTCCGCGGCAGCGCCGGCGCCGGCGCCGACCTCAACTTCCCGGGCTCGCCGCCGCCCTGCTCCGGCGCCAGCAGCGACCCGCAGGTGGTGCAGGCGGCCGCAATATCCCACGCCAACCGCGGCCCCGTCACCGCCCAGGAGGCCACCGCCGCGGTCATGGGCGTGGAATCGCCGGAGTTCATGACGACGCGCCACCGCACGGACGTTCTTGGCTGCTGTGAGCTGGTGGCGCCGGCCGTGGGCGCCGACGGCAGCATCGATTGGTGCCAGTTCATGGCGCACCCGCCGCCGCTGTTCTCGCCGACGGCCAGCTGGGGTAGCAATGCGTTCGACTTCTTGCAGGAGCCGCCGCCGCCGGACGATGAGGACATGGAGGAGAGTAGCCATGGAGCGAGCGCCTCCCTTTGGAGCTTCGACGATCCAAAGACTCCCACTTCAGATACTGATCATCAAGATGCTGCTATGCCCGGCCATCGGGGACCTACAAATTAATTAACCAGGAGAGGAGGCTCTCATTTCTCTAGGTGCATTGCTACGAGCACGAGACGCCTCTCTCTCTTTTTTGCACAAGGGGAGAATCCCCAATTCCATTCATGAAGGAACAGAATTACAAGTTCTTTCTCTGTTTTTTTACACATTCTCTCGTACAATACTCTTTCGTGTCGTACCGCACAACTTTACAATACTCTCTTGTGTGTTTTCTACTTTCTCGTGTGTTCTTGGCTTCCCCTCAATGGCTTGGACGAATATGGCTCGGCTCCCTCCTCCTTTTCTCTTGCTTCACTTGAATATTGCTTGGCTTCCTCATGGTCTTTGTAATATGGCTCTTGCTTGACTTAAATATGGCTCGGCAACTTGAATATGGCTCGGCTTCCTCATGGTCTTGTAATATGGCTCTTGCCTTGACCTGAATATGGCTCGGCTTCCTCATGGTCTTGTATAATATGGCTTGACTCTTCTTTTTTCTCCTGCCTGACAATGTCTCGCGTAGCTCATGCTTCCTCGAATCGATTAGGTCCCGTCCTGGCTCCTTCTTGGAATTTGCGGCTCGTGTAGGGGCTTCCTTCACTTGTGAAGGCTGCGAATAAATCATGAGACACTCGGTGGTTCCGGGGATCGAACCCAAGTGGGTGAGGCGGCCACTGTCGGCCTCACCATTGGGCCATTGCCTAGTCCTCCGAGACGCCTCTCTCTCTCTCTCTCTCTCTCTCTCTCTCTCTCTCTCTTAGTTTTGCAGGTAAATGACGACGCATGGTTGTGTGCACTATCCTTGCACGGTTAGGTTATATGAGACAAAAAGAATAAGATCTAAATAAGGTGTATTTTAAAAACAAGAGTTAAGGACAGCTAGAATATAAGAGGCTGTTTAGTTGTTGTTCGATCCTAGCCTCGCTCTCGTACGAACTTGGTTAGACTGATGAGAACCAGTCTGAATCTATCTAGAACATATGTTTGGTTGTGTTGCATCACCAGAGCTTGAACTGTAGAAGAAAGTGTTTAGTTGCCATCATTCAACGTTGCATGCATCAGAGACAAAATATTTCAACAAACATCTAACATGCGTCCATGTGGCCGTCTTTGTCATCACTGGCCACGCCCCGAGCATCCCTACCCCGAGCACCCAGAGCACCGCCGCCCTGAGCCGTGCCCGCCCCTGTCTTCCACGCGCAACACATGCACGAACGGAGCCTGGCTCATTTCATAAGCCCAATTCCCACGTATGTGTGCAGCCTGGCTGGGACAATAAAATTGCATCTCTTGAGCTTGGTTGGAATAGTAAATATAGGCAACCAAATGCTGGTTTTGGTTGCATCACATGGACCAGGCTGAGACAAATGCAAGTAACCAAACAACCCCTAAGAGACCCATCTGTCAGTGAGTGTTCATTACAAATGTTAATTACATAGACATTTTGATCATATGTACTTCAAAAACAAAAATAGAAAAGTTATAGAACGATATACCGTTTCAACACTCCCAACATGTGGTATAGTTTTGTTGTTTAGAGACCCATGCTTGTATATTTTGGGTGTTTAGATTTGAGGAACTAAGGAGATCTCCTCTCTCTCCGTTGGATAGGTCGGTCTATGCGCGGGGAAGTTTGCTATGAAAGAGGTAAATAGATGGTAATGGCGATGTTTATAACATGGATCTGATTTCTACTTGATGCTCGTTCGCTTTTCATCCACAATGCTATAGAGAAGAAAGGATGAAGGTACTATAGAATGATACATGATATCGTGGAATACATCTCACATGAAGATACATGATGATACTTGATGTATCTTATACTCGATACCTATCTGATGTTTAATGATACATATATGATATATACTTGTATACTTCATGATACCTATCCTGATACCTACATGGTACTTTATGATATGTACCTACATGATACCTATATGGTATTTTGTGATACTTGTTACCTCGTACTTATATAATTAATACCTTTTGATACCACGTTCACCACTTTTTTTCAATCGGAAAAGGAGAAAAAAAAAGGGGGACAAGTGATCTTGCCCACATGGCCAAAGCTAACGTACAGATGCTACGAAAGAATCGGAGAGACAGTAGTAGACATGATGCTGTATTTGTGTCGATAACATGATATTAGTGTCGATATGAAATTTGTTTAATATCTAAAACTGATGGGAAAGATCATCAGAAACTGTTGCTTTACTATAGAAAATAGTTGTAGCGCTCAATACAGGGTTTGTAAAAGCCAACAAATTGTAACTAACATTTTAAGGATATTTAGCAACAACCAATAAAAGTTTCATAAAAATGGCAACAATTTTTAACACAAAAATAATATTTGTTGCCGCGGTAGTTTTTTTTGGCTAAAAAAACAAGTCGGGAGCCTTCGTATGGTGTAGGTAGGGCTAGGAGGTCCATGGGATTCGATATTATTGGACACATGAAATGATCAAAATACCCTCACAACTATTGATTCAATAGTATAGTAATGGCCACATGAAATGACAAAACAATCTCATAATTATTGATTCAACAATAACAATATGGTAATAAATTTAAATATTGATGTGTTTGATTGTCGGGTTGATGTGAAATTTGTTGTGAGATACATATTTATAACTTATATATACAAATGGTAAATATCATGTGTTCTCTATGCTTCAAATATCTTAAAATTAGGGGAAAAAAATAATGCCAAAATTGTTCACAGAATCTTACATATTCATATGATGCATATTGTGAATAATTATGTTTTTTTGAAATTTTTCCTATTTTTTGGCACATGTTTCCCAATTTTTATCCCACTCTCTATATTTCTACCATTTCTCGGACAAAAACCGGCAGAAACCGCCAGCTTTTTCTTAATGCTAAAATTAGCGGTTTCTCGCCAAAAACCACCAAACGTCTTTTGGGTTTCAATTTGAATTCAAATTTATCAGGTTTTCCAACGGTCTTGGTGATTTTTTAGCGGTATTTGGCAGTTTCTCGGCTCGGTAGAAAACCGGTTTCGGAGATGAAAATGAAATTTGTTCTTTTCAGCGTAAAGTTGAGTTGAGTTTTACTGTAGCAAAATTTGTTATTTTTATATAGCTTATATGCTGTAATAGTTTGTAATGATTTTTTCAAGACTTTTAGTGCTCATTTCAAAGATCTTAAAACTATTTTTTAATTATTTTTTTAGCCTTTATAGACCCTTTTCGAGAACTCTCGAGTTTTGTTACAGTAAAACTCAATTTACTTAACTTTGAAAAGAAAAGAACAGGGCGTTAAAACCCTGGCTGCAGCGCATCGTGCATGCCCATGCAAATCTTTTTTATAGGTTACACTATAGATACAGAGAGTAGCGGCAAAGAAGAAACTGTGGGTTTTTTTTAGATCTAAAAAAAAAAGTAAGATTTTTTAGCCTTTTCAAGTCTTTTTTTTTAAAAGAGTCTCGACTTTTTCAATTACAACTAAAACCAAACCACAGGCACGAATCAAAGAAGACCAAGTCAACTGGCTGGACGGATAAGCAAAGCAATTAGTGGCAGTACAACGACGGCAGTGGCAAGACAAGAATAAGCGCACGTGTTGTAAATGTACGTGGTCGTTATGTGTGGCAGACTGGCATCCAACTGTTGAGGAACCACACCTAGCACGGGCCGACCTTGGGCCCGGCACGGCTTAGGGGTGGGATCCACTTGTATGGACCAGCCGAAACCCTAGCACCCAAGCATAAATAGAAGAGGTTTCAATCTACCTAAGAAAAAAGCAATAATACATCTCTGTGTTCATCTATGATTGTTCTTCGTCGTCTACGATCTACGCCCCGCACTGCTAGGCAACCTCGGACTACACCCGGTAGCGTGGTTGTCTAACACGTTATCAGCATGAAGCTCTGACGAACGACGCCGGAGATCGGTCGCCGACGAACTGCATTGAATCTTCGTCCCCTTCGTCGGTCTAGTTGGGACCCGTTGATCTATCCTACATGATAGTTCGCGCATCCCGTTTTTGCCGCAATAATCGAAGGTATAGATCGGTTTCTACCGTGGGATCCCGTTTAAATCTGTTAAGAAATTGTAAAGATCTTGAAGATCTCCCTGAATTAAACTGTTGGTTTGAATCCGGCGACGAACAAGCACTTTGTATTGAATCTGTGCACGAAGGACGTTTGTCGACCAGCCGCCAGCCGTGTCGTCGCCTTCGCATGGGCGCGTACACCGTAGAAGCTGGCGGCCGGCCGCGCCCGAAGCATGTTGCTCGTGCACGAAGCACCGCGCCGCTGGCCGTCCCCTCGCCGGACACGCCGCGCCCAGAAGCCAGCTGTGCGCTGCCCGCACTGTGCGGGATGTCGCTCGCTGCGTACCGCCGAAGCAGTTGCGCCGTCCGTCGCCCGCACGTCGAAGCGGGCGATGACACCGCGCCGCGCCGGCCACGTTGCGATGACACCGCGCCGCGCTGCGCCGGAACTCGCGCCGCTGCGCCCGCATCTGCAGCGAGCCACCGCACCGGCCAACCCGTCACAGCGCCGCCATCCACGCTCCCTTGGCGGCGACGCCGGACAAACCCTAGCGAGCCAGCGCTCGCATCATGCGAAGCAACTAGCAGGTCGTGGGAGGCCGCCGTGGTAAGCCGTAAGCCTTCGCCCTCGTGGGCCACTAGCAGGCCGACCGGCCGTATGCCACCTAGCAAGCCGTTGCACCGCGTGGTGGGCCACCGAGCAAAATGCCTTGGCATGCCGGCACGCCCCGCGGATTGTATCCGTGACCATGCATGAGCCATCTTTACAGGCCAACGTGGATAGTAGGCCTAGTAGGAAAGAAAAGAAATGGCTCGGCCATAGGCTAAAGAAAAGAAAAGGCTATGAGCTAGAGAGAAATAAAAAATTATGAAAAAGAAAATAAATTGCATGGGTCTTGAATTTTGAATTTCATGTGTATTTTGCATTGCAAATTTACACTTTGACCCCTGAATTTATGAAAAAGAAGGGCACGGGCAAAGTCATGAAATAAATGAGAAAATAGGGGCGACCGGACCGGTTTTGAACGGACCAGACCGAGAAAGAAAAGAATGGGCCGGGGCAGACCGGAAAGAATGGGGAATAAAACCTGTTTGCCTTGTAATTTTTCTAAATAAGCCCTTGGGTTTCCTAGAAATTATGAGAAATTTTCTAGGCAATTGTTTTACAGAAAAATCTTTGGCATTTGAAAAATTGCATGAAATATATTCTGAATTTAAGAATATTGCAGAAAGCCCCCTGAGAATTATGGAAATTGCGCTTAGCTTTTCCTAAGCAATGAAAATTCCATAAAGGCCCTTGGAATTAGCAGAAATTGAAGAAAACATATATTCAGGCATGAAAGCATTCTGGGAGTTCTTTTTGACCCCAGTTTTGAATTTGCAAGCTTATTTAGCTACTGTTAATTACTTTTATGCAATTATCTCTTGAATTTGCTTTGTAATTACCAGTTTTTTCCTGTTTATTATATGAATTGGTAATGGCATATAAGTAGGAATATTGGATTTACATGAGAATTTATTATTTGAAGTCTATCTAGCACCACTCTCCCTACTAGATTACTCATAGTAATCTTCTGAATGAATTTTGAAATATGAAATTGTCGGGTATCGTAATTTATGAATTTGAGAAACTGGCCCCTTGTGGTCTGAATTATCTCACTTGGACATAGGACGTGATGATTGTATTTGGTCCCTAGAAACCAAACACTGTCAATCCGTTTAGGTCCCTTCAAGGGAAAGAAACCTACCGGTAAACAGAGCGAAAGCACTGCACTTTCTTTGACACCACCTCCTTACCAAATTTCCGCATGCATGGTTGAGGGAGAGCATATTGATGCTATATGCTGCACTTTAGAAGTGGCTTATGAAGCTCAAGCATGCTATCCTGTCATAAGCATAACATGATTTGGTGCATATAAGGTTTGCAGACTATAAAATTATGACCGAGTACAACTCAATATGCATAGAATTTATACGATCCCTCTATGTGTGACAAGATCACAAACGAGGGGATTGTACCTCCCACTTTTCACCTCAGTGCAATTAGAGCAGCTACTAGGGGTGAAAAGCCCATTCGTTGGAAGAATGGAAAGAAGGGAAATTATAGAAATTGACCTAGAAAAGAAAGTCCATTGTCCAAGTGACATAGAATATAAGAATAAAGTCACATAATGCAAGCCACATGACCACTAGGTCAATATGTGCTACAAATGTGGCATTTAGGGGCATTGGTCGAAGATTCGTCGCAAACCTATTGATGAAATTGCGGCTTATTAGACCGAAAATGTATCTTATACTCGATACCTATCTAATGTTTAATGATACAATATGATATATACTTGTATACTTCATGATACCTACTCTGATATCTAGATGTCACTTTATGATATGTGCCTACATGATACCTTTATATGGTACTTTGTGAAACTTGTTACCTCGTACTTATAAATTAATACCATTTGATACCACGTTCACCACTTTTTTCAATCCGAAAAGGAGAAGAAAAAAAAAGGAAAAAATGATCCTGCCCACATGGCCAAAGCTAAAGTACAGATGCTACGAAAGAATCGGAGAGACAGTAGTAGACATGATGCTGTATTTGTGTCGATAACATGATAGTTGTGTCGATATGAAATTTGTTTAATATCTAAAACTGATGGGAAAGATCATCTGAAACTTGCTTTATTGTAGAAATGAAAAAAATACGTAGTACACGCGGGACGCGCGCGCGTTTTTTATACGAAGCTATGCTGTCGGTAGGTAACGAAACGCTATACCGTTGCATAGCTGCTTTAAAAAAAATGATTTGCATTTTCATAAATCTTATTTGATGAAATGATTGATGAAATTGTGCGTGATTTCATGGATAAGAATAGGCCGTGCGGCAAGCGCGCGCCGCAAAGACGCCAGAGGTACGTCCTTTTCACGTGCAAACACTTTGGCAAAAGCCTACATGGCTACATGTACCAGACGTGGTGCATATTCATCAGCAACTTGTAACATGGACAAAATACACACCTCAAAAGCATGTGCCATATATGAAGATCATATGTAGGCATAGCTCTCTTTGATTTGGCCTTTTTTCGGTTGGCTTTCTGTTGAAGAGGTTAAAGGCCTTTGAAAATAAACATCAAAAGGTTAAAAATCTTACTAAAGTATTTTTAAGATATTTGAGAAAACCCAGTAAAGCATCAAATAAGAAATTACTACAAAATATTACACATTGAATGGTCCGTAGAAAATGAAAATTTTCTTTAATTGGCATTTCGTTGGCTTCTTCGTCTTCCTCACCGCCCGCTCCTAGGCCCTTCTTCCTTGCAACGCTCTCTGCCCTCTGCTTCCTTCCTTCTTCCTTTACGGCACCGTCCCTAAGGGTTCAGGTGGCCAGATCAGCACATGCGGTTGAACTTAGGGTGAGTGGAACTGGCGGGATAGGAGGATCAAGGTGGAGCAGCGAGGCACCGCCTGTGGTGTCCAGAGAATACGGGAGAGCCTGATCTGCCTAGCTGTCATGATGCATTCCGTCTTTCATACGGAGACTATATACTGCAAATCATGGGTCGCGTTTCATATATATGCATGGTTCGTTTATAGATAGGGGTGGCAATGGGGACCCGTTCCTCGATCCCCGTTGGGAATTTCTCTATTAGGGGACGGGTATGGGAAGAAGTTAACCCCCGTGTGGATGTAAATGGGGAAAAACCATTTCCCATCGGGAACGGTGAGGACGGGGACGGAAAAAAATTTGCCCACGGGGATCTGGTTGGGGACCCGAAATTAGTCTACTCCATTTGAATTGTTAAGCCACAAACATGTCATCTAACCCATTATATCCATTTTTTCATATATGCATCAATCAAATCTTCAAAGCATACTTATTCTATTTTAGGGTAAAAATAATGATAAGTATTTTTCTATTGTGTGTAATTTTTGCGGGGATGGGGACGGGAAATTTTGATCCCCGAGATGGGGAACGCGGATGGGGACGAGGAAAATTTTGGGTCACGGGGATAAGGACGGGGAAGCACTCCATGACGAGGAAAAATAGCAACAATATTTAACACAAAAATAATATTTGTTGCAGCGGTATTTTTTGCCAAAAGAACAAGCGGAAGCGGGATGCCTTCGTATGGTGTAGGTAGGGCTAGGAGTTCCATGGGATCCAACATTATTGGCCATATGAAATGACCAAAATTCCCTCACAACTATTGATTCAACAGTTAGTAATGGCCACATGAAATGACAAAAAAAACCTCATAATTATTTGATTGTCGGGTTGATGTGTGAAATTTTGTTCTGAGATACATATTTATAACTTATATATACAAATGTTAATTATCATGTGTTCTCTATGATTCAAATGTCTTAAAATTAGCAAAAATAATGCCAAAATTGTTCACACAATCTTACATATTCAGATGCTGCATATTGTGAATAATTATGTTTTTCAGAACTTTTTCCTATTTTTTGGCACACGTTTTCCAATTTTTTTCCCATTTTCTATATCTTCTACCATTTCTCGGACAAAAACCGGCAAAAACCGCCGGCTAACTACTAAAACTAGCGGTTTCTCGCCAAAAACCACCAACCGCCTGTTGTGTTTGAATTTGAATTCAAATCTATCAGGTTTTCCAAACGGTTTTTGGCGGTTTTTTTTAGCAGTTTTGTCGGTTTCTCGGCTAGGCAGAAGACCGGTTTCGGAGATGAAAATGAAATTTAAAACCCTGGCCGCAGCGCATCGTTGCATGCATGCAAATCTTTTTTATAGGTTACTCTACAGATACAGAGAGTCGTAGCGGCAAACAAGAAAGTGATGCTACAGAAGTACGGTGCAAAATAACATGGGGCTTATCCTTGGAAAAGCAATAAACGTCTACAGTAAACTGCATGACTAACAAACACTTGACTTAAAAAAAGTCTTGGAAAACAGACTTTAACCGCTAATTAATTTCTCTTATTAGATATTGTTGATTGCTATAATGTTATGTTATATTTAAAGCAATTTGAAATGCAAACATGTTGATATAACTTTCATCCACTAACCACTAAGGATGCATATAATTTAACTAATTATTGATCAAAACTAATAACGTTTGACTTTTTTTAAAGTCAAATTACGCCTTATATTATGGAAAGGAGGGTATACACTACAGGAATCGCACAAAACCTCGACGGCCAAAATTATTCTCGACGGCCACAATAAAACCGTCGACATAGGTTAAGTAATCTTGACTGCCATGCTTAGGCCGTCGTTATATTAAGTTATTCTCGACGGCCAAAACAAAGCCGTCGAGATAAGGTCGTCCAAGTCCGCGCGAGTTTTTTTTTTTCGCGATGGTGGGAATTGCCTATCTCAACAGCTAGGACTAAGCCATCGAGAATAGTCTGTGGGCCGGCCCATTAGCATGCCTGAATCTCGACGGCCAGCTGTTGGCCGTCGATAATGTCTCATCTGGCTGGCCCATAGATTTTTTTTCATTTTTTACAAAATTTTTCATAATTTGCAGAGATGCATGTTTATTTACCAATTTAATTGAAAATGAATGTAACTTAAAAACAAAATATGAAACAGTCTCAAATTTTTGGAAAAATATATAATGGTAACATGATGTTATCATGCTGATGTTATCAGATTTTATGATGTTATCAAAGAAACAAAGCCTGATTGGATCGATCGGATCAATTTTGAAGATGACGTGTGCTCGAGGTGACCGGCTCGGATGCTGTTTCGAAACCTGCTTTGTTCAACTGATCGCTCTTTCACTCTGACGTTTTCGAACTTTTTTTTTTTTTTTTACGAAGGGGCAAACTCAGGATCGACACTACATGATCACACTACGCCACTTGAGGTTTTTTGACTTGCCGCGTCGGGTAAAAGAACCCCCTTAATTTCTTCAGCTCTCGCACGCGCGTGCAGCGCGTGCCCGGTCATAGTACACGCGCGCATGCATGCATGCATGGGCCAAGCGCTGGCGACGTAACGTACGCGCGGTGGGGGTGGCCGGTGGCCTGATCGGCGTGCGGTGCATGCAGTGTTAGAACTCCACATTTGACTTTGCACGATGAACGTCAGCATGCTTTCGTCGCTCTCGTCTTTCATGTCGTTGGAAGTATCAGCCGGCTTTCGCTTGTCGTGGAGGTGTAAAGGCGGTGCGCTCGTTAATTGCATAGCGCTCGGCGCGTTGCCGCGGGACCGGATATATATATCACGGTACCTCGGATGGTGACGTAGACGTGCACATATATGGTTTCTTCCGCGCACCGGCCGAGCCATTCAGCTAGTTAGTTTGTCAGGGTTGATCGATCGCTCTGTCCATAGTATATATCCACCGCTTCTGTCCTTCTTACCGGCCAGCCGCCGAAATGGCGTTTTTTTAAAAAAAAGAAAAAAAGAAAAAAAGAGGAGGTTTTTGTGTGTGCCCTTTCACTCTATCATTTCAATATTTATCGGTATTTTGGAAGCAGTGGACGAGTCAGATTTTTTTTTTAAAAAAAAAGGGGTTTACACGTACGTCTACATTTCCATTTGGATACTCTAACGTTGATTGGTACAATTGTAAACGGAACACACATTTCAAACTTGGTGGCTAGCTAGCTAGGTCCCATGCTTGTTTTTCCAAACAAGGTTTATGCTTTCCATACCCTTGCTCCAATGATATAGGGCTAAAAATAAGAGAGAAATTTTTGAATGTACGTACCGGTCGGTGCGGAGTTCTTTTTTTTAAAAAAAAAGGGTTCTTACATCACCTTTCCACTATGTCATCCCAATGTTGATCAATAGGTATAGGGTTGAAAGTGGCATGTTTCAAGTGCAGTGTTTTTTCAATAAAAAAATTCAAGGTCCATGCATTTATCCTTTCATCATGTCAATCCAATGTTGGTCTGTATGTTTGAAAATGGGCACATGATTTGGACATGGTGACTTCTAATATGAAAAAATCAAAGTGCGTCGAGCATTTACCCTTTAATTATATCACTCCAATGTTGTTTGGTAGGGTTGTAGAAAAGATGCATGTTTCGGGTGTGGCGGTCGGGTCCAATGCACCACCGCATCCTCCCTACGCTCGATTGGACACGTAAGGCACAGTGGCCAGCACACGCACTCCCTCTTCCGATAGGTTGGGGCCTCGCCTTGCACCAGCGGAGCCTTGGCTCAACAGAGACGCCTGATTTCCATGCCTACGCAGAGCCTGGCTAGAACAGTACTTTTGCATTCGTCGAGCTAGGCTCGACACCAGATGAGGTCAACCAAGCAGCTGACACGTGTTTCGGTGGTCAGGTTGAGACTCGTGCACTCAAACCAGCAGCCTTAGAGCATGTACAATGGTTGAGACAGCAGTTGTCTCTCACTATTGCCATATCATCTAGATACATTAACACTTGATATCACATAATCAATGGTAGAGATGGTTGTACGTTTTTATAGGTGAACTTTTATCCTCTCTTAAAATGTAGCTAATAAATGTTGAGGTCCGTACTGCTGGCCCGATCGTTGAGAAGGATGTTTGTTTTTAGAGCTCGAAAGTAATCATTCGGTCCGTACTGCTGACTCGATCGATCTGGGACGAAACCTAGTATGAATCTAACAAGAAAACGTAACCGATAATGCTTCATTGACAGAGAAAGACCCTCCTCCGACCGAATTGATTCCCACAAATCCCCATGCGACGCGCTCCTGGCGGCCATCCCCAAAGAACCCCCTGCGACTGCGACTGCGAGCTCACTGCTCATTGCCTCATTGGCTCGCCCGAGACGCGCCAATAATCCAATGCGCGGCGCGAGCCAGCTCAGCAGCGGTATGTCGTCGCCGGAGATGGAGGGCGGCGGCGAGGGCAGGAAGTACAAGGGCGTGCGGCGGCGCAAGTGGGGGAAGTGGGTGTCGGAGATCCGGCTGCCCAACAGCCGCGAGCGCATCTGGCTCGGCTCCTACGATTCCCCCGAGAAGGCGGCGCGCGCCTTCGACGCCGCCTTCGTCTGCCTCCGCGGCAACGCCGCCGCCGGCGCCGACCTCAACTTCCCGGGCTCGCCGCCGCGCTACTCCGGCGCCAGCAGCGACCCGCATGAGGTGCAGGCGGCCGCGCTATCCCATGCCAACCGCGCCCCCGTCACCGCCCAGGAGGCCACCGCCGCGGTCATGGGCGTGGAATCGCCGGAGTTCATGACGACGCGCCACCGCATGGACTTTCTTGGCTGCTGTGAGCTGGTGGCGCCGGCCGTGGGCGCCGACGGCAGCATCGACTGGTGCCCGTTCATGGCGCACCCGCCGCCGCTATTCTCGCCGACGGCCGGCTGGGGCAGCAATGCGTTCGACTTCTTGCAGGACGAGGACATGGAGGAGAGTAGCCATGGAGCGAGCGCCTCCCTTTGGAGCTTCGACGATCCAAAGACTCCCACTTCAGATACTGATCAAGATGCTGCTATGCCCCGCCATCGGGGACCTACAAATTAATTAACCAGGAGAGGAGGCTCTCATTTCTCCAGGTGCATTGCTACGAGCACGAGACGCCTCTCTCTCTCGTGAAGTTTTGCAGGTAAATGACGATGCATGGACGCATGGTTGTGTGCGCTATCCTTGCACAGTTACTTATATGAGACGAAAAGAATAAGATCTAAATAAGGTATATTTTAAAAATAAGAGTTAAGGACAGCTAGAATATAATAGGCTGTTTGGTTGTTGTTCGATCCTAGCCTCGCTCTCGTACGAACTTGGCTAGACTGATGAGAACCAGGTTGAATCTATCTAGAACATAGGGATGGCAGAAATACCCATGGGTCCGGGTACCTGTGGGTACCCGACCCGATGGGTCTGGGTCTGGGTCCAAGAATGGACCCAGGGTATGAAAGTTCGGGTCTGGGTCCAACTTTAGACCCATGGGTACCTAGACCCAGACCCGAACTGTAGCATTGACATGTGGATCTAATTAAATGTGTGTGTTGTTGGTATCAAGGATGATTATTGCCATGTGTTTAAACCTTTTATTTGTAATTGGTGGAGTAATTTATATTTGTGTTAGAATATATATGATTATTTGTGTTTTTAAGTTGGATGACTAGTTAATTTTTGTGCTTATATGCTCTTGAAATTTTCGGGTCTGGGTAGACCCGATGGGTCTGGGTTCGGGTCTGGGTCTGACTTTGGACCATTATAGTTTTTGGGTCTGGGTCTGGATTCAATTTTTGGGTCTCAGGTCTGGGTCCATAGAGCCTGGACCTGAAGGACCCAGACCCATTGCCATCCCTACTAGAACATATGTTTGGTTGTGCTGCATCACCAAAGCTTGGACTGTAGAAGAAAGTGTTCAGTTGCCATCATTCAACGTTGCATGCATCAGGGACAAAATATTTCAACAAACATCTAACGTGCGTCCATGTGGCCGTCTTTGTCATCACTGGCCATGCCCCGAGCGTCCCTGCCCCGAGCACCCAGAGCATTGCCGCCCCGAGCGCCGCCTCCCCATGGCCACCCCGAGCCGTGCCCGCCCCTGTCTTCCACGCGCAACACCTGCACGAATGGAGCCTAGCTCACTTCGTAAGCCCAATTCCCACGTATGTGTGCAGGGGCCTGGCTGGAACAATAAAATTGCATCTCTTGAGCTTGGTTGGAACAGTGAATACAAGCAACCAAACGCTGATTAGTTGCATCACATGAACCAGGGCACCAGGCTGGGACAAATGTAAGTAACCAAACAGCCCCTAAGAGACCCACATCTGTCAGTGAGTGTTCATTACAGATGTTAATTATATAGGCATTTTGATCGTATGTACTTCAAAAACAAAAATAAAAAAATAGAAAAGTTGTAGACACTATAGGAATCAAAATCATTGTCGGCGGCCAGAACCGACGTCATTGGTCCAAAAAACCGACGTCATAGGCCTATGTCGGCGGCTGGCCGACGACAAAGCTCCGCCGACACAGCTTGGACGACACTGCTCACTTTTGTCGGCGGCCAATAAAATCCCGACGTCATTGCTACACTCCCCCTCCTTGCTCCCTGCCCCCCAAGCCCCTCCTCTTTGACGTCGGCCATCAACAGACCGCCGACACAGCCTCCGAACCAGTGACGTCGGCCAGAGATGAGGCCGACATCACTTCCCTCCCCTCCCCTCCTTCCCGGGCCGCCCTTGCCCCGCTCTTTGATGTCGGCCACACAACGGCCGCCGACATAGCCCCCAACTTAGCGTCGGCGGCCACAGATCAGGCCGACGTAATTTCTACCATAACCCTCCATGTCCCCTGCCCCCAGCCCCCCTCTTTGACGTCGGCCAGAGACGTGCCGCCGACAGAGCCTCCACCTCAGTGACGTCGGCCAGAGACGCGCCAACGACAAAAACCCCCTCCCCCTGCCCCTTGGTCACCGCTAATGACGTCGGCATTGACAAGGCTGACGTCACTGCTATTGATCCTGCAGAAAAAATTACAGGAAATTGATATGAAAACCCAATTTCAACCTGCAAAAATTCATATTACACAACAGAATTCCAATCCATAAATTTTCTCACAATATCCACATATAATCAGCTGCTCGACACCACAATTTTGAGCACATACACATTCACACCATTTATAAACAAACAATTCACCGACTAGGTTTCAAATTGACCAATTACATCACAATAGGTCCATACAGTCCAAAATACATCACAAATAGGCAGAATTGTGACGATATGGTTCAAAGAGTCCAGAATAGTGCAAAGTACACATGGGAGTGAGTTTTGATACATATAGGAGTGAAAACTAAAGCTAATGGTTATGCGAACCATCGTAGGTGGGAGGATTGAACGCGAAGAAACTTTCTGCCATTCTCTCAGCGACCTCATCACCAGCCGACCGTGTGGCACTGGAATCGCCCCCTGCGCAGAATACATCGTCGGCGCGGCGGATCCAGAGACCTACAAGATTAGAGGACAACACAAATTTTCAATACACATGTGCAATTGAAGCGTAAATTGTGAAAATCTGAAAAAGGGAGTATTACTCCAGGAGAATGCGCGTGTGGAGTGGAGAAGTGTATCCCAGGGATCTCTGCCGGTAGCTGTGGGAGGGGAGCGTAAAGCTGTGTCGAGGGGGTCTGCGTGAAGTACGGGGGTGGAGGTGGCAATTGCGACTGGCTGCCGGAGGCCTCCATGCCCTGCGAGCTCTGTGGACACACGGGAAGTTAGCATGTGAAATAAAAGTGTAAATATACAACCTATACGGCCCCACCATCTTAGTTACCTGCTGCTGAAACATATTGCACCTCTGCATTTGCTGGTACATCCAGTTGTATTGGGCTTCGAGTTGTGCGAGCTTCTCCTCCCTTGCTTTCTCCTTCTGCTCCTCCTCCTGCCTCCGCTGCTCACGCTCCTCTTCTGCCTTCTTTTGGAGCTCGTTCTGTTGTGTCAGCTGCTCGATCATATTACACATTGAATGGTCCGTAAAAAATGAAAAAAAAATTTAATTGGCATTTCGTTGGCTTCTTCGTCTTCCTCACCGCCCGCTCCTGACCCTTCTTCCTTGCAACGCTCTCTGCCCTCCGCTTCCTTCCTTCTTCCTTTACGGCACTGTCCCTAAGGGTTCAGGTGGCCAGATCAGCATATGCGGTTGAACTTAGGGTGAGTGGAACTGGCGGGGGATAGGAGGATCGGGGTGGAGCAACGAGGCACCGCCTGTGGTGCCCAGAGAATACGGGAGAGCCTCTACCTGTCATGATGCATTCCGTCTTTCATACGGAGACTATGTACTGCAAATCATGGGTCGCGTTTCATATATATGCATGGTTCGTTTACAGATAGGGGTGGCAATGGGGACCCGCTCCCCGATCCCCGATGGGAATTTCTCTATATATTAGGGGACGGGTATGGGGAGAAGTTAACCCCCGTGTGGATGTAAATGGGGAAAAACCATTTCCCATTGGGAACGGTGGGACAGGGACGGAAAAAAATTTCCCCACGGGGATCTGGTCAGGGACCCAAAATTAGTTTACTCCATTTGAATTGTTAAGCCGCAAATATGTCATCTAACCTATTATATCCATTTTTTCATATATGCATAAATCAAATCTTCAAAGCATACTTATTCTATTTTAGGGTAAAAATAATGATAAGTATTTTTCTATTGTGTGTAATTTTTGCGGGGATGGGGACGGAGAATTTTGATCCCCGAGATGGGGAACGCAGATGGGGACGAGGAAATTTTTGGGTCACGGGGATGAGGACGGGGAAGCATTCCATGACAGGGAATGTCCCCTTTGCCACACCCACACAGAGTACATATATAAGCAGGTACGTCCATTAATTAATCTTACGTAACTAAGGAAAGTTAATTAGTACATACATGCATGCTATAATGCTTCTTACGGAAACACAAAACAACGGAAAAACTTACATGGCACGATGGGCACATGCATGGTTCACGTGTTTGATCAGCTTCAGGGGCTTGATCGAACGGCTTTGATGAGCCGCATCCAGCCGCATGAAAATCATGGTTCCAAAAACCGACCGAAACAGGTTAGATATGTAAGACCAAGTCAACTGATTGCACAGATAAGCAAATTAAGCAATTAATGGCAGCACAACGACGGCAGTGACAAAACAAGAATAAGCTAGCGCACGTGTTGTAAATGTGATGTACGTGCATGGTCGTTGATGTGTGGCAGACTGGCATCCAATGACTGCTAGTGAGAGGCCGGCAGGAAGGATCTTATCTGTTTCTAGGCATGAAGCGTCTGAATCCCTGATTGAAAGTTACTCGCTTTTAAATGGCTGCCATCTCTCACAGCCACAGGAACCGCTGATACATACCCTGCTCCGAATGCTCCTCCCTTTTGTGAATCGACAAATTAAGACGTGTGCTTGTGGAGATCATCAGTGGCGGAGCCAAGGCCTGGCCACCCTGGGCCCAGGTCCAGGCTCCCGGCCTATTAACAAGAGAGAGATTGTGCCTGTTGGGCTACAAATTATGGATCCTAAGATGGGCCAGTCAGGCGACGTCAATGGCCAGCCAGCCTGGGCCCAGGCTCCTCACATGGGCTGGCTCCGCCACCGGAGATCATAGCAAATGGGGAGCAATGGAATGCATGAATCACTTGGGTGAGAGTGAGAGGAGATAGAGGAATTACCTATCTGCCCTAGGAAAAGAGAGCAATACATCCTCATGGACTCATGGTATTTCTTCACAATTGCAGCGTTCTCCTTTGTGCACTGTTTTTTTTGCCCCCGCTTTTCTTACCATTCCCCATTTCTGTCATGTTCCTTTTTAAGATTACCGCGGGGCTCTGACGATTTGATTCCACAATTATGAATCACTTTTTGTGGAGACTCGTGTTGGGCTTCACAACCAAAGCATTTAGCCTTTGTGTTTGCTGTTAAAAAAATTGGCAGATAAGTTTATGAAATTACCATGATAGTATTTTGAAATGTAGTTTATGAACAATCCCCCCTCCCCCACCCCACCCAAAACACCTCCACGCTTCAGGTGTGATGTTGGTGAGGTGAAAGTGGAACCAGAGGAAGGTGCAAATATTGGCCGAGAAAGATTTGCTCCCTGTTGTCATCCCCAAACAATAGACAGTATACTACTAAAGAAATTCAACATTTCTGAGGAGCGTGGTTAACATTTTGCAGTTGTTCCAGTGAGAGGGTAAATTAGCAGCGAAATCTAAGACTAGATTAATAGAGACCTGAAACTTCGAGCCAAAGCCTTGTAAGATCGCGTGGTTCTTTTCCCCAAATCACTGCCGAGATACAAATAAGCCAAAGAATTGAGGAGAATCTCCTCCATATTTACAGTTCTAACACAAAAATATGGAAGAATTGAACGAAAAAAAAGGAAACAACCAATTTCCACTATTCTTCACCTATCAGAGCTATTGTATGTGTCTCATATATCATAGTCAACTTCTGTGATGTTCAACATTTCTGCGTGCTTGACAAGTTGCCCTTGATCGTCGTATATGTCCAAGTTCTCACACGGTTTTGGAAATACTGACCCAATAATGTGCCCCTTGACATAGGAGCACTGGAAAATATGCTTCTTCTTGTAGGTGATGCCTACAGACATGTCCTGAAAGCTGATATCCTTGATGGGAATGGTGCTGCTGCCATGAACACGAACAGGCACCCGAACACCCCACCCATGTATTGCTTTAAATGATATGCCTGTGATGTCTGGGAAGGCGTTTCGATCATACCCATCATCAGCATGCTCATTGTAGTCAACCTTTATCACAATCCCAGCACGGACATTGGCAAAGGTTATGTTGCGGTAGGATATATTGTGGATGTAACCCCCTCTTCCTGTGGCAGTTTTTATCCTCAAGCCTCGTCTCGACTCCCAAATGTGGACATTCTCCACTGTAACATTTGCAATTCCACCAGACATCTCACTGCCAATTGAAATTCCAGCACTGCACATAAAGAAGACAAATGATGTAACCTCACTTATTAATTCATACTGCTTTATCTTGAGCACCGAACTTAAAAGGAAGATCTAATGCAACTAAATATTGTATATAGAGGACTGTACACAAGGAATCTCAATTCTTACCTCACCAAAGAACGGGCTGTAACATTGCGTATTAAAATGTTAGCAGATGGGCGCCCATATGCAATTCCATATTGGTCCCACCCGCTCTTTACAGCTATTGCATCATCACCAACAGATATGTAGCAATTCTCAATGAGTACATCATGACAAGAATCTGCGTATAACCACATGTCAGCATAAAGAAATTTGCATTTCATTTGCTATCAGCAGGTTGTGTCAGTAATACAAGAATCAAGAATATAGAACATCCACTATGAAGAGAGAAGCAGTGCTGAACTAGACTGGTCAGAAAGAATACCTGGATCTATACCATCTGTGTTTGGAGCACCAGAAACAGGAGCTAAGATTGTAACATTAGAAACAGTAATATTTGTGCAATCATATGGATGAAAGTGCCAGAAAGGTGAATTCCATAGCGTTATATTTGCAACAATAATGTCCTTGGACCACATTAGCTGCACGAGAGGAGGTCTTGTGTTATTCAGCATTCTCCTGCGATGCTTCAACCACCAAACTTCGCCTTGACCATTTATGCTACCATTGTATCCTATTTAGGAGAGAAAAGGAAGCATTAGAAAGTTAAATTACTAACATACAATGAGGAAGTGATACAGAAAAAGCCTTAGCCTCTTTGTTCTATTAGTACAAGATTGAGAACTAAATGCATTCTGAAATCACCAGTACAGGTGTTGTTACTTCAATGAACTCATCTATTTACCCGTTCAAGGCTCACAAGGGAGCATGCCGATTCGAGTTGTAAATAAAACGATTTGTCTCCACAAATGCATAGCATGTCCAAATATGCATAGTTGCATGCTGAAATCAAGCACATTCAGACAAGGAATCCAACCGGGTCATTAGTCAAGTACATTTTTATTATTATTATTATGTCAAGTACATTGTTTTAAATATTGGATCTAGTGCCTGCAATACCGGACAAGATACCCTGAACACTATGCATCAGCTGCTGTAGTCATTTGCTGTTTGCCAAAATATCAGCAATATATCGGGCTTCTACTCGCTATAGCAATGCTGGAATGCTTGATAAAGATGTTCAGAGAACCTGGTGCACCTTTTATTATGTCAACCTTAATATGAACCTGGTCCAAATGGGTCATTGGTCAAGTACATTGTTTTTTTTTATTATGTCAAGTACATTGTTTTAAAATATTGGTTCTAGTGCCTGCAATACCGAGAACCTGGTGCACCTTTTTTTTTTTTTGTAACACCAATTAATGCTTGCCGTCTGACTGAACGAGTATTCATATTGCCAGTGAATTACTTGCATGAGAGAGGAACAGCATGATGACATTAGACTATTCCCAATTTCCCATCAGTTGGATCAAAGAAGGAATGAACAGGACCAAATTGCTACAACATGATTGTTTTGTTGTTTGGAGTGTTTATGCAAATTATGCTTGAGACTTACAGTTTTAGATTAAGTGTCTTTATAATGCAGATGTTTTCACAGAATCACAGCTGAGCATGTAGCACCAAGCGCTATATTGCCGATATATGCTATCTCCTATAAGAACAATCAACCTCTACTCATCTGCATTTAAAGCCTGAGTCAAGTAGTTGATTTATGCTGCTGACACATGCTGCTGCAGAGTTTCCATCATCAGATTGTTTGATCTACGCACTAGTAGTTTTCTCACTGATGTTGTTTATTCCACAATTCTGTGATCATTTATTATTGTGAATTATATACCTTCATATTGCTAGTTATTAAGAGAAATAGCAAACCTGTAATGACTACATCTTTCAGATTCTGTCCATGAATGAGACTTCCAAAGCGAGGCCCTTTAAGCTCCCTCCCGTACCCATATGATGGCAGTGCTGGCATCAACGGCCAGTACTTCTCATCCTATCCAAAAAATCATCGAAAATTAGTAAGATGCCAGCCCAAATCTGAAATCTGCGCATGCATGTTGAAGTTGGAGGCGCAGAGAACATGTTCTCAGTTAAAACCCCAATTGAAATTGCAACACTGCAAATCATAGCACAGCACACCAACTCTGAACACATGCTCTAAGTTCTACCCATCCAAAACAAGCTACTCAAGCTATCTGAACACATACTACTCTGAAAGTCTGAATACATCACACACTCAAAAGTGTTAAGAAGCACCAGAGATCCGCAAAATAATTCATGTTGTTTTGGAAAAGTTTTGCTTAGACATCCAGAACACTGTTTCACAGAGCTATGTTAAACAAACATTATCAGGTTAGATTCAACAGTTTAACAGACAGCTAGATTGTGAGATTATCCAGCCTTCCCAACACCTCAACTATAACGCTGTCACTTCAATCTCTCGAACACATTGGCACATCGCACTACAGTACTTATTTCACTTTCATCACTAATCTATTTATCCATCAAGCCAACTAGTCAAGCCATTTTGGATTTATTAAAATTATATGTCAACTAGACAGCTACCCAAGATCGCCACCACATGAAAGAATTAACTATTGAGCTGACGAAATGCACTCAGGATCAACCGCACTACAACAACTATACAGATACATCCACAGAAGCGACAGTTTTCTCACCGTAATGCCAAGAATTTCTGCACCGTCGGAAAGAAACAACGTCATGTGGCTAGTCAGGTTGAACGGCGCCGTGAGCCACCGGCCGGGCGGCACGTTGAGCTGCCCCCCGCCGCGGTCTGCGAGCGCTGCGATGGCCTCAACGGCGCGCTCGAACGCATCAGTGTTCACCGCCCGCCCGTCCCCAACGCCGCCAAACTCCGTCAGGTTGTAAACCTTCGGGCGTAGCTGCGGCGCGGGGCGCGCCGGCGGCAGCGCCGAGCGGAGCCTGAAGAATCCGCGAGCGCCGCCGCCGCCTCCACCACCGACTGATATCCAGATGCTCTGCCACAGGAACACCAGCGTGAACCCAACGACCCACACGGCGGCGAGCAGCGTCTTGTTGGCCGCGAGGAAGGCGGCCACGCTCCGCCGCTGGCCTTGGAGGTGGAGCCTCCCGCCTAACGTCTCCACCATTGGGCGGCCCACGGAGGTATAATGCCTCGCTCGCTGAGGCCGCCGCCGAGATCTCGCAATCTAGGGCACGGCGCGCGGCGCGTCTTGGGTCAATCGGTAGGGGATGATGCTCCGAGCTCGGATTCCCCGGAGGCGGGAGAAGGCGAGGGGCACACGGCCGGGTGCGCGAGGATTTCCGCCATGGGAGGGGTTGGTGTGCTGGGTTTATAAGAGGAAAGAGCCGTTCGAGTGAAGCGGAAGCGAAGCGATGGGGATGTGCCGGTGCGTGCTCCCGATCGTGGGAACTGTGGAGCAGAAGAAGATGGTGAGAATTACCTATTCCGCCATTAGGAAACGTGGCACACTGTAGACAATTGGATTTAGATCAGACGGTGGATGGTTAACTACATCATCGATGAAGGCCATCCACACAGTTTGCTCGTTCTCGGCCCCAATTCCTGGAAATAGATGCTATAAATTTTCTGTGTTTCAAATGTGCGAATTGAGAGTGTGATTCTGCTTAAAGGTGATAAGCACATGTCGTGGGCCATTAACAGGTCCATATATGACATGCTATCTTAAAGCATAGCCAGCGAGGTCTTAGAAAAGAATCTTATGTATGCCTTGTTCTTCTCAGCTTAAATTAAATTAAACTAAATTAAAATTTGTTTTTTACAAACTAAACGATGTAGCATTTTATGGTCTTTTGTGGGGTTTTAAATAGGTCTTCATATAATAATAAAATATTTATTTTATTTATTTTGGAATATTTGAGGCATCTGACAAGTGATCACAATTTTTTCAGATGAAAACTTCTAGCAACCTTAAGCTGTAAAGAACAAGGCCTGTAGTTAGAGTCTCTTATCCATAAATCACTCCAACATAGTCTCTGTAATGTACATCTCTAAATGTTGGTGGGCTGGCATTATTCTTTATTTTATTAGATATGTTAGATGACAAGACCATTCTATTAATTCTCAAACCAAATAAGTGGAGGGTCAATTCGTCGTCCTATGCCTTAAGCCAAAAAGACCATAGCTGATGAATGCTAGCTTAGGGCCTCTTTGATACCTTGTTCTAGTTTAGTTTTTGTTGGGATTGCAACTTTTGATATTTTCATATACACCATTCACTTTATTTTTTGAAAATGATTTTTTTATAACGTTGTAGGGTTTTTCTCAAAGATCTCAAAAATATTTTTTTAATAATTTATTTAGCCTTTTCATACCACTTTCTTTTATTAGATATGTTAGATGACAAGATCACAAGACCATTCTATTAATTCTCAAACCAAATAAGTGGATGGTCAATTCATCGTCGTATTCCTTAAGCCAAAAAGAGCATAGCTGATGAATGCTTAGCCCTTTCTCTTGTTTTTCTAGAAGTTCAATTTTTCATGGGCATGAAACCGTGAGTGTTGGTAGTGTTTCCTCTACTCCCTCTCCTGTATTGCTCCTTCCTTTTCGGCCGGTTGCCTAGGTGGCAGCAGTGGAGCTGCTTCCCTTCTTTTTCCTCTGTAGGTGGTGTTCCCGGCGGTGGCCGGAGGTGTGTCTAGCTTTGCCCAGGGTTGTAGCGGAGCGCTATGGTTGTACCCGTGCTCACACGGGCTTTTATTTTATTTCCTCCTACTTATCAATGAAATAGGACGGCAGTTCTCCTGCCCCTCTTTCAAAAAAAACATGAGAGAAGATATGAAATGGCAAGAATTTTTTCCATGGCCATAGATCGTGTTCTCTCTTTCTAATGCTCAATCGATCGAGGCCAAAGATAATCCACAGTCATCATCATCTCTTGGTGGTTACACAGGACAAAGAGAAAAGGCCTCTTCCTTTTGCTCGAGCGTCAGCCATTAGCTCAGACCAGGCTGTCCAGGCTGCTCGAGGATGTACGTAAGTAGTACGCTGAAATCTGCAATTGCAAATGCAAATATGCAATGGTTAGGTGTGGCAGCAGGTGGCCGGGCGTGTCAGCGTTTCTTGGATTCGGGTTTGACGTAGCAGTTACTTCTTCCTTTGGCTGCAGCGTCAGGTGAGCCGTGCCTTTCGTTAGGCCGAATCAGAACCAGCCGATCGATCGATGATGCCTCGTGCCTGTACTTTGGAAATCAATGGATTATCTGATCTGATCTGATCTGGTGCACCTACAATACATACCTGATTACTCCATGCATGGACGCGCCATTTGATTTTGATCTATAGCTCATCAATGTATGGACGCTCCTTATAGCTATCTACCACGCAGAATACGTAGTTTTGGATTATCAACTAGTAGCCTTACAAAACTTAAAACCAAAACGAAATGACAAACAATTGGCATGTTGAGACTAAGTAAGAAAAAAATAAAAAAAGATTTTTTTATATATAAGGCGACCAGATGATGTAAACATACCAACAAATTGGACATGTGTTTATGTAATGCGACTATAGCAATTAAATGTGATGCAATTTACATGTTGGTTTGGTGGCTAAGCGATGACTTAGTGAGTTGAGAGTATGAGCAATTAATTAACAGTGGCCTTCAAATCGTTGGGCTCCAGGTTTCTAGAATGCCAGACATGAAGACATGAAAGAGACTTATCAATTGCATGTACATATTGTTATATATAGAGACATCAACCATCTTCACCATTATACATTTATACATGTTAAGTGGCACTATATCTACGTGCCTGAGAGCTACCTAGCGCATCGCAAAGGTAGTGTCAGCTTTAATTAGGAGGGAGGGAGAGCGTTCGTTGTCGTCCAATCGATCGCATCGGCAGTGCGATGATAATGATAGGACAGACCGGAGTTTAATTAACTCATTGTTTGAAGTCATATATATGGTAAATATGAATTTCGTTGGACAAACTGCGCAGGAAATAATTTTTTTTAAAGAAAAGACAGGAGAACTACCTGTATCAATAGAAAAGTTACATGGTTAAAATATAGGGAAAGGTCAAAGTTCGATAAGATAGGCTAGCTTAGCAATTTTGTCAAGGAAATAGATGTCAAACTTGGATCATAATTTAATTGGACTCAACAAATTAAACCTTAGCAAATCGTTTGTTTTGCTAGCTTAGCAATTTTGCTAGGTCAATGAATCTCCTGTGTTTATAGCATACTTTGGCAAATTTTACTTAGCATCTCGCTCACTCATGTAATCCAGTCATTACCGCAATCAACTACCATAATTAAGTCACTACATACATAGAGTAGCATAATTAGGTCACCACATCCTTAGAGTCGTACGTAGAGGACCACATACATAGATGACCATAATTAATTTACAAAGAGTACCATAGACATAAATTAGTACACATGCTATCAATTGCGGGAGACCAACGCCATCAGAGTTCCACTCCAAATCTGGGTAGAAGATGGTGCGGTAGCTGTCCCTCGATGGCTTCACCTTGAACTTGACTCAGGGTCACCATAGATCTTTGTCGACTTCAATTTGCACTGCATCAAGCTGCTTCACAACTTGTTCAACGTAGATAAAAGAGTGTAGAACTCATCCCGTTGAGAGGGCTCTCATCTCGGTTTTACCCTTCTTTCGCAAATCGCTAACATTGCATATTTGGATTCTACACATTTTTTTATTTTGTACGTATTTTATTTTTTTATGCTGTCTATGGTTTTATAATTTTAAAAATTTATTTTCATGAGAACCATGCTGCCTAGGACATATCATTCAAAGCCAGGGCGGTTTCGAGTGAAGAGGTATTTTGTTCAGTATTGATAGCAAAGGGAGGTTGATTGTCCGATTTTAAATTTGAGGGGGGTAAAACATGATAGTTGAAGGGAGTAAAATTGACTCTTTTTTCGAGTTGCCTTGTTTGTTTCAGCTTAAATTAAATTAAATTTTTTTATTTTTGTGTAAGACAAATGTTGTAATAATTTGCAGTAATTTTAATAGGGTTTTAATAATTCGTCCTAGAGTTTGTAAAATATTTTTTAATGGGGGAGACTACTGTTCGGACGTCCGTTCGGTCGGCCCGCCGAACGGACGCCGCGGCCCAAACAAGCGCGTGCATGCAAATAGCGCCGCGCAACCAACAAAAAATCGCATGCATGCATGCAGGAACAAAAAAAAATGACGCATGCATGTCCCTCACGCGCTAGAAACTGAGGAAATAAAGTAAAAAATTCATCGCTGACATCAGCGCCGACGTCATATAGATTCCCTTTTCATTTTCTTTCAACGACAACAAAAATTATCGCAATTAGACGCCCGGTGGAAAGCAATTTCGTAAAACAATTAGTTTTGCCAAATATATTGTTCAAACGGTGCAACCTATACATACACAATTTAGTATGATATTAAGCTTGTGATTAGTTGGTCGGATGATTAATACGTGATGCATGCACAACCAAGCAGGATATTATCAATGAGTGACACGGCCATGTATAATCAATCGTTTGTCACTAACTCAAAAAAATACGTTCAAATACATTCCAAACCCACTAATCGTGTTGCCTCCATTGATATAGTAATAAAAAAAATGATGTGCATGTAACGAGCACAGCATGATTAGATGGCGTGGTCTGGGCATGTGCGAGCGCGCGAGCAGTTGGGCCAGGCCGCGGCGTCCGATGCAATCGGACGTCCGGTAATAAGCAATTCTGATATTTTTTTCATAATTTTTTAAACTCTTTAAAATGTTATTCGAGGGACACAATTTCTCCTTATTAAAATTTTCAGCAACTTTCAGCCCAAACAAAAAGATTTAGGCCTGGTCTTTCGACATCGACATTTTCCAGGCCGGCCCGTGCAACGAGAAGGCCCAGCTGGGGTCATGGGCTCCAGGCCTGTGCTATGTTTCTGGCTGCCCAGCAGCCCATGCTGCCCTACTCCCTAGCACTCTTGCAGGAGTCAGGCCTTCGGAGTTCGGACTCACGTCACGCCGTGGGACATCATCGGCACACCGCCGGCCGCCGCGCTCCGATTCCCGCGCCACCCGACCCGGCGACGCCCATTGCAGGTGCCTCTCGCCATCTCCACCTCCATCCCCTATTCCGAGAAGGCCCCTCCCAGGGCACACTTCGTCTGCCATTGACATGACCTAGCGACGCCTCCTCGTCAGTCGTGCCCCCTTCTCGATTGGCTAGAGCGAAGTTAATTTCAGCCTGGTATCTCGATCGGTTATGGCGACTGCCCACTGCCTGATTAGGAGCAAGATTATTTGTCTATGGTTCATTTTCGGTGATGTGGGTGTGACCGCAATTTGCCTTTTTTAAAAAAAAACAAGCAAGAGAATCGTTTTTCATTTCATTATGGTGGCAGGGAATTGTTACAGTTTACAGGAGCTTCGGTATTTGCAGTGACTCCCCCAATACCAATAGAATGCCGACCTAATAAAAACTTGCAAGATTTTACAACAAAGCTACATTTACATGAAAGAATGGATGCATTTTTTCATAATTGATTTGGTTATTTCTTGTATTCAGGGCAGCATCTTGTGTTAAAACGAAGGGAGTAGTTATCCACAAATTTTAGCACATTTTGGTGCAATCATTCTGCAACACCACTTAATGGTTCTGACGTGCTCATTTGCCTTCTGACGATTTGAATATTTGTTTTTGATGGTCCAGCTAAAAATGAAGAAACTACTTCCCGTAAAAGGCAAACCAGGGCATGGAAAGAGTGCCCCTACGGAGCTGGAGAACGTCTTGAAGCAATATTTTGGGTATTCAGGGTTTCGAGGAAAGCAGCTGGAGGCTATAGAGGCTGTTCTTTCAGGTCCTCTCCCCACTCGTGTTTTCTTTTTATCCCTATGAATATTTCTGTGACGAGTTTGTGGTCATTAACTATTCTTGTGCTTTGCTCCTTTCATTGTGAGCGGAGATATGTTCTATGCTACGATGGCTATCTATATGTTTAAAAACTGTTTTCAGGAAGGGATTGCTTTTGTTTAATGCCAACTGGAGGCGGGAAGTCAATGTGCTACCAGATTCCCGCATTAGTGAAGAGAGGCATTGTTCTAGTTATCTCACCCCTAATAGGTGATTTGATCCATCATGTTCTATACTAAAATTTATTACTTGAAAAGAATGGATGCACATGTATTTTGATTTATACTAACATTTTGTTAATTTGGCTGTAAAATGTGCTCATCAGCACTGATGGTAAGTTGTTTAACCTTCTGTTCTTGTTTCCTGTTATCTGCGAGATGCCATGCACAACATCATGTGATCTGCATATAAAATTTACAGGAGAATCAGGTTGCTAGCTTGAAAACTAAGGGAATTCCATCTGACTTTCTCTCTTCCACACAAACATCTCATAATAAGCACAAGGTAAGGTTTTCATGCAGTGCAAAGTAAAGCTCCCTGAGACATTCTGAATTCTTGTAACAGTTTCAAGTCTCTTCTAACTGTTTCAACTGTCATTTTGACCCTAAGAATTCATGTGCTGGTTGGGGTAACTGTAGGACACAATTATTTCATGTGGAATTCATACTTTTAATATTGTACTTGCCCACCATGTCTGGGATCTAAATGACTAACGTCTTTTGCTCACTCATGCTTCCTTTTGACTTTACGATTTAATCACCCATATACACTTCTTTCAGATACATGAAGACCTCGATTCTGGCAATCCTTCTTTAAAATTGCTATATGTTACTCCTGAATTAGTCGCAACATCTGGGTTCAAGGCAAAGCTAACGAAGCTCTACAACAGAGGTCTTCTTGGTCTTGTTGCTATCGATGAGGTCTAAATTAAGCTGCACCTTTATTCCACAGTAACATTTTGATCTAATTTGATCTTCTATAAAGAACATCATCCGGTTCTATTTCTGCCATTTTTTTCCTCTACAGGCTCACTGTATTTCATCTTGGGGACATGATTTCAGGTATGCATTGCAGCATTGATTTACGTGTTTCGTCTGAATACTCACCCATACTTCGTTGTTAGTTTTCAATTTTTCATGTTTCAGTTGTAAACCGGGTTGCAATGTTCCTCGATACGAAATAGCTAATTTTCCCTACTGTTACAATGAGATGCAGACCTAGTTACCGCAAGCTTTCATCATTGAGGAATCAGTTCCCAGATGTCCCTATATTGGCTTTGACTGCAACTGCTGTCCCAAAGTAAGACATGACCCCCTTAATGCTCACTACCTGCTACGGTGCTACCCTCTGTTCCAATTTCAATTTCTAATTTTTTTTTCTTTTGCTCCCGATCTTTTATCTGGTATGATTTGTTAATGATTCATTTTTTTGCACCAGAGTCCAGAAAGATGTAATATCATCATTGTGCTTGCAAAACCCAGTAACTCTTAGAGCATCCTTTAATCGACCTAACATATTCTATGAAGGTAATTTATGATTTTGTTGGTCATTTATTTGCTTGGTAGTGCAAGAGCTCGTCAGTATATCTTGAATTGCTTTCTCTATAGAAAAGTATTTCTTGAATTGCTTGGCTGTATGGCTTAATTGAATTGGTCTTTCTCCATTAGACTGGGATATTTGTTTTTCCAGGAATATTTCTTGGCTTTACGGCTTAATTGGACTGTTCTTTCTCCATTAAACCGTGTTATTTGTTTTTCTAGGAATATTGCTTGGCTTTATGGCTTAATTGAACTGTTCTTTCTCCATCAGACTGGGATATTTATTTTTCAGCCATATCTCCACTGTTCTTTAGTTTCAAAATTGCTATAGGTCTTATCTAGAAATTGTGACTGTTGTTTCTTCATGACTATTCAGTATTCTTCAACTTATATGCCATATGGTTTTCGTTAGGTTTTTACTGCTAAACCTATTTAGCCGGTTTTCTTCCCATGTTCAATTCTCCTAAATCTTTCTATGAAGTACGAACTAATTTTGCAGTTCGTTACAAGGATCTTCTTGATGACATTTATTCGGATATATCGAATTTACTGAAGTCCAGTGGAAATGTTTGCTCAATCATATATTGTCTTGAACGTGCTGCTTGTGATGATCTAACTATGCATTTATCACAACAGGGTATCTCTGCTGCTGGTATGTTAATGTAAAGTCAAAATGCATAACTCCAAGCCATTCTGGTATTATTGTTTATGATATTTCTGTGTGCTCCTTATCAGCTTATCATGCTGGCCTAAATAGCAAAATGCGAAGTGCTGTTCTCGATGACTGGCTTTCATCTAGAACTCAAGTAGTTGTCGCAACTGTAGCATTCGGGTATCTCTTTGTATCTTTGTAAACATTTATTTGATATGACATACTTATTTCATGTTCACAAGTTTCAAATAATAGATGCAATCATCTCAATACAGTTACCTACTTAATTTCCAACCTGTCCTATCTAGTAAATTTTTTTTTTCGTGCCATTATTCTACTTAATTTTAACATGTGGCTCTTACTCTGTTTCTCTGTATATTGCCTTTTTCATATGGGGCATCAACACATTGTTGAAATTGATTTGTGGATGCTGCTCCCACAGAATGGTATGCAATAATCTTGTTGCACTGTGCCCTGTTCCTTTCTTCACATAATTGCTATGCTAATTTATTGGCACTATTAATCTTTTCAGGGTATTGATAGACAAGATGTTCGTATTGTATGCCATTTCAACTTGCCTAAGTCAATGGAAGCCTTCTACCAGGAGTCTGGACGAGCTGGCCGTGATCAACAGCCTTCCAAGAGTGTTTTGTATTATGGATTAAACGACCGAAGGAGAATGGTAATTAGCTGCCAAACGATACATTATGCCATTTTGAACATCAAAACTGAGTCTTCTGTGGTCCAACAGGAGTTTATTTTGAGAAAAACAAACAACAAAAAATCTCAGTCATCTTCTTCTTCGACTGAACTTTCAGAGAAGGCCCTAGTTGACTTTAATCAGGTTCTTGCTACAAAACACTGTTCTTGTCTACTATACCATGCAGTAGATTTCATGCTGTTGTGTTTACTTCTCATGATGCAGATAGTTGAATACTGTGAAAGTTCTTGCTGTCGACGACAAAAGATCATTGAGAGCTTTGGAGAGAATGTATGGCAGTATGACATTAATTCTAAACATCTTAGTGCTTGGCTGTTTTGCATTATTACATGTTAATCTTTAAATTGGAGCAGGTACAACCAACTTTATGCCAACGCTCATGTGATGCTTGCAAGCACCCAAATCTAGTGTCCTCACACTTGGAGGAACTCCGCCGCGTGCCCAACTGTCGCTATAACATCATCTCTTCAGTCTTCAAAAGGTATCCAATTGCCACCACACAACAAGGCTTGGTCGTGCTTTCCACAGTAGTTTTACTCATTAAATGTATATATCTTTTCATCTTGGAGAATTTACAAATGCTAAGTTTGTACTGTATCATTCCACCATTTTCTTTACTTTTACACAGAATGCGCAAACACCATTAGCAACTTTCTCGTCATTAACATGCTACTGTGTCATTATGGCATTATGAGTGTGACCATTGATGCCCTAATAATTAGGATTGCAGATATACCCCCGTAAATTTGCAGTGTCACATTCACTCTCACAGGAGTCTATTTTATAGCCATTTTATAATCACACACTTAGATTGTGATTTGTGAATAGGTGTGCGTAAATTATGAACAGTAAAGATTGGACTTAAGCCCCACGGAAAATCTGCTTTGGTGAAGTAGAAACAATGGGAAACAAATCCACTCTATTTCTGAATGTACTTTGATACACCTTCTACGTTCTACTAGGAGTAGGAAGTTCATCTCTAACTTACGATGATCACACAATATCATGCATCAATACTCCATTTAAGGCCCCTAAGACATCCTGATGCCTCTTAAGTGGAATTATCTTTCATACTGATTTTTTTGGTATACTAAATTTTTTCATTTGTTTGACAGCTCGTCAATTAATATAGAGCACATGGACACGGAATTTTGGAATCGTGAAGATGATGCAAGCGTATCAGCTGAAGATATATCTGATTCTGATGGTAGAAGTATCTTGCCCTCTTTGTGTTATAGGATTGCTCAAACTATTATTTGCATATACTGGAGTACACTAATATCCAGGTGTTAATGACAGATGGGAAGGAGGTGGTGAGCAATATTGCCATTTCAAAGCTTCCATCAAAAGCAGGGTTAGATGCAAAATTTAAAGCCTTGGAGCACGCTGAAAATGCATATTACCAAGCCAAAGGTCAGACTAAGCAGCAGGTGATTCAGATGCTTCCTTTCTATGGTTATTGCTTGTTAGATGATAAGATTATAACTGTGTGCAAATTTTGGCAAAAGAACATGTTCTCTCGGTGAACTTTTGCCCCATGCTCAAGCTTTCATACTATAATTAATCGTAAATTTCAACTGGCGCTATAATAGGGAGGCAACCTTGTTGACAAGAGGAGCATATCTCAGACGCTAAGAGATGCAAGCAGGAAGAGGTTGCTGGATGCCCTCGGACAAGCAAAGATGCGGCTTGGGATTCTACCGTGAGTCTGCTTCCAGTTTCGCAGAGTCGGAAATATAGTTTCATTTTTTTTCATTTTCGAAATTATCCCTCCATCGTATGGTCTGGAATATAGTTTCCAGTTTTATGCATCTCCTTGACTCCTTTCTTTATTTAATCTTTTGACGTTGTGCTACTTTCAGATTTGATGTGGAGCCTTCTGCCGCATACCTTGAAACCGAGTGCTTCAATAAATATGAAAAAGTGGGCAAGACGTTCTACAACTCGCAGGTAGCCGCGACAGTTCGGTGGCTGGCATCTTCAAGCTCCAACCAGATACATGACCGCCTCCACATTGTTATTGGCCAAGCTACAGATCATGGCTCTGCCAGCTCCCCTTGTGTCGTCCCAGAGTCGCCTCCAGCGACTCCTGTCACTTCCGGTAAAAGGCCAGGAGAAGCTAGTGAGAACGACATTGTCCCAGAGACACCTCCAGTCGCTCCTGACACCTTCAATAATAGGCCAGGAAAAGCTAGTGAGAAAGAAGCTGAGGAGAAGGACCAGATGGAGCTCACCAATGAGCTTGTGAAGGGGGAGCATTCAGGTGTGTTGGCAAGGGCAGCTGCCCCGGCTGAATATATAGAGCTTCCCAAGATACCGTCGTTCGGAGAATTCATCAGCCAAAAAGGAAGGGATCGTGCAGCTAGTTCTTCCGGTGCTCGGAGAAAGGCTGGTGCTGTGATGGGAAAGCAAGGAACGACGGAATCATCCAAGAAGATGAAATCATGAGGCGATGGCCTCTCTGTACTTGCAACTCCCCCCTGAATGAATTTTGCAGTAGAAATGTGGCCAGTGTTTTTACCCCTCTAATTTGCTGGTACCGTCTGAAATCAAATATTGCATTTGAGAGAACCATTCCGCACCTCATGAGAGGAAAGAAAAGGTAGTCGATTATTTTGCTCATCGTAAATGTAAAAAACAACTTTGCACGACGGAAATGCTCCTCTTCAGGGCCCATCTGGGAACCAAGATCGCGGTCGGGATCCCGGCCCACAGCATGGGAAATTTTCCTTGAAATCTTTTGGGTCCATTTGAAAGCCATTCGAAAGGGATTATTGGGCCCTTTCCCTCTCTTTCCCCGAGGAAATCCACCCCCCTCCTCCTGACGCGTGGATTTTAATATCCCCATCTCGGCGTCTCTCTCCCTCGCGCTCGCGCGGTCTCCCCCTCCGCAGCTCTGCTTGACTACCGCCGCCTCCGCCCCCCTTCTCGCATCCGTCCTCTCCGTCTCCCTGCCGCCTCTGCCTTCAATGCGAGGTCACCGTCGTCGACGGTCGCCCCCTCCATGCCACGCAGGCCCCTCCACCTCTTCGGCTACTTCGCCACTAGCAGCGGCGGCGGCGCCATCGAGCTGCCGCTAGTGCTGATAGAGGGATTTTTTCGCAGCGTGAAGGGAGAAACGGTGGAGTGAAGGGGGGAGGTTATCGGATCCACAGATTCAAAATGAAAAAAAAAACAAAAAAAAACGTGGGGGCAAATTTTCGTCCCCTCGAACGCCCCTCATGATTCAACGTTCCCGTAGCCATTGCAATCTTCGAGCGTATTAAATTAATCGGGCCTGACAAAGTTATGACATAACTCGAGCAAGGCTAGATATAGAATTATTCTATTTAATCAGCTTTAACAGCAGTTGGAACTATTTTACAGAAGTTGGAACTAGTGATATATGCCTATCTGGGTTGGACTACCAGGCTGTATCGTCAATGTAAATCACCCACAAGGGCGGATGAATCCTTCTCAAGCTCAGCAATTAACTGCTCGATGTTTCTTCTATATATAGGCATGTAATGATCATTGATCATCATTTTTGAAAGCCTCAGCTTGCCATATAAAGATCTTGGCGTCAGGAAGGTCCCTATGCTGGTCTCCGACTCTTCACTCGTATCACCCTGATTGATACTCGAACTCGACTCCTCTCCATCTACAGCTTCTTCTCTGCTTTTAGTTAGTATGTGCATGATTTTTCCTGGAGGGTAAAATCTATGCACCTCCTTGGTCTCACTAAGCACATCAGCTGTACCGCCCACCTCCTCGGTAATACTACTTTCAACCATCTCTTCCACAATTTCATCATCACCTCTCACCCTTTTTCGGTACAACTCATTTTCAAGTTGCTGCCACAGCTCTACATCAGTTATCCTGTCCTCATCTACATGGTGATCAATGATGTCTTCATCACTATATACCTTGCCATCCACCATGCCAATAACATCAGGCGCAACACTGGAAACAGAACTTTCAGCCTCTTCTGATGCAGGGAACTGTGTAGTTTCTGATGTAACTACGTGTGTAGTTTCAACAGAGGTCTCAGTCAACAATGAAGTGGATTCAGAGTCAGCGCTCGTAGAAGTTCTTATTTCTTCAGATGTGACAGTTGAGGTAGATGAGGTGGTATTTCGCCGCCTTGGCCCAATACATGTCCATGAGGATAGCTGTAGTGCTGGTCTGGTCCATGCTGCCTGCGCTACACTGCGAGCTCTCCTCATTACAACCTGAAGATATGAATATTTTATTGACATGATTAGTTAGGATGATGCAGATGAACTTATCTCAATGATAAGCCAAGCGGTGTGACGGTGACCTGTGTCCCAGTAGATACAGGTCTTAGGATAGCACCAGCACCAGCTACCCTTGCTTTAGCATTTGCTATAGAAGGAAGTCGTGATCCCAAGGCGGACGCAGATCGATAGAAAGTGCTCAGGATTCTAGTTTGCTCAATTTGGTGACGGAGATCATTCAGCCAGGCAGATGCAGTCACCTGTTATACAGGGATCTTGATTTATAAAAACATGATCGCTTATAATTCATAACAAAGACCTAAACTTTCATGTGTTAACGTGTGCTTGTTTTCATAGAGAAACTCTTATCAATTCTAAAGGTCTTGCCACAAATGAGTTGATGTAATATTAAATTAATAGTCGTGACTACAAAGAATAAAAAGTAAAAGAAGAAACCTCCGAACGAAGATCGTCTACTGAAGCAGCCGAAAACGTTGGCACCAAATCAGCTCCATTGATGACTGTAGTGATAAAATGCACTCCTGATTCTGCCAGCTCCCATGTCATACAAGCAGCTGCAAATCGAACATTGACAGGAATTAAACAACTCCTAAGGACAAGTGAACTATCAATCTTGTAACTTTCAGGATTGGAGAAGTGGGTCTATCAACTTTTTTATTAAAACTAAAAAAATAGATGATGTTCATTTGATCCCAGTTTGCATCAGGCATATAATGATCTAATCATCTATTAAATTGAATATATTTAGTTTATTTTAGGAGCATCATAAGCTAAGCTTCCAAGGAAAGTTGGTTGAGAAGAGCCCGATTCTCAGCCAAATAAGGTATAATCTTATCTGCCAATCTAGTTTGGCAGCACAATGTTTAGAATATCTTAAAATTATGGCACTTACAATCGTAAGATACACGGATCGCTTATCAACATCATAGCTCCTTCTTAGAAGTCAATGATGGTACCATGAGTACTTAGAAAAAAAAGAAGTCCATGGTCTATTTTGCCTAGCAATTTATTCTAGGCTCCAACGTTCAAATATTAAAATGGAACTTGTAGAAAAGTTCACAAGTTTACTATCCTTCGTATGGACAGTATCAGACATACAGGTGATGTATAGCCAAGAAGGCAGACAATGAAATGAGAAAGAATGCACAGTAGAATTTACATATAGATTCATGGACAGCAAGTTGATCGAAAACAAACATCACAGCATGCAAACCTGGAGCAAATGCCACACAAGTAGTGGAGGCAAACTCTTGCTGCTCCCTCAGGACATATGTCAAGAGAGCTGCTGTACCACCACCAAGAGAGTGTCCAACAATCTGTAGATTTGCCATGAACACCGTCAATCAAAATGCCTTATTGCCTTAGAAGCCATTGTAAAAAAACACACATACACACCACAGAATCAGCGAACAACTAACATCTTCAAAAGGTTATTTTTGCACTAATGTTCATGAGAGAAGAGCTACCAAAAAAAAAAGTAAGGTGCACAGTACCTTTATTTTATAATCTGGATACTTCTGCAACGCTTCTGCGAGACAAGGAGTTGCAAGCTTTGCAATCCATCTAGCTGCTGCAACCATCCCAGAATGTGCATAGCCTAGAACTAAATCACTAACACCACCTTCCTGTACAATTGTATGGTGGAATGGTACCACAGCACCAGTAGCAGCTGTTAGTGTATCTCGGATACTGTGGGTTCCTCTAATTAATAGTAGTATACATTGTTTGTCTCTATCAAGTAAAATTGTGAAAGCTGGCTTCAAAATCTGCAAGGGTCCCAAGATAAATCCTCAATCAATAAATGTTAGACAGTTTTTCTATTGTGCATAACCATAAGAATAAAAAATAATCAGAAGAATGGTTACCCATAAGAAAATGAAATGTAAATTTTACTTACTCCTGCTTTAGGTTCTTGCATGAGAACATCCTCCGCAGAGTAGCCAGTCACCTCCAAAAACAACGGGAATGGCTTTTTGGAGAAATGCCAACACAGTGTCAACAAATTTAAAAGATACTTCAAGTCAGCAATTACTGGAGGTCCTTTGAGCTCCACACTATCATCTCCAGCATATATACTTGCTACAGGTATGTTTCCCTGGAAAACATGTCACAACAATCCCATCAGGAACTTTGTTCAAGTCATTGACAGTCAAAATGTGAGTCCTATGATTTTGGTTTATCTAGTAATACAAATGCACATTTTTTCAATATTATGATGGATAGCATTGTGGGTAGTAATGTATTGGAACTTGGAAGAAGGAGTTGACGATTTAAAGATTGATATGATACAGGTACAGAAATTATTACATCCACCACAATATTTACAATGTAAAACACTCACTATTGGCTCTCAACTTTTAATCATCAGGGTAAGACATAAACAACAGAAAACATTATGTTTTACATTACCAGTAAAGTATCAGTTACCAACCTGCCTCTTGAGGAGGAAGCTGATCCCAAAAGCAAGGTCCCCGATGGGCCACTTCCCGAGGGTCTCTGAGTACGTGAACCGCAACGTCTCTGACAGAGTTGAGATCGTCTCCAACCATGTTGCAGGGGCGCGTACATCCCTCCGTGACACACGACTCCTGCTAGGGGTATCCAGGGCCCCTCTCACAGCCCCATCCCTGCTACTGTCACAATCCCCTTCCTGATTCAGCTTCTCTGTCTGCAGCCGCCGGTTTAGCGTGTAGTACAGTAGTGCGGCAGCCCCAGCAGCGGTTGCCATCGTTGCCGTCGCCATAATACCCGCCACCCGCTACAAAACCTCAGACCGCTTGCCTGGTCGGCTGCTCAGGTCAGGGACAGCCTCCACCCCAGACCCAGAGTACTAACCAAGGTGTTTGATGACAGGGTCAAACAGCATTCTTTTATACGTGGATTCTTCCACTAGAGATGCGATCTTGGGGGCAGTACAAAGTCAAACCTGGTACCACATAGAGGGAAAAATCAAGTTTTTACTACAGCGAGGCCATTGATTCGGCGGGGAGGTAATCGGCGATCGCCAATTGATAAAACCCAAGCTTTCCCAAGGCCCAGATGAACAGCAGCAACCAATTGAACAATACGGCGATAATTCACACACAAAAAGACACAATTTCAATCACCGGGACTAACATCAGAACCCACCCGCGGATTCCGCCAAAGAACAGCACCGGGGAATCTCGCGCCGGCTCTGAATCAAACGCAAAGAAAATCAAGAAGAAGGGCGAGAGAGCGTGTGTCGATAGTTCAACCGGCGAGGTTACCTGAAACAATGCGCCGGGACTCGGGCGGGCGGGCTCGATCGGACTGAGCTCGGGAGGGCTCAAATTCGTTAGGGTTTTGGAGGGAAGTGTTGTGGGGGCAGAGGCGGCGGCGCTCCGGCCGCGAGCCGTGGACCGGAGGAGGAGGGGCGAGGGGGGAGACGGCCGCCGAACCGTGCCGGGTCTTGCGACGCCTGGGGAGGGAGAGGAGCGCTTCCCTTTTCTTCTGCCCTTTTCCGGGAAAGCGGTTTGCGCCGCTCGGCTCAACTCGACTGCAATTCTTTGCGGCAAGGCGAGGCGACCCGACCAGGTCCAGAAACCCCAATCCAGTTCAAAATATATTATGTATATACAGTACTACCCCTTTTTTTATTTGACGCATTTGACTTTTCGACACGCCTTTCACCATTCGTCTTATTCAAATTACTTTTGTAAATATCATTTATTTTGTTATGTTTTGTTTTATTAATAGAGGTACTTTAAATATGTCTTATTTTTTTTACATCTTTGCACTAAATTTTTGAACAAGACGGATGGTCAAAGACGTGTTAAAAGTCAAAAACATCGAACAAAAAAAGGAGCGAGTAGTATATATACTAACTAATCCGAATTTGCTCTCAAAAAAAACTAATCCGACTGTGTGCGGTTGCTTCCAGGCCACGGATACCGAACCGGAGAAAACCGGGTTCCGATCGGTCTCGGTTATCGTCAAAACTGCAACCGCCGAATTCGTATTTAAAAAAAAATCCGAAATGCTTCCAGTCGCGCGTTGGACGTCACGGCCCACCTACATCGCCGGCAGCCCAATCCCACCGAGTCCGTGAGGACGAGCAAGCAGTTTTTTTAAAAAAATATATTTTAAAATTTTTTTTGAAATAAATAAATAATACCCGTGTTAACTTTTTTTCCAGTGAGAAAGCGCTAAACGTCCGACACATATCCGTGTCCTAAAAAAATAAAGTTCGGTCCGGTCTCTCACAAAAATATCAAGGGGATTCTATTCCAGTCCCTGTATTTTCAAAACAGCACATTTATTAACTACCCGCGCCTGTTGTCACGGGAACTAAACACAGAGGTTATTTTGTCCATGTGGCTCTGATTTGGCACTCCAATTAAAAGCATCAAATAGATAAACATAAAATGGTGTGGCCACGCGTCAGCCACTCTCCTCTTCCTTCTCCTACTTCTCTCATTGCCGGTGTCTCCACCCCGAGCCCGACCACCTCCTTCCTCCTTGGCTCCTTGCCCCTTCCCTCCTCCACTGGTCGCCCTCCTCCCTTCCCCCAGCTGCCCTACTTCTCCCTCTCCTCTATCCCAAATTCCCAATCATGCTCTCCCCTCCCAATCCGTTGAGCTGCGATGCCAGTCGCAGCAGGGTTGGAGCTTGGCGGCCTCCACGGGGCAAAGCGGCGGCGTCGCCGGAGCGAGGTAGAAGTGCGGCGGCCGGCGCGGGGCTGCCGAGCTGGGTGCAGAGCAATCGCCGACGTGGGGGCAAGAGCATGGCTCCCGGCGAGGGCGAGGAGCGTGGCAGCCCGCGCGGGCAAGAGCGGCGACGTCAGCGCCGGTGTGGCGCGGGAGGACGTCGGGGCTGCCCCAGATCCGGCACACGGAAGCTGGGGATTGGGGAGACATCTCCATCCTTCACCGTTGCAAGTGCACAATGTGGCTTCCAATGTTTCACGAGCATCCTAGCTTAGCTCCCTTCTGTTCAAAAAAAAAAAACGCTACAAGTGCCTCTCTTCATCTCGTAAGTGGTGGATTGCTGCAATCCTCTTCGTTGTCTCCCATTGGCCTTCTCCAACGCATTCATTCGGGTGATCACTAAAATCGAGCGGTTGAGTGCTTGAGTGGAAGTAGGCGTTGGCAATTGCTATAAGCTCGTCAAATTTGTTTCCTTGGAACAAAATGCCAACGTTTAGACCCACTCCGCTTCCATAGATTTACTGCCACCGGTATGGCAGAACAGTTCAATTATTTGGTCAAACAAAAGAGATCTAGCAAATGAAATTTCTTGTTGTATATATGAGTAAATCATCATGTGACAACCGTGAAGCCCCAACTTGCTTAATTACACAATAGCAAAATGGATGGTTTGACATTAGTCACATGATATATCTCACAGATTGCACAACCCGGCCAACTGCTTCCACGGGCAGATACACCTCCCATGAATAATATGATCTTGGAAGCAAGAAACCGACAAACAGCAGATGTTTATAAGGCATTGTTAGTCTTTTGTGAGGATGAAATTATCTTGCTTTGAAAATTAATATGAATCTCCTCAGTCACCAATAGCAAATGTGGATGGAACTAGAGCCACCATATACTGAAAGCGAAAATTTTGAGGTATCGTGGTATCCTCTATGTGTTGTACATATTGTGCCAATATGTGTACTTTCTTTGCAATACTCATCTCAGCAGCCAGCAGCAGTAAGGAACTTATCATATGGGTTCAAGACTGGCAGCTTACAAAAACTAGTGTGGCATTTTTCATCACTTGTGTACACGAGCCCAACTGTTGGAGAGGTTGACTGAGACAACTCAAGTTTCTCCATGAATGATTCATCAACCTGCAAATTCCAAGAATCTTGTGAGTGCAAATGGGTTAGGATGACCAATGAATAGGCAAAATATTGATTACAGCAATGAGAATGCATGGTTGTGTTGTATATACACGATATATGGTGCCACAATAAATAAATTATGAGCATGTAGTTTACATTAATTAGCATTTCCTATCAGATTGATTGCTTTAGCAAGGATCAAGCATAGTATATACTATTTTATGTATTATATATAAAGGAAAATTGCTTTCATTTCTCCATGAGAGCCAAAACGTATTAGTTTGTCATATTATTCAACTGTCCGGCCCAAAAGTAGTGTCATTGCGAGGTGTTTTACTAGTGTGCCATTTTGAGTTGTTCTACTGTAGACAGATTAAGTTGGTTCAGATATTTGTTAAGGTCACGAACCTCTTGTTGGTGAATACTCATGCAGGCAGATAATTTTTGTTGCTTTCCCATCAAAAGAGCTTCACATTGGTTGGCGACCTCCTTGAAAGGCAAATCGTGGTTTGTTGACACCGACGTTCTCCCAACATGCTGAGATGTCTCCAAAACCTGCAGAAGATATAATCTCTTTTTAGCATGTAACACCGCATTTTAGAAGGCTATTAGTTCTACCATTGCATGATATTATGAACCAACAATTGGTACTACGTACAAGTATTAACTACTGAATGATTTCTTTGACCAACATACTTTCATATTTTAGAAAGCTATTCAATTCTGCAATGCATTTGAGAAGAAACAAGAAGTAACTAGAAGATCAGTACATACTGATTCGAGAAGCTGGTTAACATCAAGAAGGTTCTTATCCAACGAATGTCGCAATTGAGGTTCAGATAAGCTTGGCTCAACAAGAGTGTCATCCTCAAAAATAAAGCCCATGGGAATAACCTGCATAGAAATTGTTACATTTACATTGTTAAAATAATGTAAGCTCGCGAGCATCTGATATTTTCTCTAGAAAATAAAATGAAATAAAGTTGTGAAACTGCATAGAAGTGCAAAAAATGCCACTGAGTGGCATGGTTTTGAACAACCATTCAATTTTTAAAACTTTGTAATGGCATGGATGCAGTTTGCCTGAAATAAATAGGATTGATCACCTCCATTGATTTTTGGTGCAGTTTCACACTATATGCAGGGGATTTTGAGGGTGATTCATTAAAATGAGAACCCAAAGAACAGACATCATCCACTGAGAACTCCTCAAGCAACTGTTTTCTTATACCGGACAATTCTGACTGTATGAATAAAAAACACCCATCATATTGCCAAATAAAAAGCCACAAAAATAAAAAAAAATGTTAAAACACAGGTATGTAGGAATTGGGTTTACCTCAGATAGATGTTCCAAGCTATCTAGGATAAGGGAAACTGATGTTTGTTTTGATTGATCATTCATTATGATCTTTGAGAGAGATTTCAGAGCAAGATCATCATCTTCCTTTGAACCATAAACTCTCAAGCAAGGTTCAGCAGTTATTTCAATAGCTTGCAATCTGCAGTCTTCAACTAGATGAAGAAATGGATCAACCTGAAAAGCATATTAGCTGTCAAATAGCAACACAAACTACATAGTAACATAACATATGACATCGATAAACATATGATGTGTCAAAATAATAGGTTAAATATGGCATCAATGACCCCTACCAAAAATATCAGTTCACTGTTGACATGTGCATCTATAAATCATTTTACAATATATAGATATACGAAATAGGAGGTATAGAGATGGATTCATACTGGTTAGCATTGATCTAGTATTGTCCTAAAACATTGCTAGCACAAATAATAAAACTCAAATGCTATTGGTTAACAGTAGAGGCATCTCACTGAAAAAAAAACTACCTTCAACACCAAGCATCGTTTTGGGGGGTAATGGCACGCACCACTGTAAAGTTCATGGCTTTGAAATAAACTAATCTATGTTCACTCAAAATAAACTACTCCATGTGTCACCGACATGTGGATTACTGGGTTATAGGGTAAGGCCACATGTTAGTGAGTCAATGACCAAAGCCATACATTTTATCGAGGTCCACGATAAAATTTTCCAATTTTTCAAGGAGAAAATGTACTAATGTTTCATCCGATAATTTGAATTACTATAATACAATGGCTTTGAGTAATATATTGCTGCATACTATTGTTGGGGAATAAGTACACAGATATCTTTTGTTGGTTTGACTGTGCAAGTCAATAGTTGTTCTATTTTTGGACTCTATATGGTAAATATGTATTCACCACCCAAATCGTAATGATGCAAACTGTAATTTCACTTACTGTATTTTCAGTCAACAAATCTTTCACAATTGGAATGAGAGATGGAATCTTAAAAGCTTTTGAGAAGAACACAAGCATAGAAGTTGCCAAGGTAAAAAGAGAACGCCTGCGTGATGGTGGCAAAAAACCTGCAAAACATGTTGATAGAAAGTCATTATGATTATACTTTTGAAAGGGTCCATTATGAATGTATGATTGCTTAAGGAAAAGAAATGTTAATTCATGAAACTAATTAGGCAAAATACAAGACTTCTGCTTATAACATGGCATAGTAAATCAATACTAGCAGTCATAAGTCATACAGGTAGTGGTTGATTTAAGAGCAATTAGTTCCTAGGCCTTTCCATATTACATAAGCTGGGTGTAGATTCTATCATCATTGGAGCTCAAGCAACATCTCCTTATGGATCATAGGGTAATGATGCACCAATTTAGGTGTGATCTAACGAAATAAAGTTTTTTAATTGTCAAAATATTCTATTCTAAATTGTGTTTTAGCAATCATCTAGATCTTAAATTACAGTACTATAGAAAGTTTTAATTGTTGCCAAGTCTGCAAGGTGGTTGCATCACGTTTGTAGGCAATAACAGGTTCTATGGTCCATTCATTTTTTTGGAGGCAAGAAATTTAAGGTAACCATTTGTACCAATCAACCAAAATGTGTATAAATTTTAGGAGATAATGACTGGTAATTCCGTGATGATGAAATCCTATAAAACATAAGTTACTACTCCCTACGATCACATGTATTTGTCGTTTGAGATACTTGCAAGACAAACTTTTGAAAACTTTAGCTATGAATATCTTTTCAGATATTTAGATTTGCATGAAAAGCACGCGCGCACGCACATACGCCTCAAATAGTACTTCTATAATATTATATATTTTAGTGGCTTCCTAAACAAATTGAAGTATTAAATGGTGGTCAACGTTATATTTTGAAGGCCATATCGATATAAAAAGTGACAAATGTTTGTGAGCGGAGTATTTACTATTGTGCATGATTCACAAACACCATCTGTCCTCCTAATACTTTGATCTAGTCCAACAGATGCAAGAATATGGGTTGTGGTGTTTACAAGCAAATTACAAGAACTTCTAGTAATTCACAGATAAATTACGAAGTAAAATTAAGTGGAAAAACAATACTTACAAATACCTGCTTGTAATGAAATACTTCTCAATGAAAAGGCAAGCTGAAAACTGCCAACCAAAACTTCTAGGCATGAGTTCTGTAGTAGAGTAATTAGGTCAAACCACAGAGTGTTGTGGAATTAAATGTCAAAAATAATCTTGCAGCATTTTTATTTGTAAAATTGAATGTACAGATTAAAGACTCACGTCAACGAAAAAGGATATTTTTTTTAAAACAAGTGTTGATAGTGGACTTTGATCCATTCCATACAGGGTCCTATATTTTACGGTTCAAGTGATTGATAAGCCCAACATGATGGCATAGCAGGCTCTACTCTAGTGTTGATTGATTTTTGCATTAGGTTGTTTTTTTTATCTAACTGATCTTTGTAGGTAGTGGTATGGATGCTACATGGCATCGCTAAGACCTATCATAGAGTTACATGGTCATATCAACAACATGGTGTCCTTATTTTATACTAGGAAAGCAGGAAATTTAAAATAAAACAAAAATCTAATATAAACCAAAGTAATCTGTCCTCTCACCAAGGCTTCAGAAAACAGTAGCGTCAAGCTGTAAGTATGAGAAATTGCCTCATAGCTTTTTGGAGAATTTTCAGGTGATAGTGCCTGGGTCCATAAGGAGGAAAGCAGAATATTTGCCTGACGGCCGCTCAACATGAGGGTGACTGGATCCTGCAAATATATGGATAAAACCTCTAGTTCTACTAAAAATAAGCACAACTACTGCCTGAGCCCGTTTTTGTACAAGAAAGTTGGGTTGAACACATACATTTTCTTGAGTAGCTCCATTCAAAGTACTTATTTCCATTGAAGACGGTACAGAAGTATCTTTTGTACTAGCTATCCTTTGAATAGTTTGTGACTTGAACAATTTTGAACCATTCCCACTGATCTGATTTGCATCCTCGTTAATGGGCATTAGATTTGTGTTATCCAAGCGTGGACTTTCACGAAATGAGAACACGTCTCTTTTTAATTTCCCAAACAAAGTAGCAGAAGATGAAAAAACAGATGCAGTCCTCGATAATGTTCTTTGAAGATTAATTTTGCTTGTTTGCGAAGTGCTTGAAAAGGAGCATGGAGAGACGGAAGAGGGAACTAGCACAACGGCGAACATCCGATGTGCCCCTAAATTTGTCTCACAATCTGGATAGGCCATTGCTAGAAGCAATTGATGAAACAATGCCTCAGGAAATGCCTACAATGTGTAGCATGCCATATCAAATATTGAGTATAATTATAAGAGAATCAAAATACATACAAATATTTTTAATCAATCCACCTTGCTCTGATACGACAAGTTCGGTAATGATGCAATTATTTGAGTTGTACGATATACTGCAGACATAGTTGACCGTGCAACAGATGTTGCACTTGAAATGTTCTCCAGAACTACAGCTAATGTGTCAAGAATAGGTCCGGCATCACCAACCTGAAAAACACAAAAAACAATTGAAGGAGCACCTAAATGGATGGGCATGTGCAGCAAATGATTTGTAGCTTGTGGTTATATATCTCAATTCTCAAATAGATAAAAGAAAAACTTCTCCAAAGAAAATTGACCTTTCTAGACAACTGAACAAGGCATTCATCTACAGCTTTCCCATATTTGTTATTCCATTTGACCAGGTTATCTCCAGGACCTGCACCACTGACCAAGGATTGCATGCTTTTACTCAAGTGTCGGACCATATCACTAATGGCAGTCATTATTGCAGTAGAAGACTGAGCTTTAGAATGCTCCGCAAGACGTGTTGTGACTTCAATGATTTCTAAAATCATTTCTGGTTGTTTTAATACATTCTTATGTTCAAGATGCTTGACCAACATGGACAACAATATATGTGTGTTCTGTCCTGCCAAACAATAATGCAAACCTTTATCAACACAAGTAATTGTTAAAGATAAGCATGCTAATATTATATAGAAGTAAAATGCACACTAATAAATTAGAGTCGCAAAACAATAAAGCATCAAAAGGAAATAACTGATACCAGATTTCTCCATCACAATCTGCATATCCAAAAGGACACATAGAGCAAGTCCTTTAGAAGGTGACCATAGATTGTTATTATCAAAATAGCGAAATATAGCTTCCAGAACTCGCCGGATTGTTGTTGCTTCCCTGGATATTCTAGCAAGGTTGTGCAGGCAAATCCCTGACCAAAAATTTGGACTTTCTGATTCTTCTCTGTGTAAGAAAAATAAATTAAAAGGAGAAAGATATTAGGGAAAATTGGTACAACATAAAATTTTGAAACAATCCATGCCTAAACTTATTTACATTGTCAAATTTAATCCACCATGGGAAGCTCTAATATCTTTCCATGAAGGAACCCTGGCCAAAATGGTAACTATCGGAGGTTCGTGGCCTTCGGCTTTGAGAACTTCACTCACCCACCGAATCCGTTTGTCCTCAATAGTGCCACCACTATTCTCAGAGTTTGCATATGGGCTCTCATAGTTTTCTAGAACTGCGGAGACGACCTGTGTAACCAATAATAATGATTGAGCAGACGAGCATAAGAGTCTAGAACTGTGCAAGCTATGCCAATATTCATAATGTTCATATTTGATTTGACCTATAAGAACTTGAAAACATTGGAATGAGTTATGGATTTGGGGATCATGTAAACTTAACAAAATAAAAGTTTATCAAAAGTTAAAGTCCATGTTCCACTAATAAACTACTATTTAAAAGTAAAATGAGCTTAATAGAAAGAGGACTACAACACTTACATTGTCAAGTTCTGCAGAGATATGGGAGTGCTCACCCATAAACCAAACCTACAAATCACAACAACGTTAGACATGAAAAATTTATCCAAGCAATAAGTAGTAAAGATGTAGAAGAGCAGAAAATGGAAAGAGAAAATCATGAGTTTTGCAGGAATTTCAGTGCATTATAGGACCTATTTTGCTGTTTGGATGAATCGCTAGATAGTACCGTGGAAGGTCCATTAATAAGTTGAGCGGATTGAATACATTGCAAATGTTATGATGCATGAAAGGGAATATTTTGATAAATGCAAGATGGTATCATCTAACCATATTATTTTGATGGAACCATCCATTTTAAGGCAACATGAAGGACAAGCTACCCATGTGCCAAGCAGCTACAACTTCAAAAGTTATAGCAATAGAAACTACCATAGATGAAAGGGCTTGAAGACCAGCTGCATGAAGAATGGCTATCTTCTCCTTATCACCCATCTCTTGGGCCAGATGGCATAGCTTAGGAATGTGGCTCTCTAAATTGAACATGTAAGTGCTGTCAACCTGTAATAGAAGGTAACACAAATCAAAATTGTCAAAAAAGTGTTATAGGATGATATGTGCAGAACTCAAGCATTTCTCATTTTAAATGAGTGCCTACCCGAATGTTTAGATACCTGGTTGTTGACAAAGTCAAAAAGTGTTTGACATGCTATTGCCCGCAAATCATCCTGTATATTTTGGTCCAGTAGGGTCTCTACGATGGTTAGGAAGCTATTGGCAAAAAGTGGCCTGCAAAACAGTAACTTAACTCATTATAGCAATTATTCACACTAACAGAAGAACTAAAGATTTGCAACAAATACAAATTCAGATTTTTTTCAGAGAGAAAATTGTACAAATAGATAATTTCACAAAACAAAGCATCACTGCAATTTCCACTAAATATGTAACTGGATAAAATATTAATATAGGTGTGGCACTATCCAGCAGTCCAGGCAGTGTGAAAGTATAAAGTATAAAAGCTTTAAGGAGTTGTTTTATCATTTTATTCCTAAGCAGTGTAGCATATTTAGAATAGGTCTTCCGTGCAATCATTAAAGGAAAAATGAACTCATAACGGTCTTGAAATGCTGCGACAAAGTTTACCACCAGAAATCATGGAGAAAGGCAATCATTTCTATGTGAAGGGCAAGATCCATTTGATTTGCTTGTAGAATTATTTAGTGAGTTAGGTAGATCTCCTACCCCTTTTTGGAAAGAAGCAATGCAGCAATAAACTTGTGCAAGACTCTCTTAATTATAGAATATCCGCACTGTTTCCATTGATTAGATGTGTGATAATGTTCTAATTTCTTACGGATTTTTTTGTATGGCACCGCAGAACCCCTTAATTCTTGTGCCATCACTTAATCACCTTTACTCTCTATGCCTATGCATTTCTAGGGTATTCTCCTTCATACTACCAATGAACAATCTTGTTGTGACAAAGATACATTAAGATAATCATGTCCCTGCTTTTTAGTATGCAAGAAAATAGGATTAATGCCTACAAATTTGTAGAAAATTTGTAAAATTATGAGGAAAAATTCTATAGTTTTAAAACATTATGTGTACTCAAATGTGCGACTGAAATTGAACAATTATGGTAACTGCCATTTTATGTAGAATTATCGGCAACATGTCTAAAAAAAGAAAAAAATGAAAGCACAAGAATACCATAAAATATGGACAAGAATACCATAAAATATGGAAAATTATCCACCATGCCATCCATCATGACAAATCCATAAAATTACCCACCATGAAATCAATTGTAACAAAACCACCTTAGTAAAATTACATGCGATGTCATTCATTAAAACGAATCCATCTCATCCACTAAAATTACCCACCATGACATCCGTGATATTCATTTTATCCACCAAAATTATCAACCACGCCATCGAACATGATAGGCATAAAATATACTCACGCGGTCGCTCGCGATGCGTCATGTGGTACGAAAGCCGAAGGCATATTACCCACTCTATCATAATCAACTTTGGATTTTCACGTAGCAAAGCATGAGCACTCGACTAGTAGTTATAAAAATTTCAACACTTCACATCTAGATACTTCAGTAACAAATTCAAGGGAGCAAATGCAACTCCATTTATGAGCAAAAGCAACTTACAATTGGTCCTGACAAGAACATATCACCTTTCGATATATTGCCAAGACAATTTTTACTGAGCCAAAACGCTCAACTCTCAATTCCTTGTAGAACTTTTGCTCTAAATAGATCGTGATCTGTAAAAGTACATACAGAATCATCATTTCAAAATGGAAAGAACCCAATACATGAATGGGTTAACTCCAAACTTTTTATGACGCAAAGATTACTTGTCAATCCTAAATAAATGTTGTTCTATAAAAATTGTTCTCTAGTAATATAGACTAGCGAATTTCTTGCTTCCATTAAACACACACCAGCAGATATAGACTTAGATCTGCAAAAATATATGCTGAAATATTTGCATGTTTTATATGACAACTAACCTCTAATTTTGATTAAATCAGTTGTATGACTAATTTATTTTGTTGGATAATCCATTAAGAATGTATAGTTATGAATAGAAAAACTTTCCATGCAACACATATTTCTCTGTTGACTAACATAGGCAGCACAACATTCTAGTTAAAAGCATGGTGGCATTACAGATGATCATAACACTTTTAAAATTCAAATAGAATATGGCACAGGGGTGCAAACATGATTTGATAAGAAATCAGTTTCCAACTTCATTGGAGGAATCATGTTACAGTAGAAAAACATATAAAAGAGGTCGAAAACAGAAACAGACCTTTGGAACACGCAAAGGATTCCTCAAAATATATTCACATAATTTGCCTATCTTTCGGTCATTGGGTCCTTCATCCTAAAAAGAAACATCAATATTTTTACACGATTTCAGTCTTGAATTATAATACAAGGAGAAGTGCTAGAATAATGAACTGCTATTCAGGGTATTTAACAGAAGGAACGAAATGGCTAAAGCTGAAATGAGCAAACTATGAGTATGATGCTCAATTATAATGCTACAGCTAAACAAAGCATAAACCATCTAAATCCAAAAATAGAACAAAGCATAATCATGAGCATGTACAATGCATGTCACCTGCGACCGAGGGAAGATTTCAGAGAGCAACTTCTTGTACCGCTTCACCGGATGCCGAGACCTAGTTCGCAAGGAAGGGCAAAGGAAACACAGGCTCTCGCACACTGGCAACACCTCCCTTGACACCACACCCATCGTCATCAGGATATCCCAGGATTCACCGATACTCGTCCGCACTGCATACCTGATACACCATTGCTAGCTCCAGATTAACCCATCCCTGGAAGAGAGACACGCCGCGTTAGGCACACTCCCTCGCATCAATCGCGAGCATCACCACAAACCACAACCGAATAATCAGCCGCGACGACGCCACCAAACTGTGATTCCCATCACAAATTCAAGTATATCGCCGCGATTACCCCGGAATCCACGCAATGGTGATCAAATCATCACAAATCTTGTCAATATTTAACGGAAAAATCATCGCCAATTCAGCGGGGAACAAACCAATCAATGCACAACGAAATCATATGCGCACACCTAAACAATCCCAGAAAAAACTAAACCGAGACAGCCACCTCAGATTTGCTCGTACCTGGTGCTCCTCGACTTGAGGGGAGGAGCGACTGATCGATCGGACGAATGCGTTTGGCTGGGTGGGGAGGGGGGAGAGAGAAGGGGAAGGGCGAGGGCGTGGGCGCGAGGAGCTCCTCCTCTTCCTCTCCTCCTCCTCTCCACGTCGTCTTCTCGCGCGCGCCTTTGTTGATTCCTTCTTGCGGTCGCATGGTTCTTCTAAATTTGGGAAACGGCTGTGCTTTTCGGAGGAAAAGGGGAAGGCATCTCTGCCTTTTCTTTTCGGCGTTGCGTTGATATGTTACGTAACAAATTTAAGAGCTCCTAAAAAATTTAAAGATTATAAAAAAATAATTTAAAAATAGTTTTGCAATCTTTGAAAAGACTACTAAAAGTCACGAAAAAGTGGTTACAAATTAACATATAGGCTATTTAAAAAAATAACAAAATTTGCTACAGTAATACGCGTAATACGCAACGGCACGCTCAAAAGAACAAGGCCTCCGTATGTAGCATCGTGTTGTGCCCAATGCCCATGCTTACCATGTGGGTGTTGGGTGGATGACAGGACCAGAGGATCAGCGTAGGCAACAAGTCACATGTTTGGATCAACATGTGTTAGGAAGAAAAAAAAAATGTGATCGGCTCCAGCCTTATCGTCCGGGTCGCGCAGCCGTCTTGCTCGGGCCAAGTCGTCGATGAGCGCGCGGCGCGGCCTAGGCGACTAGGTTTGAGTAAAATCGAAAAATAATCTATATTGCACCATGCAGCACAAATACATCACACATTCATACCAAACCCATTTGAAGCGCATCAAATTTATTTGAAATGAATAAATTCCATAAAATGTTAGGCACACAACTTTATTAAAAGTCCTTGAATTTATTTCATTCGTGTAAATACTTTCCGGTACAACATGTAACACCAGGCTTATTATCCATTTATACATTCATTGGCCATGGTCACGTTAACATATTTAAAACTTATACTACTTTATATATGTAAGAAGAACATATTATACTAATTAAGCAGCATGAATGCTCGATCCATATTACGATCCCCTTAGTTAGCAATATGCAATATACTCATATTAGAGTGATCGCTGCCATGTGACGGCCACGGGGCTCCTCACCCTGTGTTGGTCGTCGCTCCACACGATCGAACCGGATGTGTAATCCAAAGTTGCCGCCGCTCCTCATCGGCGTCAAGGTGATGGAGGACTCTACGGTTTGGCGGCTTGGCGCTGCGCGTTGAACACCAGCCTAGCCGGCGTCACCATGAGGGTGGTGCCAGGTAGGGCGCTGCATGCTGCTGACACTGTACACAGCAGAACGAAAGTTGTTGAAACTAGCGTATTGAAAAATTAATTGGCCAAAATAACCATGAGCAGTCACAATATTATAAGTCTCTTCCATTTGACCAAATTTGTAACCCTTATTAACGGATTTATTTTCAGTGGTTTTTCTTATCAAACTAGAGGTTACCAAGGAACCATGCATAGCGCTGAATAGAGAACCGCCAAATACATCAGCTACACCTAACATGTGAAATGGATGTATAAGGATGTTGTGCTTTTTCTATAATACAATCGTAAAGTTGAAAGTACCAGATATTCCTAAAGGCTTCACCTGTCCTCCGGCGTTGGTCACAGCGTGGCGCTGCGTGACCTGCCCTCCCGACCTCGGCAGGATCGCCGAGAAGGCAGGGTAGTTGAGGTCCCCGTCGACGGCTCGCCGGTGAGTCGAGCAGTTGGTCACCGTGCCGTTTCTCTTGAACATGGCGATCTGCCTCGGCGTGTAGCCGAGGCCGCACAGGAAGGTGAGGTAGTCGTCGTCGGTGGCGATGATGTGTACGTAGTACGTACCGCGTTTACAGTGCACTACGTACGTGGTGCATGGATGAAGTGGAGGGAGATGCATGCATGCATGCATGCGCTGTGCCATGTATATGCACACAGCTGCAAATTAGTTAAGGCTATCTCCAACAGGAACCCCTAAATTTGATCCCCTATAGCCTCATATACAGGTTCCCTTAAAAAAATTCTCTCCCTATATTTCTCCTATCTCCAACAGCGTTCCCTATAAAAAGCGGAGGGAGATGCATGCATGCATGCATGCATGCGCGGTGCCATGTATATGTACACAGCTGCAAATTAGTTAAGCACTAACTCACGACTAAAAATGGTTGTGTTGGGTGACCCATTTATTTAACTAAAAATAGTTTTGTAGGTTGCTCGGTACGAGGAGCCACCTCAATGATTGAGATGAAATATATTTATCCAATAATTTTGACGGATATATAACACCGTTCTTTATTAGGCGCTACACAGTTTGGTAGAAACACCACTCAAGCTAGTGTGCATGTCTCAGCACTTATATACATGTGAAGTGTTATGAAAATAAAATTTTCTTATTAATTTTACGATAGTTGTTAGATGAGGTAACGACGGACTCTGTGTCTCAATTACATTTGTCGAACCTTAAACCAAACAGAGTAATTGGTGATGTGATCGCCCAAACATACCTGCCGAATAACCTATGCACATGCATGCGACTGCTAAAAGCCTGAAACAGGCAATGTTTACTGCGATAGCATGTAAACGATGTGCATGGTTTCAATTGCTTGCTTAATTGAGAAATATACCTCTATTTATTTACTACAGGGCAGGTAAAATAGGGATCAAACCAGGTTGTCGAATTACCTCTAAATACTTCAATCGTCCGATCAGGCAGTCTAGGGAACGGTTTTTTAAAACGGTCATAGTTTGTGTGAATCAACTCGGGCGGATATAGTGTTGCCACTGGGTCAAGCGACTTCGGTGTCTTTAGGACAAACCCTTTTATTCTATTGCTAACTTATTAGTATATATACACATAAATCTACAATTTAAAGCTTAAAACTAGCGATTTAATGTTAAAATGACCCCGACGACCTCAACGATTTGATTTTCTATGTCCGCCCCTACTCATGGTCTATCTTTGTTAGGGATCCCTATTTTACCAACCAAACCACTACAGAAAACGAACTCTACGTGGGCGGCCAGAAAACTCAGTGTCGGCGGCCAGGAAGCCGCCGACCAGCCAATGTCGGCGGCCAAATCCCAGCCGCCGAGGCACCGACACAGACAGAGTAATGTCGGCGGCCCAATAGTGGCCGCCGACAAGGGCCCAATAGTGGCCGCCGACAAGGCTCAGCCCCTTCCCGCCCCCCGGATGAAACTTAAAAATGCAAGAACGACGTACTTGCAAGATGTTACTTTTAAGATTTATATCATCTAACTAATATAATAGAAAACAAAAAAACACAAACCAAAAAGATATAGAAGTTAAATAAAATATCCTAACGTAGTTAGGCTAAAAACTTACCAATCGGTTTTTTGTCTAAAAACAATTAGTGAATAATTTTTTAAAAACTTATGTAAACATACATATATATATAAGCTTTTACATATGGAACAGCTAAATTTCCACCATTGAACTAAGTGGAAAAATAATATAGACAAACTAGAAAAAACAGTTGACCGCTCAAAAACCAAATTTATAGCAAAATCAACAACAAACCAGTCAATTAATAAAAATCTAAAATAATTGTTGTAAGCTTATATATGTAAATATTTTTAAAATACAAAATAGCTAAATTTTCACTATCAAATTAAGTGAAAAAATAGTGTAAACAAACTGAAAAAAGCGGTTGAATGCTCAGAAACGAAAAGGCAATCACCAGCTAGTTAGCAAATCCATAAAAATGAGACGAGAAAGGAAAAAAAAAAAGGACAGCAGCTCGGAGACTGGAAACGTTGGGCTGCAGCGTAGTTAGCAGGAAAAAAAGCATAGCAACGCACGCAGCGCTACGGAGCTTCGATTAGCGGGAGCTGGATAAATAGCTGAAGAACGCAGCGCACTGGGATTCGATCGCTGGTCACCCGACCGAGCGCTAGCGCTGCTAGCCAACTGGCCAATTCACCCGCCGTGTTGAGGATCTGCAAAAAGAAATCGTTTTATATATAAATCATATATGGACGGCCAGATTTGATTAAGCGAGATGATCGAACGGTCTTGGTATTTTCGGTGACGCGGCGCAGCGCGGTAAAAAAAGGGCGACGTGACCTAACCAGCAGCGCTTTGTTATATAGAATGATTTATTTACTACAGGGCAAGTAAAATAGGGGTCAACCAGGTTGTACACGTCGCCTCGAATTACCTCTAAATACTTCAATCGTCCGATCACGCGGTCTAGCGAACGGTTTTTGAAAAACGTCAGGGGCGGATATAGTGTTTCCACCGGATCAAACGACTCCGGTGTCTTTCGGACAAACCCTTCTATACTATTGCTAACTTATTAGTATATATACATATAGATCTACAATTTAAAACTTAAACCTAGTGATTTAGTGTTAAAATGACCCTAATGACCCGACGACCCCAATGATTTGATTTTCTGTATCCGCCCCTGCTCATGGTCTACCTTTGTTAGGGATCCCTATTTTACCAACAAAACCCCCTATTTTTTATCGATCAAACTTAAAAATGTGAGACCGACGTACTTGCAAGTTGTTACTTTTAAGATTTATAGCATCTACCTAACTAATATCATAGAAAAAAACTAATATCATAGAAAACAAAAAACACATAAAAATATATAAGTTAAATAAAATATCCTAACATAGTTACGCTAAAAACTTACTAATCGGGTTTTTGTCTAAAAACAATTAATGAATATTTTTTAAAACTTATGTAAACATATATATAAGCTTTTTAAATATGGGGCAGCTAATTTCCACTATCAAACTAAGTGGAAAAATATTATAGACAAGAAAAAACAGTTGACCGCTCAAAAACCAAATTTATAGCAAAATCAACAACAAACCAATCAATTAATAAAATTTTAAAATAATTGATGCCAGCCTAAATATGTAAATATTTTTAAATACAAAATACCTAAATTTTCACTATTGAACTAAGTGAAAAAAAATAGTGTAAACAAATTGAAAAAAGCGGTTGGATGCTCATAAACGAAAAGGCAGTCACCAGCTAGTTAGCAAATCCATGAAAATGCAAATGAAACAAGGTAAAATAAATAAGACCTCAATTTCTCACATTTATGGCAAAATAGTTTATGTTTATTTGGTCAAAAAATGATTTGCCTTTTTTAGTCTAGTTCTTTTCCTATCACAAAATCACCACGAAAAAGATCTTAAGAATAACATTAACGAAGTGGACCGGTTTCGAGAAACAAATTCAAAAACTTTTAAAATTTGAGTTTAACATTCAGCTCTTTTTTAATTGAGACAGCTTATTCACTCGGTTTAGTCAACAATTCTCTTAAAAAGGTTGGTTATTTATAGCCTAGTCGATAGAGATGGGCTGCCATCATCCTGTGCAGGTAGCTCACATTTCACAGAGAACATACATGAGCTCAGCAACAGCAAGCCGATCAAACCCCGGCTTCCGCGCGCACAGCGCCGAAGAGCGCGGCGCCCTCGAGGGCGTCCTGGACGGCCTTGGCGTAGCACGCCCGCAGCCGGCGCAGCGCCCGCCGGTACATCGCCGCCATCCACCGCAGCCGCAGCCTCCGCAGCGTCGACGTCCCGAGGAACCTCCCCCTCCTCCCATCGCCGCCGAGCCTCGCCACCGTCTTCCTCCTCCTCCTCCTGCTGCTCGCCTGCGGCGCGCTCCCCGACCACCGGCGCCGGTGCATGCGGAAGTACAGCGCGGCTCTCCGCATGGCGTCGCGGCCGGCAATCTGCTGCAGTTCTTCTCTCATCTCCCCGCACGCACGCACGTAATTAAGCAGTGAGCTGTAAGGGATGCAGGATATGTAGCTGGTGATCTATTCTCGTTTGATCCGTGTATGCAGCAGCAGCAGCAGCTTGCTTCGGCGTCTGCAAGCGAGTGAACTAATGGAGCGTATTTATAAGTGTGTTTTGCCGTAAGTGGCTTGGCTATGCAGGTGTGACTCGTGAGGTCAGAGAGAACCGCTGGTGTATGCTAATCCGTACTACCGTGTGAGTGGCGTCCAGTGTCCCGTGTCCGCATGAATCATGCTAGATTAAAACCCGGAAGTATTCACGGTTCCAGAACTAGGGATGGCAATTGGGTTAGGTACCTCTGGGTACACCCCCTCGTATCCAAACCCAAACCCGAAAATTATATCCGAACCCGAACCCGAACCCGAAATATTTCATAGGTATAACATATGCCCATACCCGAACCCATCGGGTCGGGTACCCGAACGCATGGGTAAAATTGCCATCCATATCCAGAACTGACACCGGCAGCGGCAGCCGGATGGATAACTATGGGTACCCGAAAAAATAATAAAAATAAAAATAATATAATATGTCACCATTTGTTATCAATAAATATGCATTGATGAAATATTAAAGTATAAATATAAGCTTATAAGTTCAAAATTGATGAAAGGTTAGAGTTGCATTTGATTAATGTCCTATATATTGTATTCAATATTGAGATATATGCTTATTGTTGAGAGTCGAAAAATTAAGGTACAATGTACACAAAAAGATGCTTTGCACTTAACACCGCCCAGGTCGGCGTTTGCTTCCGCACCTACAAGCTAGTTAGTCATCGCAAAAGTTATACTCCGTTAGTCATCTAGGACTACCCCAGCTACAACATATGGCGGCCTAAAAGCATGTCGATATATTCGATTGTTACGCTTATTTGAAAGGTTTAAGAGTGTACAAATAATAATCTCCCAGGTGATCCGCCTTTTCGATGTGGCCATGGAGGTACGGGAACTCTCCTCTACTAAGGTCCACCTTCGTCGCTAACTCAAGCTCAAAATCCTTGGCCTCAGCACAATAGAAAAAGTCAAATGGCGGCAACGATCTCGCCTAAACTGGCTCAAGCTCGGCGACGCAAACACCAAATGCTTCCACCTCAGAGCTAATGGCAGGCGTCGGAGAAGCTTCATCCACTCCCTCCAGACCCCCTCCGGCCTTCACACGGAGTTTCAAGACAAGGCCAACGGTCTTCACAACCACTTCAACGGCATCTTTGGAGACAATGCCGCTTCGAACCACTCACGAGCTTTCAACTGGGACTTCTTGGGACTTCAAACTTTTGACCTTTCTGGTCTGGAGGTTCCCCTCTCCATGGACGAGCTCAAACGGGTCGTCTTCTCCCTGCCGAACGATAAGGCCCCCAGCCCAAATGGTTTCACCTGAAACTTCTTCAAAGCTTGTTGGGACTTCATCTCTGATGACCTCTTCGCAGCCCTGCAGTGCCTCTTCCACCTGGACAATACCGGGTTGGCTTCGGTTAACAACGCTCATATCGTCCTACTCCCAAAGAAGGACTGCCCGCTCACGCCATCAGACTACCGTCCAATCAGCCTAATTCATAGCATCAGGAAGCTCTTCACCAAGATTCTCTCATCCCGTTTGGCCCCGATCACAAGTGACCTAATCTCCTCTTGCCAAAGCACTTTTATCCGAGAAAGGCACATCTAGGACAACTTCCTCCTTGTCCAAAGCAAAGTGAGGGCCCTCCACAGATCCCGAACCCTGGCACTCTTTTTCAAACTTGACCTAGCTAAAGCCTTCGACTCAGTGTCATGTACCTACCTACTCGATGACCTGCGTGCTCGCGGCTTTGGCGAACGGTGGTGTGATTGGATTTCTCTATCCCTTGCATCCTCATCTTACAGGGTGATTATCAACGGCCACCACACTGAGGTCATTCATCATCGTAAGGGCCTTCAACAAGGGGACTCGTTGTCGCCTTTCCTCTTCAACTTTGCCATCGAGCCGCTAGTCGCCCTTCTCCATCGTGCCACCGAATCCAGTGTGCTCTCTCCTATGGGGGCCCACACTCGAACACCAAAATGTCGCTCTTTGCCGATGATGCGGTTATCTTCACCAACCCTACCAAAGAGGACGTCTCCTCCCTTGCTGACATCCTCTGCGCCTTCGGTGATATCACAGGGCTCCGCACAAACTTCTCCAAAAGTCAGGCGGTGCCAATTCGCTGCGATGGGCTAGACCTTGGCTACATCCTTTCCAACTTTCCGACTAAAAGGGCTAGCTTTCCCATCAAATATCTTGGGATCCCGCTGTTCGTCAGACGGTTGCGCCACGTCCACTTCCAACCTCTCTTAGACAAAATCTCCACTAGCGCTGGCTAGATGGCGGGGCTAGTTGATGTCAAAAGAGGGGAGGCTCACCCTTCTCAAGGCATTGCTTTCCGCTATCCCAACATACGTCCTCTTCGTCGTCCAGCCACCGGCCTCCATTTTCAAGAAGATCAACTCAATCCGATGGGCCTGCCTTTAGAAAGGCACCGACTCTGGCGGGGGTGGTGAACGTATCAACTGGGCCTCAGTCTGCTCTCCATCATCTCTCGGGGGCCTTGGAGTTCTAGATCTCCCCCGTTTCTCCAGAGCTCTCAGGGCTGCGATGGTTGTGGCTTAGTAGGCGCACCCCGCACCCCATCTGGGCTAGACACCCCTTCCTCGCTTCGAAATCGGACCAAGCTCTCCTCAGGGCGGTAACCCTCGCCACACTGGGCAAGGCTCTTCTATCTCATTCTGGGAAGACCACTGGCTCCATCAAACTACCCCAAGGCACCTGGCACCATCGCTATTCAAGGCCTCTTCTAGAAAGGGCAGAACGGTCCGCGACGCAATTTCAAACAGCACTTGGATCTCTGATCTCGCAGGAAACCTCACTATCCAGATGTTCCCAGAGCTGATCTCCCTGCTTAGCCAGTTAGTGGCGATCCAGCTCAACCCTAAGGTGCCCGACCAATTTCTATGGCGATTCTCGAATAATGGGACCTTCTCCGTCAAGTCATCCGACTTGCTGCAGTTTGAGGGTCGCATCACCAGGCCAGCCTTGCAGAAGGTTTGGAAGCCATGGGCCCCTTCAAAATGCAAGTTCTTCCTTTGGCAATTGTTACACTGTAGAGTCATGACCGCAGACGCCCTGCTGCGTTGCAACCTCCCCAACGACTACTTCTGCCCCCTCTGCAGGCACAACCTAGAAACCCCAGAACACCTGCTGCTTCAGTGCAAATTCAGCTATTCCGTCTGGTCTCGGCTCGCCGTCAGGCTAAATCTCCAGCACCTCAACCTTGCCACATGGTCGAATCGCAGCTCGGTCGCTGATTGGTGGCTCCACGACATTTTTCATGGCACCGCGCAGTGCGGAGTCCGCTTCGTAGTCTTTGCAACGGTGTGGCATCTTTGGCTTGAGAGGAACAATCGTATTTTCCGTCAGGTCGACAGAACAGCTCAGGCCTTTTTTCTTTTTTTGATTGAGGAGCTGCGGCTTTGGGAGGCCGCAGGAAATCGTTGTGTAATTAGTTAATTTTGTTCCATTCGGCTCACGGGGGGAGGGGCCAATGTCTCCTCCCACCTCTTTCTTCTCCTATTTTTGATCAAAACATGGCAGTTCTCCTGCCCGTTTGCTCAAAAAATGATCTCATTGTCCTCCATGCTTTCTTCGGCTCCGAGAAACCATCTCACCATGATCTAATCATCTAATGGATTGGATATCGACTTTCACGTCATGGGTAGGCATACTACAATGACGGATCAATGTCAGAGCCCACAGTTGGTTTTGAGGGGTAGCCAACAAAGACGTGTCGTGATAGTACCACTAAGGAAGATGCAGAGGTTGAGTTGGGCTCCGGTTGACACGACGATGGCCAACGGCGGCCTTTGAGTCAAAAGTAAGCCTTCGTCTCTATGAGGGCCTAGGTAAGGTTTTGGGGTAGGGAAAAGGAGATTTTTTTTCTCTCATGTTTGGTTGTTGAATTTGGATGTTTGGATGCATCGTCTCTGTTTTCTTGCATCTGGAGGATTGGTCAAGTTTGGGTGTGGCCTTGTGCACTACTTCCATGGTTCGTTCTTCTTTTGAGATGGTGGTTTTGTGCTACTGTCTTTCCTCGAGTCTGAGATTCAATCACCATGAGAATGTCTTGATGCTGATCATTTAACTCCGCTCCCCACGATGGATGAGGGCGGAGAGGATGATACCATGGTCGGTGCCGGTACATGACGTAGTAAGTTCACCAAGACGATGGAGACAGAGACAGATACAAAGGTTTTGGGATCTTAGCACTAGGAATTGTGTAGGACTCTTCCAAAATGAAAGTGTAATGAACATGTTTGGCTTCGTGGTTTTTAAAATGCCATTAATATTACCAAAAAAGAGAAGTAGAGCACCATTGCAGGTCAAAGTTTAAGAAAAATTAAGGTGAGAGGTGGAGTTGAAAAAAATAAAATGAACCTTATATGGTTGATTAGAACTGTAGCAATGTTTCAAACAGATTTTTTCCCTTTATTTTTAAGAGTAGACAAGGCGCTCATTCCTCTGTTGAGAGTCGAAAATTGAGGTACAATGTACACAAAAAGACGCTTTGCACTTAACACCGCATAGGTCGGCGTTTGCTTCCGCACCTACAAATTAGTCATCACAAAAGTTCTACTCTGTTAGTCATCTAGGACTACCCCTGCTACAACATGTGACGGCCTAAAAGCTTGTCAATATATTCGATTGTTATGCTTATTTTAAAGGTTTAAGAGTGTACAAATAATGACCTCATTGTCCTCCATGCTTTCTTCTGCTCTGAGAAACCATCTCACACCATGATCTATTCATTTAATGGATTGGATGATATCGACTTTCACGCCATGGCTATACAGCAGTTATTGCTACATGATATTTCACACTTGCCTAATAGCACTGGTAACCTAAAAAATTATGTTATACACACACACACATACACCCCACTCAATTTTAAAATTGAATTGCATGTGTAAAAAATATCACTCTAGCTAGCGAGGTGGCATACATTACACAAAATCTAAATTTGAGACTGAGAAGCGGGGTATGTCCACTTGGCTTCGATGGTTTTTTAATGCAAACTATGAAAAATACTAAGTTGCAGGAATTAGGCATTAGCTAGTAAATCTTTCCATCGAAAGGATATTGTTAACTTTTTTTTGTTTTTTTCTATAAATGATTATACCTCATTTGAAACACATAAAATCATTTTAATCATTGAATTTGAACTGAAATCCCTGCAATGCAAATGGAGCCTGCGAGGTGCTAGTCGTACTGTGGTAGTGATACTAGACAATGTTCAGGCCAAGGGGGTTGAGCTAGCCAGCTAACCAACGCTTCGCTGTCCGTAGTTGGCTAGTTGCGAGTTGCGACGTGACCCAGAATCTCGGCAGAGGAAGATGCTGAATTGCTGATTGATCAGGAAATCGTCCGGTTGTGTGATTGGTGTCAACTCTACGTACTCGGAAGAGTCCGGAGGCAAAGACTCTCAAATTAAAGGAGAAGGAACTAATACATGTGTACGATGGCAGATTGCTAAAATACTTCTAATTAATGCCTCAAAAAAAAAACTTCTAATTAAAAAACTCTATCAAACATATACTTTTTAGAAAGGAAAAGTAGCGAGTACGCCATGCAACGCTGAAACAAAGAGTTTGATCCTTTCTTTCTTCGTTTATTTTCTGTCTCTTTTTGAGATCCAGAAATTCAGTACTAGTACAGTACGGTACACGATTACACGAACAAACAGAGTAGCTAATGAGGAAATTAACACAGCATACGTACAGATGAAGGTGGTGGAATGGAGAAGCGGACACCAAAATTAAAAGAAACGCAGGTGAAAAGCAGCAAATTAAGCGAAGAACAGTTGGATCGATTCCTCGCGGATATACACGCGCGCGATCGATCAGCCCCGGCCGCTGCATGGACGCCACGGATCGATGCAGTCATGCAGCACAGCAGCAGGATTCCGTCAGAACCCGACGCTGACGGCCGGCGCGAACGCGGTGCCGAAGGAGCAGTCGGCGCCGGCCTGCGCGTGCAGCGTGCTGAAGAGCGCCGCGCCCTCGAGGAGGTCCCGGAGCGCGGCGGCGTAGTAGGAGCGCAGCCGCCGCAGCGCGCGCCGGTACACCGCCGCCAGCCACCGCATCCGCAGCCGCCGGATCGCCCCGAAGAACCTCCTCCGCCTGCCGCCCAGCCTCGCCACCGCCATCCTCTTCTTCCGCCCGACCGCCGGCACCGGCACCGGCACCGGCGGCCCCGCCGCCCCCGCCCCCGCCGCCCTGGACGGCCGCCGCCGCGGCACCCTGAACAGCAAGGGCCGAGGCGCGACGGCGCCGGCCATGCGCTGCAGCTGCAGATCATCTCCCATCTCCGGCTCCGCCGATCGTTTACTGCCTGGCTTGCTTGCCCTGGGAGGGAGGCTAGCTACGCAGCTGCTGCGCCTTTGCTTACCAGTTTTAGTTTACCAATGGGAGTATGAGCTGCGCGCGCTTGTGCTAAGACTGCGATTTGCGTGGGCGTAAGCACTAGTTTATGTGATACTAATAAAAATGTCGAGCTCATCGCAGCGGCTTGTTTTTATATAAGTACGTGAGAGGTGCATGTGGCTCAGTGGCTGTGGCCTGTGCCGTGCCGATCTCTCTTTGGACGACGTGAGATCAGAGAAGTTGACGTGCTACTATGCTACGCCTACGCACAGATGAAGACCTGATCACCTGCTTCAGCATGCATGTTTAGTCGTCCTCTGATCTCATGGTAAAGAACCACGGTGTCTCGCTTGTTTGCATGGTTTAATTTGTTCTAATGCTCTGATTCGATATGGAATTTTATATTAATATTTTCGGGTTTGCTCGCTGGCAGACGACTGCGCTCGCCGCGCGCTCGCCGCCGGTGGGCCCGTGCGGGCGAGGCGCGGACAGTCGCCTGCCTAATATTTTTGTATCTAAATTTATATACGTAATTTTTATTGTAGTTGATATATTTTTTAATCTAAAATGGACTCTTATTTTATTATTTTTATTCTATTTTTTATTTTTTGAGCTAATATGAATTTATTAGTCTGTTATAGATTCTTATTTCTATTATTTTTTATTCTAGTTTTGTTTTTAGTTGATACAATTTTTTAATCTAATCCGTTATAATTTGGACCGACAACGATCAACGGTGGAGAGCTATCTTTTCCTTCATATTTTACATGAGAATTCTAGAATTTTAGCATTAATGTGGTGGCTTTGTCGAACCCGATTTTAATTAGACAATGATAGGTAGATATGTTGTACTACCTCCGGTCATAAAAAGATGTTACTGTTGACTTTTGTACACTCCTTTGACCATTCATCTTATTCAAAAAATTAGTTCAAATATGTAAAAATATAAGTAATACTTAAAATACATTTAATAATAAACCAAATCATAACAAAATAAATAATATTTATATAACTTTTTTGAATAAGACGAATGATCAAAGACGTGTCCAAAAATCAACGGCGACTTTTTTTCGTGACCGGAGGGAGTATTAGCTAAGACAATAGTTTGTTTTTGCATGATAAATATAGAGGATACGGTTCCATTTGCCATGGATATAACGAACTGACAAGTTTAATTAGTTGAAGTTGTAAATAATTTATTTATTTTTACATGCATGCATATCCACCACGAGGTTTTATAATTGGTGCATGGTGCGTGCGGAAAAGGGAAGAGGAATTCTCAGCGGCTCGAGTTTACTTGCACAGATTGCGACCGGGAGTGGACTGGCGAAGCTCCATGCAACAAAATTGCATGGGCTCACCAAAACAAAAAAAAATTGCATGGGCATCAATTAATTTTGGTTCGGTACCGGCCTCCCCCAACTGCTTGATGGAGACAGCTTCAGCGTTCTGATTAATGTATGGGCATAAGAGCATTGCCGGTAGAATCTCTATATTTCGTTCTTTATATCTCTTTTCTAAATCATTATTTGTTTTCTATATTTTCATCATCTTCAGCAGAGTCTCTATCCCCGAAAAGATATAGAGATTTTCTGAAGAGTAGAGACTCTGGAGGGAGTCTCAAAATTTAGAGACTGAGATAGAGATTCTGCTGAATGGGTATAGAGGCTGAGACTGTCCGCAATAGTGTTTCATGAAACGGTTTAGGGAGCCTGTTAGAGATGCTCTAACCAGTTATACATAGTAATAGATGAGTAATAAGGCAAACCTTATTATTATTACTCTAATAGATGAGCAAACAACAGCAGCGAACCAATCGTACCTTGCGGTTGGTTAATTAAGCCTGTAACGTGCATATATGGAAGAGGAGGAAAAAACAGAACAACAGCACAAAGAGGCACGACTGCAGGGCCTGAAACTTGAACAGAGCAACAACGGAAAATAGAGACAATAATGTTAGCATGAGCCGTGGGAACGGAACCCTAATGTTAGCATGAGCCGTGAGTGGGCTACAAACCGGACAGATTTTGCTGTGTTTTTAAGACGGCATATATATGCAACGGCAAGCAAAAACTACAGATCACAGCGGATGAGCATACATATCTCAGCAGCAGATACAAAGTTGGGGTGTTTGGTTTGAGGAGCCACCTCATCCTAAATGGAATGGAATAATCCCATAAATTTGGTGGGATGACACCATTCCTCATTTTGAACTAATTGTTAGATGGAATGATAATGGATGGAATCATTCCACTACTCAAACCAAACAAGTTGAGAGTCAATTCACCATTCCATTCCTCAAACCAAACACCCCATAAATACGCAGACAGACGAAAAACATTCCATTAGGCAACCAAACTGAATATGCGGGCATGCGAAAAACACGTAGAAAACAAAGCAAGAGACAATGGGAGTATGTTAAACTATGGTACATGACCTTCATAAATTGACCGCTATGTACCAAAGCAAGAACATGGAACACATTAGAAATGAACCTTAATGTTTATCTAGAAAAAGAAGAAACACAAAACACGCTACAGGTGAGCCTTGATGCGTCATCCTCATTGCCTCCAACCATTGAAGTATTGCACAGGGACCCCGAGGTGAATTAAGGAGGACCCCGGTGTGAAATTGGATAGCACAAGATGTTCTTTTGCGAAATTTTCTCTGTGGAGGGGAAAATGTGGACGGCTGGATTCTAGGCCACGCTTCTCGATCGGACGGCTGAGATTTTAAAGGCAACATGGCCGGGCTGGGCAAGCAGGGAATGAAAATAGAGACAATAATGTTGAGCATCTTTAGCAGGATCTCTATATTTCATTCTCTATATCCCTTCTCTAAATCACTATTCATTCCCTATATTTTCATCACTCCAGCAGAGTCTCTATCCTCGAAAAGATATAGAGATTCTCTAGAGAGTCTCTGAGTCTCTATATTTAGAGACTGAGATAGAGACCCTGCTGGAACGTTATAGAGGCTGAGGTTGTCCGCAATAGTGTTTTAGGGAACGTTTTAGAGACCCTGCTAGAGATGCTCTGCATGAGCCGTGGGAACGGAACCCTGATGTTAGCATGAGCCGTGAGTGGACTACAAACCGGACAGATTTTGCTGTGTTTTAAGACGGCATATATATGCAACGGCAAGAAAAAAACTACAGATCACATCATCACAGCGTGAGCATACATATCTCAGCAGCCGATACAAACTAAATGCTCATGCAGACACACGAAAAAGCTTGGGAAAACAAAGCAAGAGACAATGGGAGTATGTCAAACTATGGTACATGACCTTCATAAATTGACCGCTATGTACCAAAGCAAGAACATGGAACACATTAGAAATGAACCTTAATGTTTATCTAGAAAAAGAAGAAACACAAAACACGCTACAGGTGAGCCTTGATGCGTCATCCTCATTGCCTCCAACCATTGAAGTATTGCACAGGGACCCCGAGGTGAATTAAGGAGGACCCCGGTGTGAAATTGGATAGCACAAGGTGTTCTTTTGCGAAATTTTCTCTGTGGAGGGGAAAATGTGGACGGCTGGATTCTAGGCCACGCTTCTCGATCGGACGGCTGAGATTTTAAAGGCAACATGGCCGGGCTGGGCAAGCAGGGAATGAGCATGAGCTCTCACGCACTACAAGTCATTGTTTAATATCTGATCTCCAAACACTGATCAGATATATATTCACCAATAATAATAAATTTTTTATTAACTTTTTTTTTTGTGTGCAGAATCTAGGCATCTTTTAGATACCGGCACAATCTTCAAATTACAATTTTAACCCATAAATCCGCTAAGCTTATGGTATTATTATGATAAAAGTTTTCAAGTGCCCAATCTAAAAAATTATAAATGAAGTTTTAAACTTTCACTGCACGTATGTTAAACATCAAAACTTTAATATAGAGAAAACATTTGTATTTAGTCTAAGGAACGTCCGATAGCCACTGTTCTGTTAAGTATATATATTTTTATCGGTTTTGCTCCAGTCATGAAGGCACATGCCTCCACTCAAGCTGCGTCTTTTTTTATATATTCTTCTTCTTCTTCTTCTTCTTCTTCTTCTTCTCTTCTTTGCAACCCAACAAGCTGGCCAAATCCAATGACCACAACCTTGTTCTTTTTAGCCGAAACTAGTCAAAAAAATTATTCTGAAAAAGTTGTGACCTTATGGAAGAGATTTTAACTTCAAAACCACTTAAAACCTTTAAAATGGCTATAATTTACTACATCATTTCTCGCATAAAAAATAACACATTTTTAGCGGTATCTTTTTAACTTTAGTGTTTAATTGTTACAAAGAGTTCGACCTAAATTACAGCTTTGTACACATGTACTGCTGGACAAATCCTAGCCGTTGAGCCTGCGTAGTACACGTATTAGTTTTCGAGGTGGTTGTGTTTTGGCATATTTAGAGGCGATATGGCATGTGGAGAAGCCAGCCGAAACGAGATTCTGCTGTTCATTTTATTTTGTACTCGTATCATGGTGGGTCGCAACTTTAACTTGAGCAACAAGCACGGGAAATGTTAATGGGCATGTAAAAAGGTCAAATACGCGTCAGAGCTTACCTCACCCCCCTTGTGGCCACGACTAATTTTTCCTTATGATATATTTTTCAACAAGGGTAATCCCAATTTCCATTATCAGCAAGACAACGGAAACATCATAGTGTAGCAGTACCATTTGTCCTTTTAAAGGACATAAGCAACAACACAGCAAAGTACCAAAACATTTGATGGAATATCACGCTAAACATAGCGTCCAAAACTACTACTTAGCAGGACAATTTTTGATTCAATTTTTAACCAGGACTACAACTACATTCTTTCATCTTGACGTCGAACTTCAGAGAGTAGCAGACCACCGTCATGCTTGTTCTCATCATGTCTTCAGCTTCCGTCATCTCTCACTGTTTGTCCCATCTTCATTGGTGAACATCTCCCATGTGATTTCTCCCCCAAACCTGCAACATACAAACCCAAACAAATCGCACCATCTTTTAATTTTTGTCTCACCTCTTGTTTCTGAATTTCTGCCCAATATTCCAAATTTGCACACACCATGTACAATATTGATATTGGTGATTTAATTAGATGGCCATCAAAAGCAGCTTTATTTCTGTACACCCAAATTGACCAACAGAAAGCCGCAAGACACACTTAATGTAACTTAGCTACCCCTAGCCAATTATCATTCATCCAACTAAAGAAATGATCAAAATCTCTCGGTCTATCGTTTGCTTGAACACATGCTGAAATAATGCCCCCACAAGGCTTTAGCAACAACACAGGAAAAGAAAAGGTGATTCGTAGTTTCTATTTCATTGCAAAAACAGCATCTAGGGTCCCCACCCCAATTTCTTTTCCTTAAATTCTCTCTAGTAAGGATAGAATTTCTAAGAACTAGCCACATAAAGATCTTAATTTTAAATGGTATTCTAGCACCCCAAACCAATATGTATTCATTATTCGCAACACCAGAATACATATCATTGTATAAGGACTTAACAGTGAACAATTTATTTTTTTCTAGTTTCCATTTAGCAATATCAGGACCCCTGTCCTACTGAATGTGCTCAAATTTTTGAATTAGGCCTCTCCAAACACATTCTTCTGTAGGTGTCAACCATCTTCTAAAAGCAAGTCTCCAATTTTGTAATTTGCCTTGAGCGACTGAAATGTCTTTGTCCATACAAACATTATAAATATCAGGCAAAACATCTTTGAGAGGTATATTTCCGAACCAACAGTCCCCCCAAAAATTAGCTTTCCTCCCATCACCAATGCAATATTCTCTATTCCGAGTATACAGATTTTTTACTTTTAGGATGTCCCTCCACCCAGGAGAGTCCCCTATCATATGTTTGATTTGAAAAATGGTCTTTCCTTTCAAATATTTATTGGAAACAATTCTCTGCCAAATCCCTATGTTGTTATCTAGTCTACACCACCATTTGCTTAAAAGACTAATGTTCATATCTCTCAAATTTTTTATGCCCAAACCTCCTTTCGTTTTAGGCTTAATTAAAGTATCCCATTTAGAAAGATGATACTTCTTTTTGTTACCGTTCCCATTCCAAAAGAAGTCTCTTCTTATTTTATCAATCTGCTTAATCACCATCCTAGGCATCAAGAACATGGACATGCAGTATATTGGAATACTAGAAAGACATGAGTTAATGAGCACAATTCTTCCACCGTAAGACAAAGAGCTCCCTTTCCAACCCTCTAATTTTTTCCTTACTTTATCAATAGCTCTTCCCCACTGACTATTCCCTATCTTGTTGCCTCCCACAGGCATACCTATATAAAGAATGGGTAGAGTGCCAACATTGCAAGTGAAAAGTTCAGAATACAAATCCTCAATTTGATTATCTCCATTAATAACAAACACCTCACTTTTATGAAAATTAATCTTCAAACCTGAAAGCTCTTCATACAGAAACATAATAAATTTTAAATTCTTGGCAGATTCAATATCATGTTTTAAACAAATTATTGTGTCATCCGCATATTGAAGAATAGCTACCCCTCCTTCTATCAAATCAGGGATCAAGCCCAACACATCTTTGTTTTTTTGTGCTATTCTAATCATTTTTGAAATACAGACAGCAACCAAATTAAAGAGAAGTGGAGACAAGGGGTCCCCCAATCTAACCCCTTGACCACTTTGGAAATATGGCCTAGAAATATTATTTGCTCTCACATTCAAAGTGCCCGCAACAACTATCTGTCTGACCCATCCAACCACCATTGGATGAAAGCCTCTGATATTAAGCATTTGGAAGAGAAAATGCCAATCTACTTTATCATATGCTTTTTCAAAGTCAAGCTTTAAAAAAATCCCACATTCACCACTATGTTTGACGGAGTGCATGATTTCATGTAAAGACATAATCCCCTCAACAATAAATCTATTTTTTAAGAAAGCACTTTGCGTATCTAACACAATCCTATTCAGAACATTTTTAACTCTATTAGTAAGTACTTTCGTGAATATTTTGTATAAGCAATTCAAAAGACAGATTGGCCTGAAATGTTGAACCATCACAACATCAATTTTTTTAGGTAACAGAATAATTTGTTCATAATTGATCTTGTCAACTCTCATTTTATTGTCATAAAACTTTTTAAAGACATCCATCAAATCTCCCTTTATAAACTGCCAACACGCTTGATAAAATTCTATAGGTAAACCATCTGGACCTGCCGCCTTATTATGACCTAAACCAAAGATTGCCTCCTTAACCTCCTCCTCTGAGAAAGGCTCAGTGAGGTTATTATTTTCTGTATCACTTACCATTTTGCTATCCTCCCAAATATCTGAAAACTGTATTTTATTCTGAACTTTATCAGTTTTTGCAAAAAGATTTTTGTAGTATGAAGTAGCAACATTTACTATATCTTCTCCCTCGTGAACCATCTGAGAATTATACTGAAGAGAAAGGATAGTATTCTTTCTTCTACGACCATTAGCAATTCTATGAAAGTATTCAGTATTCGCATCACCTATGAGAAGCCAATTTTCATGCACCCTCGCATGCCAATAAGCTTCTTCTGTTTCATGAATTTGCTGCATTTTCAAAAGCATTCCAATTTTGCACCTAACTTCATCCAAAGATAAACCTACTGTCTCTTCCTTTTCCTCCAAGACCCCCAAATTAATGATTATCTCATCTTTAATTTTTTTATCTATACCATATTGGTTGGCCCCCAACCTTTAAGAAACTTTTTTATTCGAAAATTTTTACTGTTTGTCCATAAAAAATCACGCAAACGAAAAAATACCCAAGGTTTACGGGCAATTGCAAAAATACCCCTAGGCGCTCTCGGGCAGGGCGGCTTCAGAGGGCTAGGCGCCCTGGCCGGGGGCGCCAAGGCACAGGGCGCCCTGGCCAGCAGCGCCTTGCATGCCGTGATTAGCACTAAGCCTATTTAATTAGCACTAGTATAATTAGCACTAGTATGTACGTAAGCCAGCAGTAGTACTTATAATTTTTATATCAATCTCATATAGCGTCCAAATTACATAAAACAAGTTTTATAATTTATATAAAATCCTAACCAATCCATTTTTATAATCTATCTATATTCATTTGATATTTTTCTCACTAATTTTTATATCAATCTCATATAGCGTCCAAATTACATGAAACAAATTTTATAATTCATATAAAATCCTAACCAATCCATTTTTATAATCTATCTATATTCATTTGATAACGAGGCGTCGAGGCAACCGTGGAGGAGGCGACGAGGCGGCGGCAGCGGCGCTCTGCCCCGGTGACGAGGCGGTGGCGCTCTGCCCCGGCTGCGGCGGTGCTCTCCCCTTCTCTGATCCTCTCTCTCTCCATGAATCTCCCTCTCACTCTGTGGTCTGAAGGGTCCTCTGTTCACTTATTTTGGAATTTTGATAAGTGGTTCATGCTTGAAGTGTTTTGATGCTTTTGTTATTTGTTTTCGCTAATTCTCTGCACTGGGTGGATTGCGATCCAGTAATGTGCGATTGTAATGTCAGGAAATTGTGCGATTTCACATGAACCAACGAGATTCATTCAAAGGTATTCAGATCCAAAATTCCAAAATGACAGTAAAAAAATATGGTTGCTGCATTTTTTTTTAAAAAAAAAGCTATCATCCACCACTTTGCATTGTGCAAATCAAAAGCATATAGTTGATGTAAAATTCTTACAAACAGGCTAGCGCAGTGAAAAAATATCATCCTGTGGATATTCATGTGGTCCTTAAAACTTTGTTGCCAAACAGTGCGTAGTTTCGAGACATACCATGGTTTTCAATGAGGTTAGGTAAAATCATGGTTTTTGTGATGTGCATTTAGTAAACCATGGTTTTAGAAAACCATGGTTTTGTGAAACTTTGTTGCCAAACAGGGCCTAAGTTGCATTACCGTTTTGGTTAGGTCGAAGTGAAATGGAGAGTGGTATCGATGACATGGCTGTCTAATCAGCATAATATACGACCAAATGGTCACATGTCATTTTATATCATAAAATATTGAATTCAAATTATAAGTTAATAAAAATCCTAAATTCTAAAAAACTTAACACATCCTAAAATCTGTTTAATAAACTTTTAATAACTAAAATAAAAAAAGTAAGATATAAAAATTGTAAAATCAGCTTAGAAAATCCTAAAAGATGCAATAAACTTAGAAAAACCTAAAATTCATGTGAAAACTATATAAAATCCAAAACCTGTGTAATAAAGACTCCCAACAATTTTTTTTAAAAAAATAAAACCCCAAATCTTCTCCATTGCTTTCGCTCTCCTCTTGTCTTATCCGTCCTCCCTCTTCTTCCCAACATCTCCCATTCCAATTGACCATCTACTGAACCCCCTCTATTGTCGAATTTTTACTTTTATGAATTTTGTTTTAAAAATTTTCATTGCTTTCACGTGTTTTCAAAGTTTGTACAAATTTGAAATATTTTGAAGATTTTTAAATGGATTTTAGAATTTTATACTTACTTAAACGTTTTAATTATTTGGATTTATGTTTTTCTTATAATTTTTTAGAAGAAATTTAGATTTTTTGTTATTTTTATTTTTATTAATCTTGAATGACACTGGCCGTATGGTTATTTATTATGCTGATGGGCAAGCCATATAAAAAAGACCATCCTCTGCGTCCCATTTCAGAGCTAACCGGAATTCGAAAGTTTTGAATCTAAGTGAAAACGTACGATAATTTTAACAACTAGCAATTCAATCTACTCCTACTTAAATATAAGTCACAATTGCGAGGCTTAGCGAGTCAGCATGGTTCACGCGCTCGGCTATATTGTGGAGCTGGGTCGAATCTCATGATTTATTTTATTTTATTTTATTTAAAGTATATGGCAATCCCAATATTTTTTTCAAATCTAGTCGCCTGAGCTGGGGCTATCGCCTGAGCCACGGCGCGGTAGGCTCGCCCTAGCTTATGGCGGCGACGGCAGCAACTGGGACATTGACATGATACGATTCTCACTGGTGAAGCACGCTGTGTACGCGTACTATAGATAACACCGTCGGTGAGGAAGGACCTCGGTCACCGGCATTCACACTTTGCGCGGCCTGCTCTGGTGCATCCTGCCTGGTTGCCTTAGCTTCATCATGGTGGAGGAGCGTGAGGGAGGTCAATGACGATGCGAATAGTGATAGAGAGGTCTAGGGGCTGGGGAGGAAGTGGCAACACAGATCTGGTGGGTGGCGGATCTAGGGAGGTCTGTTACGGCCTACCGGGTCAGCGACAAGTCGAGGCGATGACGTGGACCAGGCGGGCGACGGATCTAGGGAGGGTGGTGAGCAGCAGATTTGGGGTGTGTAACTGGGGGGAATTGGAGGGAGATGCCGGTAACGATATCTGTGGCGATCGGAGATGGCTCAACAGCGATTAACGGAGCGGTCACCCTGAGGAGAGGCGACAGACGCGTTGTCTATGGTGATGCTACCCTCTTCGTCCATGGCTCAGGCGAGAGGGCCTAGATTTGCAAAATATCATAACTGCCATGTTTTTAATAAAATAAATAAAAAATTATAAAGCAAAATATTCATGTTTCCTGCGTCACTCGTGTCTCGACCTCGAGGATCGAGCGGCCCAGCCAATAACTCGGAGTCTCAGAGGCCATGGGCCATGGCCCACGTCATACTTGGGCCGCACAGTTAGCTTACTTTTTCCACGTCATAGCAGTTGAAGCTTAAGTTCCATTAATCCTTGACATCTGTGGGCCGTACAACGCTGGATCTAGATCAGAAGAAACCAATAATAAGGGACTCTCGCTTCAACGGTTCCTCACGGTGGCCCTCTCCTGTCTTCTTCTTGATCGTCCTTGATGGTAGTATTGAGCGAGCACGGATCATTGAATTTTAGAAGTAAAGTTACTGGTGTTTCTTGTTACTAATGCTTTTGAATGATGACGATGATTCCTTCACCGAAGATCAACATCAAACGGAGACACGGAGTTGGTTATTGTTGGTTGCAGAAAGATTATAAAAAACATATGTATTAAACATGTTAATAGACCGAAAGTTGAAGGAACCCCACGCAGTAATCATAGTTCCATGCGTTCGTTTTCAATATTCATTATAATGGTTCAACACTCATGTAGTACTTATATGAATCGTTAATATAAATCGGAGGGTATTGAACAAAAAAGACTAGAAGGAACTACGGCTCTGTAAAACATGAGGAGCATTTGTGTATGCATGAAATGGGCCAACTTTAAGTTTTATTTAAAAATCTATCAAGATTCAGTTAAAATTCGGCTCATTTCATCTTAACCAGCCTATTAATTTAGCTCAGCCACTTCAAACATGTTTGTTTACAAATTTATGCACCGCACACTCATCCTTACGTTGTCCTCCATCTCCACGAGTCTTGGGTATGGATAGACGTACGGTCCTACCACCCATAGGTATTTGGTAATTTAGGTCGTTGGTAATCATACAGTGTAGGTAATCGACTATTTGAGTTAAAACTGACTTGTTCGAGATCTGTCCTATAGAAAACCGAGTTTGGTGTCTGGCTCAAGATTGGTTTGAATAAGATTCGAGCTGGATCAAAACTCGAGTGGTTCATCGGGCCTCATATTTTGATATAGCCCTAACCAGACCATACTTAAAGGTTTTATCTTCTTGCCTGCACCTGAACCTCTCAATCCCATCGTACGGAGCTATCGCCAATTCGCCATTACCATGCCCCTGCTTCCAAGCCACGCGTCAGTCACTTCTCTTGCATAGATCATCACACGGAAGACATCAAATCGATGGATCGATCTCTCTCCCGCGCGTGCATTTCACTTGGAGGCTGGAGCCTATAGCGCCTGGAGGTTGTTGCGTGCGTGCATCGGGCCGGCCTTCTCCGGCGTTTCTTCTAAACCACGTCTTGGACTATTGTTACTGATCGATGGCACACGACCGTCAAGGGCACAGATAACACCCAATTAAGATACCAAGCATGCATGCACGCATCCAAACAAGGGCAAAAACCCACTGTCCCCGTCACAAATTCACGGGAGCCTCTGTCAATCCATCCATCCATCCATATCTCTAAGAGCGGAGAGGTACGGCCTCCTCCTCCCAGCATGCCACGTATACGTTACTGTTTTACTATTCATGCAACAGTGCTCCTCCCATCCTGGCCATCCATTTCCCATCCTGGCCATCGCCGCCTCCCCTCCTCCCCGCGCCGCCTCCCGCCCCGCGCCGCTCCGGCCTCCTCCTCCCCGCCTCCTCCTCCCCGCTCCGGCCCGCGCCGCCCAGCGCCGGCCCGCGCCGCTCCGGCCTGCCACCTCCACCGCGCCTCCTCCTCCTCTCCGCCTCCCACCTGCCGCGCCGCCGCCTCCTCTGCCTCCGGTCGAACCAGAGCCGTTCCGTCCGTTCCAAGGCCATGGTGAGCATCCTTCTGAACCCCTGAAGCTCTCCCATGCATCATATTGATCGGAACCCTACTGGGCCGCCGTTTCCGTTTGATCCCGAGGGCGCCACCGCTGTAGCTCGCCGAGCCACCGATTTCGGCCGCCGCCGGCCGTGTAGATGGAACCATTAGAAGCGCGCCGTCGATACGAATCCGTAGAGCCCAAGAACGTCCAAAACGGAGAACCGTAGCTCCCGTAATCGCCGATTCTCTCCACGGGCTGTGTGCTGGACGGAGGAAGACGAGGTGACGTCAGCGTGACGTCACTATTAGGAATTATGCTGTTTACAAAATCAAAGAAATGGTTTCGGTTTATTAAAAATAGAAAAAATAATTTCGAATTTTTTTAAACAAAATCCTATAAAAATTTGGACATAAGTTATAAAACAGTACGCCGAATAGTCCGTAAAAAAAATTTCGGTCTAATCGAACAAAATCGAACCCAATCGCGATCAAAATGGACCTCGTACTGCTGCTCGCTAAGAGCATGGCCATCAGACCCTACATCAAGACCCCGCATTAGCGTGTTCTCGCCCACGCATACTCGCCCGCGCGCTGCCGAAGACTGCTGGATTTGAATTTGCTGCACTCGCGTACTGTGCCGAGCCCGATGCCGATCCTGATGTCCATGCTCTGAGCTATAAATAAGCTCAATACCAGCGCCCCAGCAAGCTGGACTGGAGCACTAGCGATCAGTGTTTAGCTTAGCGAAGTACTCCCTCCGTCCCAAAAAGAAAATCATCCTGGGATTCAAATTTTGTCCCAAAAAGAATGTCATTTTAGGATAATAAATGCTAGATTCCCCCTCCCACCACTATAAAATACCTATAGATTTCTCAACCACCACCAACTCCTCATCCAACTATAGCTAATAAATAGGGGCATCCAAGTCATCTCACCTCTTAGATAATTTGAATGTTTGAATGCTAAAACGATTTTCTTTTTAGGACGGAGGGAGGACAGTGGAGAGTGGCGAGCAACGAGCCAACAACCATCAGAGAAGAGTACAAAAGAGGAAAAAAAGATCCCAACGTCCAATCCGGAGCCAGGGATTTTTTTCCCCAACTAATCCGAAAGAGGCAACGACGCCGCGAGCCCACGGCTCCAATCTTGGATCGCCACGCCTCCCACGGGCCCACCACTCTTTTTATTGATTCCAACCACTTCATCATCAATCAGCAATAGCATTGACGAATCTGCTTCTGCCGCTCCCCTCCTCCTCCTCCTCCTCCTCCAATCCGGCGACATGGCGAAGAAGCAGCCGCTCCTCCTGCGTCTCGCCGCCGCCGCGGCCGTCGCGCTGTTCCTATTGTTCGCCGCCGCCGACGCCGCAGCGGAAGATGCGGGCGCGCGTTCGTCCACGTACATCATCCACCTCGCGCCCGACCACCCGGCGCTCACCGCCACGCGCCGCGGCGGAGGCGACGCGCTCCTCGGCCGCCGCCTCCTCCCGCTCCGCCTGCGCGCGCCGCGGCCGCGCGTGCTCTACTCCTACGCGCACGCCGCCACGGGCCTCGCGGCGCGCCTCACCCGCGAGCAGGCGGCGCACGTCGCGGCGCTGCCCGGCGTGCTCGCCGTCCACCGCGACCAGGCGCGGCGCCTCCACACCACCCACACCCCGGAGTTCCTCCACCTGAACGAGGACACCGGGCTCCTGCCCGCCGCGTCCGTCGCCTCTTCCTCCGTCGTCGTCGGCGTGCTTGACACCGGGCTGTACCCCATCGGCCGTGATTCCTTCGCCGCCGCTGGGCTCGGCCCGCCGCCCGCGTCCTTCTCCGGCGGGTGCGTCTCCACCGCCTCCTTCAACGCCTCCGCCTACTGCAACAACAAGCTCGTCGGTGCCAAGTTCTTCTACAAGGGGTACGAAGCTGCTCTCGGCCACGCCATCGATGAGACCGAAGAGTCCAAGTCGCCGTTGGACACTGAAGGCCACGGAACCCACACCGCCTCCACCGCCGCCGGGTCGCCGGTGTCCGGCGCTGGGTTCTTCGACTACGCGCGCGGCCAGGCGGTGGGCATGGCCCCCGGAGCGCGCATCGCTGCGTACAAGATCTGCTGGAAGTCCGGCTGCTACGACTCCGACATCCTCGCCGCTATGGATGAGGCCGTCGCCGACGGCGTCAACGTTATCTCCCTCTCCGTCGGCGCCAGCGGATACGCGCCCACTTTCTTCCGCGATTCCATCGCCATCGGCGCCTTCCGCGCCGTGAGCAAGGGCATCGTCGTGTCCTGCTCCGCTGGCAACTCCGGCCCCGGCGAGTACACCGCCACCAACATAGCGCCGTGGATACTGACCGTCGGCGCGTCCACCATCGACCGAGAGTTCCCCGCCGATGTGATCCTCGGCGACGGCCGGGTCTACGGCGGCGTCTCTCTCTACGCCGCGGAGCCCCTGAACTCGACGCAGCTGCCGCTGGTGTTCGCCGGGGACTGCGGTTCCCGTCTATGCGGATTGGGTCAGCTCGATCCGGAGAAGGTGGCCGGCAAGATCGTCCTTTGTGAACGTGGAGGCAACGCTCGCGTCGAGAAAGGTGGGGCCGTGAAGCTGGCCGGCGGCGCCGGCATGATTCTTGCCAACACCGAGGAGAGCGGCGAGGAGCTCATCGCCGACTCCCACCTCGTCCCGGCGACAATGGTGGGGCAGACGTTCGGCGACAAGATCAAGTACTACGTCCAGAGCAATCCGTCGCCGACAGCGACCATCGTGTTCCGCGGCACGGTCATCGGGAAGTCGCCATCTGCGCCGCGCGTCGCGGCGTTCTCCAGCCGAGGCCCCAACTACCGCGCGCCGGAGATCCTCAAGCCCGATGTCACTGCCCCCGGCGTCAACATACTCGCGGCCTGGACCGGCGGCGCTTCCCCCACCGACCTCGACATCGACCCGAGGCGTGTCGAGTTCAACATCATCTCCGGGACGTCCATGTCGTGCCCGCACGTGAGCGGCCTCGCCGCTCTGCTCAGCCAGGCGCACCCGGACTGGAGCCCCGCGGCGATCAAGTCGGCGCTGATGACGACGGCGTACAACGTGGACAATTCTGGTGAAACCATCAAGGACCTGGCCACCGGCTTCGAGTCGACGCCGTTCGTCCGTGGCGCCGGCCATGTCGACCCCAACCGCGCCCTCGACCCAGGTCTCGTCTACGACGCCGGCACTGACGACTACATCGCCTTCCTTTGCACACTGGGCTACTCTCCGTCCGCGATCTCCATCTTCACAAGAGACGGCTCCGTCGCCAACTGTTCGACGAAATTCGCCCGCACCGGCGACCTCAATTACCCGGCCTTCGCCGCCGTCTTCTCCTCCTACCAAGATTCAGCCACCTTCCACAGGGTGGTGCGCAACGTCGGCGGCAATGCCAGTGCTGTCTACGAGGCCAAGATCGACAGCCCAGCCGGTGTCCATGTCAGCGTGAGCCCGAGCAAGCTCGAGTTCGATGGCGAGCACCAGAGCCTGGCATACGAGATCACGCTCACGGTGGCCGGCAACCCGGTGATCGTCGATGGGATGTACACGTTCGGGTCGATCACGTGGAGCGACGGCGTGCACGACGTCACGAGCCCCATCGCCGTGACATGGCCGTCGAGCGGCGGAGCAGCGTCCATCTAGAGTGATGATGGCAATGTCAGACCGTGTGTGTCTATGGGAGGCTGCGGGCGTCCCCTTTGTAATTAGTTAGACCGGCTTTCGGGCCCACGGGGAGAGGCCATTATCTCCCCCCACTCTGTAACTCCTCTTTATCTTTATTAATACAAAGGTAGATCTTTTGCCTCTTGCTTAAAAAAAAAAAGACCGTGTGTGTCTATGATAACGTGGCCATTGGTTTTGTGGAGGGCATTTGATTGAACTAGAGAGATATCCACGCATCCTTCCTTGGCTTGATCCAGGTAGCCTTCACAGTTCAGTAGTTCACACGTTGAGGCTGAAACTCCATGGTTTATCTGATCAAGGCGAATATACGGTGGTTGACCTAGTCGGAGCATTTGGGCCGGCTTTACAGCTTTTTACTGTATAACGAGTTATGTTATGTGCATTCGCGTGGCTAGATCTCTATAGATTCATGGCGAGGTTTAAAATCTTGAGAAAATCAAGAAAAGTATGAAAATCTTTCATATTCTCTCTTATCACTTGCACAAAGTGGGTATTTGATATAGACTACTTTTCTAACTCTGTACAAATTTCTTTTTAATAGTTTATATTTTATTATGGTAGCTTTTAATCTAAACCGTTATAATTTGAACCACAATAATCGACGGTGTAGAAATATGGATTTTTTTAATTTTTTTTTTTTTGGTGCAAAAGGGGCCTCTCCCCCAATTCCGTTACAATAAGAAACAGAATTATAAGATCCACCACAGATAACAGGTAAACATCCAAATCCAGTAGGCTACCAAACACCCATACCGAAAGAAACACCCTGAGAAGATACAATCATCCAGATAGCACCCAATGCACAACCTGAATTTATACAATATTCCATCCCACAGAAACTAAAACTAAAACACGAACATAAAGCTTCGACCCGCCAACATTTTCAGATGCTAGACTTCCCTGCCCATGAGTCAAATCCTCCGATTGGGTATTCCAGTGTCCAGTAGTAAGCTTTCATCCTTCTGATCCCCATCTACTTTCTGAAACACCTTTTTAAATTGTTCCCCTCCTGATCGAAGTAAGCCCTTATCCCCCTCCTCATATAGCCCTACCCAATACGATACAAAAGCACAAGCCGAATGTAGAATTGTCAGTGGGGAATAAACCACACGACCTTGAAAACACCAATTGTTCCTGGCCAACCAAATGGACCACATAATAGATAAAATGCAAACTCCTGCAAATTTTTTCCCAATAGGTCAAACTTGATAAAACCACTTAAAAACACCTCCCAAACTTATAGGACGACTTCCCGAATTCAAACTAGACGCCACCACACTCCAAATCGCCCAGGAAATAGAGCAACGAAAAACAGATGGTCAGCGTCTTCTAATTTCGAACAGAAAATAGAAAAAGGGTTCCCATCCCACCCCCTGCGAACAAGCCGATCCTTAGTCAAAATAGCTTTATGGAAGACTAACCACGCAAAAAACTTGATTTTCAGAGGCAAATAAGCATTCCAAATCAACTTAGGCCATCTAAGAGAACCGTGCCACAAATGAAATCATACATATTCTTAACTGAAAATTTTTTCCTAGTGGACCCAGGTTCCAGTTAAAAACATCAACCTGCTCTGTAAAATTGACAAACATACACTCCTGAACCACACCCCTCCAATCATTGAGAAAAATAGGATTAAGCCAACGTCTAAAAGGAAGTCTCCACTCCCACTACCTCGCTTCAAACACTGAAATACTTTGTAACTCACAAATCCCAAACAACTCAGGAAATTTCGATTTAAGAGAAGGTCCTAACCATATGTGATTCCAAAAATTCACTAATTTACCATCACCCACCTTTACTTCCCTATTGCACATGTAAAAGTCCCTAGTAAACAGAATGTTTTTCCAAACAACAGAATCTTGAATAATACCTTTAATACGAGATAAAGGTTTACCCTTAATATATCTATTCATCACAAAGGTCCTCCAAAGACTCTCATCCCCACAATCAAGTTTTCACCACCATTTCGAAATTAAACTAATATTCATCTCTCTTAATCTCCGGCTACCAAGACCTCATAACATCTTTGACTTACAAAGCTTATCCCACCTCAACAAATGGTATCTTTCTCCTACTACCATTACCCTGCTAGAAAAAAATCTTCTAATTTTGTCCATTAATATGGATAGATAATAGATTTACCATTTGCTCCACGTTTACGTAATTCGCTCGTAAAAGCACGAAAAGTTTACGGAATAGTATGTTGATTTGGCTGCCACTGTCGAGCTTGTGAAACTGCATTCGTTTTATGTAAAATCATGTTCTATTTGTTTAAAATATCTATAATTTTCTATTTTTGTCTCTTTTGTTATGAGACATGGTTGGTTGGTATGTATGAAATTTACAACCCAATAAAATAATTTTACTTTCAAATTTGATGACACATATTTTTTTTTGAACACATAGAATTTCTCATGTTTTTATAAATTTTATATTACTTTCAATGATTGCTTCTATTTTTTGCGTATCTTAAAAGCAGGGGCATGATGGTCTTTATGTTGCTCCGTATCACTTGAGTGACATTAGGGGAAAAGAAATTGTGAACCAATGGAATGGGAGTGAAGACATGAGGAGTCGAATAGTATTGGGCCGTGCTTGTTATGTTTGTTTTGCCGTGCAGACCAAGACAGATTGGGCCGTCCCCTACCTACAAGTACTCCTAGTCAACATGCAGGCGGCCTAGCTAGTAAATGGACGTACATTCGTACAACACGATGTCCAGGAAGAGCAGTGAAACGGCACAATTTATTCACGGTTTTATTGCCAACTTTCATCAAGCAAGCAAGTTGGAACCCACGAGACAAACGCATGCAGCAACGCGAATACACATGATGAACATCTACATAACCGCCATTGGATCGCCCAGAGAGAGCACATCACACCGCCGCCGAACGGCTCGCCGGCCAGGTGACGGCGATGGGGCTCGTCACCTTGTGCACGCCGTCGCTCCACACGATCGACCCGAACGAGTACTTCTCCGTTGAAGCCGGCGGCAACGAGGCGGCGAACGTGACCTCGTACCCCTGCGCCATCTGGGTCGCGTTGAACTCCAGCTTATTTGGCTTCACCGTGACGAGCACCCCGGCCGGGCTGGTCACCGCGGCCGTGTACGTCGCCTTGACGTTCGTGCCGACGTTGCGCACCACGCGGCGCTGCGTGATCACGTCGCCGTCGAAGCGGAACACCGCCGAGAAGGCAGGGTAGTTGTGGTCGCCCGCTGGCTGAGCCCGCTTCGAGCAGTCGGTGACCGAGCCGTCGTTCGTGAAGATGGCGATCTGCTCGGCGGTGTAGCCGAGCGCGCACAGGAAGGAGATGTAATCGTCGGCGCCGGCGTCGTAGACGAGGCCCGGGTCGGCGGCGCGGTTGGGGTCCACATGGCCGGCCCCGCGCGCGAATGGAGTCGACGCCTGGCCGGTGGCCATGTCCTTGATGACGGCGCCGGCGTTGTCCACGTTGTACGCGGTGGTCATCAGGGCAGACTTGATCGCCGCGGGGCTCCAGTTCGTGTGCAAATCCCGGAGCAGCGCCGCGACGCCGCTCACGTGCGGGCACGACATGGACGTGCCGGAGATGATGTTGAACTGCACTCGCCTGGGGTCGATGTCGAGCTCCGTGGGTGAGTTCTCGCCGCTCCACGCGGCCAGGATGTCGACGCCGGGGGCGGTGACGTCGGGCTTGAAGATCTCCGGCGCGCGGAGGTTCGGGCCGCGACTGGAGAAGGATGCCATCCTCGGGGAAGATGGCGTCCGGCCGACGACGGTGCCGTGGAAGACGATCGTCGCGACGGGGGACGCGGTTGTGCCCATGTACTTCTTGATCTTCTGGGCGTCGGCGAATGTGACGGCCGTGGCAGGGATGATATGTGGGTAGGTCAGGGCCAGCTCACCGAAGGCCTCGGTGCTTGCGATGATCGCTCCGGCGCCGCCGGCGAGTTTGACGGCCGCTCCTTTCGCTGGCCCGCCAACCACGCCGGCGTCACACAACACGATCTTCCCGGCGACCAACCTGGCGTTCAGCTTCCCAGCTTCACAGAAGCTCGAGCCCACGTTCCCGCCGTAGACCAGCGGTCTCTTTGTCGGGCCAAGCGGGTTCCCGGCGTAGAGCGAAGTGCCCGTGAAGGTCTCGCCGTCGCCGAGGACGACGTCCGCTGGGAACCTTCGGTTGACGGTGGACGCGCCGACCGTCAAGATCCACGGCGCGATGTTGACGGCGGTGAACTCGCCGGGGCCGGCATTCCCCGCGGAGGCAGAGACGACGATGCCCTTGCGGACAGCTCGGAAAGCACCCACGGCCGTGCTGTCTTCGAAGAAGTTTGGCGCCTGGCCGACGGCGCCGATCGAAATGGAGATGACATCGACGCCATCCGCGATGGCCTCCTCGAACGCCGCGAGGATGTCGGTGTCCGTGCACCCTAGTTTCCAGCAAGCCTTGTAGGCCGCAATGTGCGCAGCCGGGGCCATGCCGACGGCTGTGCCCTTGGCGTAGTTGTAGAAAGATGCGTTGGGGACGGCAGAGCCGGCGGCGGTGGAGGCGGTGTGCGTGCCGTGGCCGTTGGTGTCGAGCGGTGACTTGGACTCTTCGGTCTCATTAATGGGGCGGCGAATTGCAGCCTCGTACCCCTTGTAGAAGAACTTGGCGCCGACGAGCTTGTTGTTGCAGTACGCGGAGAAATTGAACGCCGGCGTCGAGACGCAGCGCCCACGGAACGAGCTAGGCGGCGGCGGCAGGGACGGGGCGGCGGCGAAGGACGCTCGGTCCTTGGGGTACACGCCGGTGTCAATGACGCCGACCACGATGTCCCTGCCGCCCTTCGACGCCGGGAGCAGCCCCGACGTCGGCGAGAGGCCGAGGAAGGAGGGCGTGAGGGTGGTGTGCAGCTGCCGCGTCGCGTCGGGGACAACGGCGAGGACGGAAGGCTGGGACTCGAGGAGTGCCGCCTGGCGCTCCGTCAGGACGGCGGCGAAGCCCGTGGCGGCGCGCGCGTAGGAGTAGAGCACCCTCGGCGCCGGGTGGGAGATCTGCATGGGGAGGTGGTCACGTAGAAAGGAGCTGTACGCTCGGGTAAGAAGGCGGCGGCTCGACAGCAGCGGCGCGTGCGCCGCCGCGACGTGCACAATGTAGGAGAATTGGGGCTCCGTTTCTAGCTCCGCCGCCGCCGCCGACGTCGACGAAGCGGCGGTGGCGAGTAGGAAGCATAGAGCCGCGAGTGATCGCACCGCCATCGTTGCAGTCTGACAGACAGTCACTTATTTAGCTGCGCACTGTAAGAGCAGGTTGTGAGCTCGACAGGATGCGGGGTGCGTATAAATAGGCGCTTCAACTACTCATGCTACGGATGTGGGAGCATCAACTCCGTTTCTTTGGACTTTTGAGGAGAGGGAGAAATTGTTGGAATTCTATGAAAGAATCCGGGGAGCCAGGATGCATGCCAGTTTCATACGACCTGGTGGAGTGGCACAAGATCTGCCTCTTGGTTTATGTGATGGGATAAAACATGCTTTTTTGAACAAAGGACGGGAGAACTGTGGTCTATTGATTAAATAGAAGAACGATCTTGCTTTCTGGCAGTCGTTTGTCCGCCGCCGCGCGCTCACCGCCGTCTAGACCTGCCGAAGGTGTGGACGTGGGTAGACGACTTGCCCTCGAGCCGCTTCCATAGAAGAATAATTACAGGTTGGGAAAAAGTCCCTCCCCCATAGGAGATTTACATTACTCAAATTATTATAAGTTGTAGTTTATTACAAGTCGTGCTCTACGGTTACCCATAGACGAATAGCCGATGGGATAAAAATGTAGTTGTAATTATTAAATTATGCGGGTGAACGAGTTGGATTAATGCATGATCCATTCTGATTCACGTACTCGTTGCATCGTCATTGCGTGTGCGACGATGTACTCCGCCATAGAAGAGAGGCTTGCGTGCAAGTTTGTTGGTCGTGGACTCGTAGTTATGGTTGGCTAATTACTCTGTTGCTTATCCGTTAGTTGTACGGCACAATGACCTTTTTCTTCTTTAGGTGAATCAATGTGCATATATGTTGTGCCTGAACTGTAGCTAGCTAGTCTCGCATGATGGCCTGATGTTTATGACTGATGTGCTTAAACAGATCAAGATTCGAAGAACACTTCTTTGTGTTTGTCAGCTCTTCATGTCAGATGGGTTAGCTTTTCATTTTTTGGCTGAGTTTGAGCACTTATATTGTATGCATGGGCAAATCGACCTGCAATTCACATGAGTTATCCGGGACCATCGTTTCCGTGACGTCTCCAACAGCTGGTTGCAAATTTGAAACGAACTTGTGCGTGTCATACAACAACACTACATTCTCATTGGCAGGATCGTCCAATGTCGTTGACCATACCAGGAGGTGGAAACAACTGCGCTTTGGACGCGGGGCCGTCTAACGACGCCAAGCATGGAATGTAAATTACCTGCTTGCATCGCATGTGCTAAGTTATTTGTTTGTAGATTTTATAAACCTTATTTGCATCATTGTTACATAAAACCTAAAATTGTTATATCCGCTTTATTACCTTCATAATCGATGAAAAACAATTTTGAACTCTAGGGTTCGTCGCCGCCGCTCACGCGATGGGGATTTTTGGGTCGAGCTCGATCTGATCGGGTCCGGTCAGACCAGATAGGAGGATACTTGGCCAGCTGTGACCTGACATGTAGGGCCCACTGTATGTGTACCGTATTTGCCTGCGTACTCTTGCCGGATATGTGAGCAAGTGGCCATAATGGCGTATTTGGAACGCGAAACAAGCTTAAACGGCATTTGGCCTCGACCCCGTTAAGTAATGGCAGTTCTGGTTTGCGAAAATCAAATAATGGCAGATACGCTAAAACCTTTGTTTCCTCGAGGTGATGTTCCGTGTTCATTTTGACGCCAACTTTGAAATGCTTGAATTTCGGCCCCCGTCGCCTCCTCTTGGCCTTTTTCCCCGACACCACACTCGGTAATTTAGGTCTTGTTTTTTGAGCCGATCTGAACGGCTGAAATGACTGAACTTCGAGAGTTTCTCGAGGTAGACATGAGATTCAGATCCATTTCGTTCGACTTGCTTTTTAAATCGTTAGGACCCACCTTTAAAACAACCAAAAACGGTCTCAAAAAACTAAAAGAATATGTCTTTTCTAAACATAAATAAGTCGTTAAGCTGTTAAGACGTTAAGCTGTTAAGACTTGCTTAGTTTCTACCTCGTAATGCATTTCTATTTGTTGAACTTTTCCATTTTCAGGTTCACACATTTGTTCACTTATAATATTTTTAGGGTTTTTCCAACACCGTCTCCTGCTGCTCCCATTTGAGACAACACCGCTAGTACTTTGGGGACGTCTTCCATCAGTCAATTTCTAAACTCCGGAGGCGAAGCAGCAGGTAGCGGTTGCGGTTCTCACTCTCCTCGAACTTAGGATGTGTGTTTGATGAACTTTGTGTAGTAGGATGTGTGTAACTTAAACTTTGGACTATGTATGCGATGCTGTATTGGATGTATTGTGATAATAATGCGACAAATTGTGATGTGGTCTATTTAATTTGTGATGAAATTAGGCTTATTAATTTAGTTCTATTTTCCTTTTTTACAAAAAAAGTATTTTCGTCCGCTTTGGCAGAAGAAATTACTGGAGCTGGAAACCCAGCCGGCTGGTGCCCCAGTGATTTGATCGGCTTGGGCTGATGAAATTACCATTAGTTTCATCGGGCTAGGCCGATGAAATTTCATCTGGCACGTCACCTTCCTACCTGGCCTGCCGTCGGCTGAACAAGATTCGTCGGCCAGGAGAAACGGATTTCTCTGATTTCCTCAGTGACCGACGAAACCGTTTTTGTAATTTTGTCGCCTAGATTTCGCCGGGTTAATTTACCACCCCTATTTTCGTAACTTGATTCCTGTAGTGTCCTTTCTGTATGAAAGAAGGGAAAATTAATTATATGCCACCACAAAGAGTGATAATTAAGAATTCTCCACTCTAAATATGGTTGTTAAGGATTTGCCACTCTAATGAATTACTTCTTAATAATATGCCACTCTCACCCTTTTAGATTTTAAAACACATTTATACATTTAACTAATTCCTTCCCATCATATGAAAAGACTAGACTACTCCCTCCCTTTCACATGTACACCGGCAAGCTCGACGCCGGCGACGACGATGAAGTTGCAGCAGCCATCCCCACCGCGCGCTCTGTCCCCGCTGCATTCTAGCCGCCCCCTATCTCACCATTGCCGACGGCGACGACAGCGACTGTGAGCTTGACGACGGCGACGACGACAGAAGTGTTGCGCCACCGCCACCACCGCCTTCGAGTCGCCACTGCTCCGTTGTTGCAGGCTTGACATAGTGCTTGGGGAAGGGATTTGGGATGGTCACCGCAGCTTATGGTTGGAGGGTGCAGCTCCGTCGGTGGCGGCGGCGTTGAGCTCGCCGGTGTACATGTGAAAGGGAGGGTAGTTTAGTCTTTTCATATGATGGGAAGGATTTAGTTTAATGTAAAATGTGTTTAAAAAGGCTAAATGTATGAGAGTGACATATTATTAAGAAGTAATTCATTGGAGTGGCAAATCCTCAATAACCATTTTAGAGTGGCAAATCCTCAATGTCACTCTTTGGAGTGGCATATAATTAATTTTTCCATGAAGGAAGAGCTCAGCTCACATGCTCCATGAAAACAAGGGAGGGCATTGAAGTAGCAGGCAAGGGAGGGCATTCCAGTAGCAGGCGTCCATGGCTCTGGTCTAGATCTGTTCAGAGCAGGCACTTCCATGATGGAGACGCAATAAACAGCGAGCGAAGGTACCGGGTACCGGCCCTCTCCCTCCTCCGGCCGCGGTTGGCCACCGTAGTTGGAACAACAGTGCCACAGGCTGGAGTCTGAGTGGAAGGGAGGTGGCGCAACGGTGGCGGTCAGACCATGAGAGTGGGGAATCGCGGAGGACGAACGAGGCCGGTGGGAATCGTTGCGAGGGATGTTTTTGGATTTGTGGAAATCAGCCTGCGGATGACCTGTTCCATCGCTCCGATCAGAATGGTGATCCGTTCTGTAGTGTTTCTGCAATCTAAACCAAAAGGTGTTGTTATCTCCAACAATATTACCAGAAGAAACTAGCGAGCAGATCCAATCACACAATATTCAGCAATATTACCAAAAGATCTTTGGATGATCGCGACCACTCACCATATTTATCTCAGAAAATTTTGGCGATTTGTGAGATTGGGATGGCCTCACCGGATCTATGAATGATCTAGACCATAGTGGCCTCAGAATTTTTTGGGCTAACTCTCTGATCCATATTGCCTCATTAGTAAGGCCGAGTAATTGGATCCATGGGTTGAATTGTACCATCCACACCCCAGCTCCACTTATCCTCACCACAACTCTCTATTGGATCCTATGTGACTAGCTCTTTCTCCTCTATTCCCACAAAGAACCACCACATCCCTCTAGATACCCTATGCCGTTGCCCCTCGTCTCTTTCCCTCCCTAGTGTGCGGTCAAATGCATATCCGGACGAGGACAACTACAATGGGGCTCATCCCTCCTCTTTCCTACCCATCTTCTCTCCCACCTCCCCTCCCTCCACCCCCAAGTGTTTTTTTTTATAAAATTATGTGTGAAAAAGGTAAAAATAATTGAAAAATGAGCATGCCAAAATTTAATTTCACACTACTTTTAGGAATTGCTATGGTTTTCCTTATTTTGAATTTAAATGTGAAACTTTTAAGTTCAAATCTATTCGATCTGCTTGCCTAATCGAACTGACTTGATACAAGTGATTCGATTTTAGTGACTATCGCTCAATAATAGTCTACTAGTAAGGTGCTCGTGCGCTGCAACGGGAGAAATTAAAATAATAGTTGATTTATGCATCTTTGTTCTAGAAACAAAGAACATATTACAAAAGATCTTTTCCCTAAATGAAGTAGGATCGTAATATTAAGTGGGGTCAAAATCGAAAGGGTTCGTGCTTACATGCAGCCTGATTTAAAACAAGTTGCCTCGGCCTTTAAAATTTGTACCTGAAATGACTAATCTCTTCCTGTATGTTAGCAATAAATATTAGTACATATAAAAATAATATATTATGAACTTTATATGTATTGTATTGAATTAAGAAAAATATACCTGTGTAATAGGATGGGATAGTGTATCCCCAGTCCAATATTCCATGAACTTGAGCATAAACAAACCACAAGATGAGCTGCATGTTTTAGATTATTTAGTATTCCACATAATAACAAAAAGATGGGCACATATATCATGACCTATGTTTTCCAATATACCTATCTTTCTGCATTGGCTCCTGTAATTCTTCTGTAATCGTCCATGAAGTAACTTGAAGATCTTTCCAATTATCATTATGGATAAACAAGTTCTGTTGTCTTTCAAGAACGTTCAAATGATATTGTATACCTTGCAACTAAGTAATGTAATGTATATAAGTAAATGATCGATCTATAACATTTTTACACAAAAAGTGCATGAATGTTACTAACCGTGGTTATGAGGTCTCCACGGTTAAACTCTGAGCACAACGAGTCCAGTATTTGTATCTCACATTTTTTGTATTAACAACAGCTAAATACCAATGTGTGTTATCGATATTTATTGGAATAAAAATCTATAATCAAGACATTGAGTTAGTTGAAGACATGTGTAAAACTACAAAATAAAAATTTATCAAAGTTAAAACTTATCAATTATGAAAATAGGTGTTACCATTTCATGAGTTACATAGTTTCCCACGATTTTTGTAAGAAAGTTACCATCTTCATCTATTCCAATGGTGCCATCCCTTTTGAGCAAGCTAGAAATAAAGGGATTCTCAAAATGTACTTTAAAATCATTCCTCCACCGTAGATGTGCCTGATCCTTTAAACAACATATATATGCGCTGATGACCTATGAGGATTAAAGTAATACAACTTTCTATGTTAGAAAAATATTGATGATAAGATAATACTTATTTGCAAGTAGGTATACTTACATCATCGTTGAGGTATTTGCTAGGATCCAACAGGCATAACAATTGATCTTATTTAACAAATATGTCATCTATCATAACCAGTATATCAGTTGCCAAAGATGTTTCTATTGTTATTTGAGCACAAAAATCATGTTCTGTCATTGCATAATCTGCAAAATAGTAGTTAAAGGAAAAAAATATAAAAAACAGGGCATTAACAGCTATGTTATATATCATGAATGAAGTTAAAGGAAAAAGTACCTTGTGGGAGATAATCATATTTTTCATTAACTTTGTCCTTATCTGATTCTGATTCTGATTTAGAAAATTTTGCTTTCTTTAAAGGACGATCGTTAAAATCCTCAACATTGTCTCGATATCGATGCATGGTCTCCTCTTCCTTCTTTGTCGTCATTGCCGGAGCAAACGGAGATTCACTTCCTTCAGAGAAGTCGCCACTGGTGCAATCCTCTGCTGCCGTCGACATCGAAGGCATATCAGCACAGCAATTTAAGCTGATTTGGTCTTCGGGAGTTCCTCCTTCGTTAACTTTGTCCTTATCTGACTCTGATTCTGATTCAGAAAATTTTGCTTTCTTTAAACGACGATCGTTAAAATCCTCAACATTGTCTCGATATCGATGCATGGCCCCCTCTTCCTTCTCTGTCGTCATTGCCGGAGCAAACGGAGATTCACTTCCTTCAGAGAAGTCGCCACTGGCGCAATCCTCTGCTGCCGTCGACATCGAAGGCATATCAGCACAGCAATTTAAGCTGATTTGGTTTTCGGGAGTTCCTCCTTCGTGTCCCTCACGACCTACAGCATACAAAACGAGAAAATAAACAATATACATAAATAACATCATAAATAACATGAATAAAAATATAAAATTGCAATAGCTAGGTTGCGGCAGAGGGCGGGGAGGACCGCGGCGACGGGTGAGCACGAGGTCGGCGAGGCCGAGGCGGGAGAGGCCGAGGCCGGCAGGGGCGCAGCCGGAGCCGACCTCGACGGCGCGGGTGCCCGCGAAGCGGAGGGCGTCGGCGAAGGGGAGAGCGGGGTCGCGTAGGCGGCCGGCGCAAGGGAAACGCGGAGGCGGCGAGCATCGACGGCGGGCGGCTGCAGCTAAGCTGGCTGCTGCGGGCGGCGAGGCCAGCGGCGGAGATGGAAGCGCGGCGGCGGCCAGCAACGACGCCTGCTGTGGCTTGGACCGGCGCGGGCAGTTGCGGCGTCGGGAGGAGAGGCCAGCGGCGGAGATTTGGCTTGAGGTTGGGCAGAGAGATGAAGGTTACCTTCGAGTTCCATCAACGACGACGACGAGAAGACGATCCTTCGGTCGGCAGCGGCTTGAGGCGGTGGCCGATGGCGGGGACGGCCAGGCGAGGGCCAGGTGAGACTACCTACTTCGGCGTTGGTTAACGGATTAGGATTTTTGAGATCGATTGATTATGGGGGCTGGGTTGTGGGGTTGTGGGATTGCAGGTTGGGGGATTGAGATTTATTCGCATGTATATAGAAACAATTCGGTTGTGATTAGAATTAGAAGATTAGAATCACATTCGAATTAGAATTAGAATAGTGCACGAGCTATCCTTTAGGTATAGAATTATAATCTTTTCTATTTGGGTCAATCACTTCAGTGTGTAGCTGAAATTGGAAAATTTGTATATGTACATATGCATGACTTGTTGAATTTGCATTGACATCCAGACCTTGCCGCCGCTGCCCCCATATCTCCACTCGTCGTTCCCTTCTTCTCCGAAGAAACACGCCGGCTGCTGCCTCCACCCCACTACTTTGACAGTTTTTTAAGCATGCATAACATGGCAATTTGGGAGGAGCAAGCACATCTCAGCGATAGAGAGGATGCCTTGGCAATTGGGGGGATTTTAAGCGGTTGTGGCTACCAATTAACTGGATGAAAACAGTATTGGTTGAAGCCATTGACAACTGTTGTTTGCTCTTCTCTTGATGCTATTTAGCAAAATGGCTGCTATTTTAACAAACACATCCAGTGCATGCCAATCTGGGTTCCGTATGAGCTATGGTGCATCCATCCTCTCTTTTTGAACGTTTTTGTAGATTGCTGGTTCCAATTACGGCACGATGTAGCAAAAGATGATGTAAGCACATATTTTACAGGGAGAGAGGGACGACCGGCGGGAGTTCTCGGTGGCGGCGCTCCTCGGCGTCGCAAGGTGAGAGAGAGCGAGAGAAAAGGCAAGCGAGACTGATGGGGAGGAGAAAAAATTGCCACGAGCCGAGCCCCGTAGAGGAGCAGATCGGGGAGAGCAGCTTTACATCGACTGGGGCGCTGCGTTGGATGGGCGCGGTGGCCACGCGTCGGCGATCCAGGGCGGGTATGCACAAGAGAGGATTTACACCCCGTATCCATCAAATTTTTTTCCACAAAGTTCATGAAGCAAACGGGGGCCAACCACAACGAGACACACGTACGCACGCTGCATGCAACAATGCACACGCATATTCACATCGCCGCCGAATGGCTCTGGCTCGCCGGCCAGGTGACGGCGATGGGGCTCGTCACCTTGTGCTCGCCGTCGCTCCACACGATCGACCCGAACGAGTACTTCTCCGTGGCAATCCGCACTATCGACGGCGCGAAGGTGATCTCGTACTCCAGCGTCTGCTGAGCCGCGTCGAACTGCAGCTTCCATGGCTTCACCGTGACGTGCACACCGGGCGGGCTGATCACCCTGGCCCTGTACGTCGCCTTGACGTTCGTGCCGACGTTGCGCACGACGCGGCGCTGCGTGATCACGTCGCCGTCGGAGTGGAACACCGCCGAGAAGGCAGGGTAGTTGTGGTCGCCGACGGAGCTGGTGCGAGTCGAGCAGTCGGTGACCGAGCCGTCGTTCGTGAACACGGCGACCTGCTGGGCGGTGTAGCCGAGCGCGCACAGGAAGGAGATGTAGTCGTCGGCGCCGGCGTCGTAGACGAGGCCCGGGTCGGCGGCGCGGTTGGGGTCCACATGGCCGGCCCCGCGCACGAACGGCGTCGACGCCTTGCCGGTGGACATGTCCTTGATGACGGCGCCGGCGTTGTCCACGTTATACGCGGTGGTCATCAGCGCAGACTTGATCGCCGCGGGGCTCCAGTTCGGGTGGGCCTGCCGGAGCAGAGCCGCGACTCCGCTCACGTGCGGGCACGACATGGACGTGCCGGAGATGATGTTGAACGGCACTCGCCGGGCGTCGCTGGCGAGCTCCGTCGGCGAGTTCTCGCCGGTCCACGCGGCCAGGATGTCGACGCCGGGGGCGGTGACGTCCGGCTTGAGGATCTCCGGTGAGTGGAGGTTGGGGCCGCGGCTCGAGAAGGATGCCATTCTCGGGGAAGAAGGCGTCCGGCCGACGACGGTGCCGTCGAACACGATCGTCGCGACGGAGGATGCGTGCGTGCTTATGTACTTCTTGATCCTCTGGGCGGCGGCAAATGTGACGGCGGAGGCAGGGATGATATGGGGGGTGGTGAGGACTTGCTCGCCGAAGTCTTCCGTGCTTGCGACAATTGCACCGGCGCCGCCGGCGAGTTTGACGGCCTCCCCTTTCGCCGCCCGGCCAACCACGCCGGCGTCACACAGCACGATCTTCCCGGCGACCAACGTGGCATTCAGCTTCCCAGCTTCACAGACGTTTGAGCCCACGTCCCCGCCGTATACTAGAGCCTTCCTTTCACCGAGCGGGTCACCGGCGTAGAGTGAAGTGCCCGTGAAGGTGACGCCGTTGCCGAGGACGACGTATGCCGGGAACCTTCGGTTTACGGTGGACGCGCCGACCGTCAAGATCCAGGGCGCGATGTTGACGGCGGTGAACTCGCCGGGGCCGGCATTCCCGGCGGAGGCAGAGACAACGATGCCTTTGCGGACGGCTCGGAACGCGCCCACGGCCGTGTTGTCTTGGTGAAAATTTGGCGCCTTGCCGACGGCGCCGAGAGAAACGGAGATGACGTCGACCCCGTCGGCGATGGCCTCCTCGAACGCCGCGAGGATGTCGGAGTCCGTGCATCCCTTTGTCCAGCACGCCTTGTAGGCCGCAATGCGCGCGCCCGGGGCCACGCCGACGGCATCGCCCTTGCCGTGGTTGTAGAAGGCGGCGCCGGCGACGGCAGAGCCGGCGGCAGTGGAAGCGGTGTGCGTGCCGTGGCCGTTGGTGTCGAGCGGCGACTTGGACTCCTTGGTCTCATCGATCGGGCGGTGATGCTTGGCCTCGTACCCTCTGTAGAAGAACTTGGCGCCGACGAGCTTGTTGTTGCAGTACACGGAGAAATTGAACGCCGGTGTCGAGACGCAGCTCCCACGGAACTTGCGAGGCGGCGGCGGCAAGGACAGGTCGGCGGCGAACGACGCCCGGTCCTTGGGGTACACGCCGCTGTCGATGACGCCGATCACGACGTCGGTGGCACCGTTCGACGCTGGGAGCAGCCCGGACGACGGCGAGAGGCCGAGGAAGGAGGGCGTGAGGGTGGTGTGCAGCTGCCGCGTCGCGTCGGGGACGACGGCGAGGACGGAAGGCTGGGACGCGAGGTGCGCGGCCTGGTGCTCCGTCAGGACGGCGGCGAAGCCCGTGGCGGCGTGCGCGTAGGAGTAGAGCACCCTCGGCGCCGGGTGGGAGATCAGCACCGGGAGCTGGTCACGCAGGAAGGAGCTGTAGGCTCGGGCAAGCAGGCGTGGGCTCGACAGCAGCGGCGCGTGCGCCGGCGCGACGTGCACAATGTAGGAGGAGGATCGGAGCTCCCTTCCTAGCTCCTCCTCCTCCGCCGCCGCCGCCGCCGCTGCGACGACGGCGAGCAGGACGCATAGAACGGCGAGTGGCCTCACCATCGGTACACCGCAAGAGCTGGATGTGTACTGCAGAGTAAGGTGGTGATATTGGCGGGAGACGAGCCCCAAATAAATAGGCGATTTAGTGGTTAGTGTCCGGATCAGCAAGGTTCAAAGCATGCTGGCTTTTTCTGATTATTGTATGAGAGAACCCGATATTAAATTGTTACATTATTGGGGATCGCCGATAGGCGAGGGTCGCGTGCGTGTTTATCCTGTGTTTTCTGTGGTTGGCAACTCGGTTCGTTTGTGAAGCGTGATGCACGGCCTGTACGACGGCTTCGTTTTTTTTAATGTGAATCAACGTGCATGCGGTGCTTCCATTGTAGCTAGACTCGCATGTGGGGCCATTTTTTTAGGACCATACATGTAAACAGATCGAGATACGAATATTACTTGTGTATTTTTTGTCAGATTTCGATGTATGAATAAAGATTTCATATTCGTTAACTTCTGTACAAGAACAGGGATTGCAAAAGAGCTTTTGAAGCTGGAGACGGATTGTGTGAGGTGCGGGAATGAAACAAGATTTAAAAGGGTCTTTACAAAACAAAATTTGGAATAGATTTGGCGGAGGAGCCACACAATGACACAAACTGTGCATCATAATCAGAAGAGCAGGTTGCAGCACCTCCAGTACCTGCCTGGATCAGTGTTCATGAACAGAAAGAACAGAAACTAGAATTGTGCAATGGTTCTGCTAAGGCAATGTTTTCCTTCAAACAGAAACTAGAACACCGACAGTGCAGTGCATCACGTTCATAAAACCGCCGGTTAACCGCACTTAACCGCTGCTAACCGTGCCTCCGTGGGGACACGGTTAGGTAAACCGGCGGTTTAGGGTTTAGGGGTTTGGGCAAAATTCGTTTAAATAAATTTTGAATGTAAAATATACATGAAATTTATAAAAATACTATTGTTCATTCTAAGCATTTTGGCTTAAACAAAATTTCAAAAATTAAATTTCTAATGTATATTTTAAAGAATTTAACCAATTTTCATCGATTTTCATCTATTTTGACATTTTTTCTTCGGAAACCGCGGCTAACCGTCAAAAACCGTCGGTTAACCGTCAAAAACCGTGACTAACCACGAGCAAAACCGGCTAACCCTAATTTTGCATTTAGAGTAAAAACCGTCTGAAAACCATGGCTAACCGCGGTTAACCGGCTCTGCGCAGTACACGGTTTGGAGCTTCTCCGCGGTTTCGTAAACCCTGCAGTGCATACAAATATACTTCAACAAAACCATCACAAGAACAAGGCATATAAAGGGAACAAGGCGGGCAACATGATTGAATTAGTCGACAAAAGCAGGATCCAGCATTTACAAGTCAATCAGTAAACCAATGCACGAAGCCCACTGATTACTCAGAAACAACACCAGTTTCTCAAGTTCATGCCTATGTATCTCACCACATCTAGTATAAGGTGAACTCCCAGCTCTATGAACATGGGTCCATTTGACCTCACAAAGCGTTGCACCTAACAAGCGGGCATTGGCCACTGGATTCCGCAGTCTAATATGGACGCCAGTGGTTGGGCTGACACAGCGTCAAGATCCAGGTTTTGCTAATTCTTCCTGCGCTTGTCCCTGGGGGAAACCATAGCAGTTGACTCCGACACATCCTGCAGATCACGCATCGAGTGTGATCTCATGTTAGCTGAGAACATCTGAGGTGGACGAGGCGCAGGTGGAGAGGCAAAGGCGCCCATGGCATTGCTGGGCCTTCTGTGTGGGCGACGGGGAGCCAGCTTCGGAGAGCGGTAATGTTCATCATCGCTGCCACTGTTGCTCCCTGAGCTGCTTGTGGCAACCGGGGACAATGTCATCCTCCTGCAATTTGTGGGGCTCTTGACATCTTCAGGGAACACCTCTTTGTTCTGCGGTTTGCCCCATTTGAAACTGAATGGAAGAAGACCTTTGCGCTTCCTAGGGGATGGGATTTCCGGCTTTGGAAGGCCTTTCACTGGAGGAGGAGATGGAATCACAACATCTGAAACCTTTGCAGAAGATCCAGCCTTGCCATTATAGAACTTGGATACCCCTTTCCTGCCATAGGTAAGAATAAATTTGCTCAGCAAAACTAAAGCTCTGTACAACTTTAAGGTTCTTCTTGACTAGTTGATTATAAGCACAAGCAAAGCTTGACAGACATGAACAGTCTCCAGCCTACTCACAAGGAACAAACAGACAAGATTAAGTTGCCAGATCAACAGCAAAGACAAGCAACTGAATATTTTAATGATGCAGATCAACAAATAATTTGCATCTACTATCAGCTAGCTAACAAAAGCATGTGAAAGAGGATCGTGATGTCTTTTGTTCCTGTTCTTATGTTAATGCCATGTTATCTGCATAGAATAGTGTTCAAATTCACATGAGCTGATGTCTGCTTCCATCAAATGGCAGTAATGCACCATTATGTGCCGCTATGAATATAAAGAGGCAACAAGTAGGATGAAGCTACTAAGAAGTTGTGCTAAAATCAATTATGGTTTTTATATGCTCAGAACTGATGTACCCTACTGTCCTTAGAGACTTAGCAATACAAGAATGCTAAACAATCTGATAAAACAGATGATTTTATCCAGAAGATTCCATACAAAAACTAACAAACAGTTCACAAGTCAAACCTGATATGGTTAAAACAACAAAAAATATCCTGTCAAAAAGCATAAGCATCCAGCAATCAGAGGTATATGCCTACCCCTTTTAAACACCAGCCAGGAAGGTCCTGGCAACATAAACAAGTGATGTCACATTGAAGTTTCAATCTGTTTTATTGTGCTACTACTATGGATAATCTGAAGAATGGATGGTGCACTGTTTTCGTCAAAGACTCAAAGTCATTGCATTTCTTACTAACAGAACAAATTTCATTCACCGCTAATATGAGTATCTGCTTCCAAGACACAGAAGTACAGAACTACACTAATTCTGGGAGAACGAGATCCTGACATGTAGAATATGTATTTCAGCCATTAAATACAAAAAAAATAACCAGGCCACCACACCAATACTTACGAAACCCGCAATCCATAATACTACCCCGATATATGTTAAAACAACACAAACATAAGGATAGGGGACTGTATGAACTGGAAGGCTGATCTTTCTGTGGGTAAATACACACTAATGTGAGCTTCTAACTAAAAGGAAGACACCACAGACTTATCAGATGGATTCTAGTGCCAGGATTTCTCAAAGAGTGAACTAAAATACTAATAACTGCAAATTTGTTCTTACTGAAGCATATGAAAATCCCTTAGAAGAAAGACCTGATAAAAAAAACTTCATGCTTGTACATTTTTACCATTCATGAGTTATGGGCATCACAGAGTATAAAGTAACTGTAGTAACTTGACAAATCGATGGAAACCCGTTACCCATCTTCACAAAGTAGGAGTAATTCAGTAAAAGGCATAATGCCTGTAAAAACCAAACACTTAACGGACCAAAGAACCCACATTGTGTGGGCCGCGCTGCCGTTTGCGCAATGAACACAACCCACAGTATCAGAGCGTAATCTACCCAGCCACATTGGATGCAAGGCGCCACAACAAAATAATATAGAACCCTAAATTACCTGAAATTTTCCATGTGTTCATCCCAAACCGAGCGGCAAGATTCCCAAATTTCCTATAAGGAAGCACCCACCCGAAGTTCAAGAACCGAATTACCCGACTCAAATTACTCCAAGACTACTCAAGAAGATGGGAACTTCACCAGAGAATCAAGAATCTAACGCACATTCCCTCAACCCGACGAGCAACCAATCTTTTCGGCTGTTAGAGCAAACGGCCCGAAGAATCCTCCGAAAAGTCCCCAGCGAAACACGCGCACGGGGATCAAGAACAGGCGCTTCCCCCCACATCACCCCAAACCACCCAAGAAACCCCAGGACCGATCAAGATCCGTGCGTGGTGGCGAGGTGGGGGGCTCACCTGAAGGGCAGGACCTCCTGGAGCACGTCCATGGTGTCGAACGGCCCCTTGTACGAGCTCTGCACCTCGCCGTCGCCGCCCTCCACCTCCTCGCCGTCCCACTCCCACTGCGCCGCCGCCGCCGGGGTGTCGCTGTCCCGCCCCACCGACGACGAGCTGCGCCCCACCGACCGCGGCGGCGAGGCCGCGTAGGCGCAGCGGGTGACACGGCCGAACCGAGCCCCGCCGCCCAGCCCGGGCCCGCTCTCCAGTGCGATCGACATGGCCCCGCCCTCCTCTGGCCTCTCACATGCAAAGGAAGCCGCCTCTTGTTTCTCTCGCTCCGCCTTCACACGCGCACGCCGCACGCACACCCAAAGAGGACGAGGAGCGCGACCGATGAGATCCGCGACAGAGCGAGGGGTTTCTCTTACGAAGAGATGGGTTGGACTCCTATTTATCCAGCGAAGGGACGGCGCATTCTTTGTCCTTACAAATTTCTTTTTTTTTTCTTCTCTCCCTCAATTTGTAAATATGCGTTAAAAAAAAGCATTGCAAGATTGCCCCTAGTTGTAAACATCTTCTGAAATTTTTATTTATAATTTCCAATTATAACATGGGCATCATCGTACCCCCAATATTTCAGAGAAAACTCCCACAAAAGTGGAGTAAGGGGGTCCGTGTACGCAACCTTACTCCTGAGATTAAAAACAAAGAGAGATTGTTTCCGTTGGACCTTTAGTGATATTAAAGAACTCTCTATAACTTCATGATAAAAAAGAAGTATAGATTGTTTGATTTGTTATTTTGTTTTAGCCCATAATAATCTTAGCTAGAGACTGAAAGATCATTTGGCTCCGTTTAATTGAGAATGAACAGAATTTCAAACTAAATTGTCTGAGAAAAAAAACCTTCTGTACTAAAAGGGTTAAGTAATTTGTTGTTTGATATAATTGAATATATAGATAGATTGTAATGAACATTTTGTAGTAAATGGCTTCTTTATTTGAACCATCTCTAGAATACATAAATAAATAAATAACAGATAGAGAAGAGCCTACATATTAGCCGGTACTTGGAGTCGTTGTCAACTTTTGCACTAAGAGTATGTAGATCCGTCGATCGAACTCTGCCTGCCATCATCGATGCCATCTCCCCCACGCAACGATGTTGATCACGTCATCTCCACCTTCACCAGAAATATTGGTGTATCTTGAGTTCTCCTTCATCGATCGATGATAATGTTCGGCGACGACGATAGAAAAGTGCAAAATGGTGTAGCATCCTTGAGAGGCCTAAATTGGGGATGGGAAGTGTGTGTGACGGAGGGAAAGGGGGGAGGGGATGGTGCTATATATACTAGGTGGAAGCATCTCGAAAGAAGACGTGCGTCATGCGGCATTTGATGTAGGTGAGTCAGAGCCATGTGAATTCACATTTTTAATCTAGAGACGTCGAAGAAGTAAATGTTGAAGAAAAATGGTAAGTAAAGTTCACGCGTCTAAATCTTGGCATTTGATCATAAGATATTGGGCATAATCTGAAATACTACTCACTTCTGTCACAAAACATTGCCATTTTAGAAATCTAACATGATCCCCAAATTCAACATTGACCGCTATTTATTATTGTAATTTATATATAATATGGTAAATTTGCAATATTATGGAACTATATATTTTTGAGACGAATATAACATATATTTTTCATGCATTCAATATCAATATTATTCCTATTATATGAGTTCAACACGTATTCTTTGGATCAAGTTAACCAAATTAAAGCAAATAGCGGTACCATGGACGTTATTAAATGGAGAGCACAAAGAAAGGGCCATTGTTGATTAATGACCTTTAATTTTTTTATGGTAAGCGTAGATAGTATAGTGCCTTTTATGGTAAAGAAAGGGGCATTATTAATTAAAGACCATTGATTTTTATGGTAAGGCAACTTAGGCAACGTACCTAAAATTCTCCAGTGACAACTGGACAGGGACCCTCTTTTCCAATGCAGGTAGTTGCCAAAAATAAAAGAAGAAGATCATTCATGAAAATTATTGGGTTTTTTCTGAAAAAAGAAAAGAAAAATAAAACTGTTATGGGAAGCTATGTACATCTCTGTCTGTTGCAGTGTTGCATCATATTAATTGAGTATATACATATCTATCTACTCCTGCGTGTAAAGGGACAGCAGTGCAATAATGTTCTTTTGTATGCATATATACGTATACACTAAGCTTGTTTCATTTGCTGCGATGACTCATCTGCATTAGTGAGAGAGAGGAGTTTGAACGGTGCGTTCAAGGGTGTCAATTTGTTTCATGTGCTAAGATGACTCTCCTACATTGGCACTACGCTTTGAGATAGAGTTTGAGTGATGTGTCCATGTCTATCTCTTGAGATAGAGTAGGTGTGCGAATAAGGTGCACATCATTTAGATATAATATTGGAACCAATGATCCAGTCTCTCCACGAGATATACAACGCCTCAACCAAATTTGTCATTGAGATAGATAGATAGATAATGTTCTGTTTATTATGTCAGTATACCTAGAGAAATAGAGACTACAAGCCGAAACTTCTAAGGCTCACGAGCAGGCTTTGCTCGGCTCGGGCTTGGGTCGTGTGCAAACAGTCCAAACTAAACCCATCTCCAACTCGTCTAGTTTGAAGAGAGTTGGAGCTAAACCATGCCTGACTCACACGTGGTTTGTTTGCAACAACAACTTGAGAGACCTGCCACCTTGAAAGACTAGGATATGTAGCTCTCAAAACCACATGAGCCCAGACCCAAAACCATTGAGCTGTAGCCAACCCTAATCTTCCCTCTAGTTCACTCCCAACTCATCACCCTTTAGTTGTCTCCCCCTCACGACTAGTGTCACCGCCGACTTCCTCCTCTCGTCCCATGTCGCTGCCCCTTGCTCATCTCTTTCCCATCGGCCGCCCACATGACCATAACCAGTCCCTCCCCTCCCAGCCTCCTCACTCCTCTCTTTCTTCTGGATGCCATCGCAACCCTGCTTCCCCTCTCCTCCCCATTGCCGTAAGCACCATTGTTCATCTTGCCCTCTCCTCCATGTTCCCTCTACCTCCTCCCTACCAACATCGCACCCTCTCCCATCCTCCCCGCTAGCATCGCCACTTTCCTCCTTTGTTCCAGATATAACATTTGATGGTGATTACGACAACTTCTCCTACTCCTAGATCCAAGCAGGTGACGTCGACGGTGGCTACGGCCAGATCTTTTCGTTCTCCTGGTTGACTGCAATGGCACATCTGCCTCTCCCTTCTGCTCCTTCCGGCCGAACCCGACTACACCGTTGCCTCTCCCTCCTACATATGAGGCGAGAGATGCTCATTTAGCTCACTTGGTTTAGACTCACTTGCCAAACAAGCTTAAACCGAGCTTGTTCCTAGGTCCTAGCTCAGTCGCTCAAACAAGACCGAGCTTAGATCAATCACTCAAACAAACTTGGCTCGTTCACGCCTCTACCTACTCATATACATGAAACATCAACAGGATACTCCATAAATCAGATATACGCATTGAACATATTAATTATATCAGATACAGTACCTTTACCGTGTAATAGCTAGATCTGAGATCGAGGGTTCAATCCACAACAATCAAGGCTAGCTAGCTTTGAAATCTCTGGGCTATACGTACGTACGTATATATACGTGCATGATACAACACGGTACAATAGAGCGTACGCGAGATGTACACGTACGTAGATGCTCCTCAGCGACGTGCCACACGCCCACATGTACGTGTACACGGTCACATTATTCATTTGGAAAGAGGGCCGGGCTCGTACATGCGTGCGTGCGCGCGTGCGTACGTGGTCCACACGGGCCACCGCTGGCTCGCTCGCTCGCTCGCCTCCACACGGTTCCGCGCGCGGTGCAACCAGAAAGCATCCGCTACGAGCCCAACCCCAACTACCAACCGAGACCTACCCCAACCACTCGTGCGAACCTTTGTCACTCGCTGCGTTATTATATACTCGCTCACGTGTGCATGCATGCGTACAGAGATTCACGTAACGCAAGAAATGTTCGAAGATGAGCTCAATTACAAGCGGCCGCAGGCACAACCACATTTCGCGGCCCGGCGTCGGGCCGGGGTTGGGCCTCAATCTAAAGCCTGGCTGCGGGTTGGGTCGGGTTAGACTGGACCTGCAGGGATCGAGTTTTGTGTGGTTTAAGCTGTGGTCGGGCTGGGCCGCCGGGCTTGGGCACGTTTTTGCTGAGTTGTCGCTCCTAGTAGTGTCGATCCGAGCATCATGGACGTAGCATGGTACCATGTTCCATTAGTTTTTTTGCTGTTCTATCTGATCTTTTTTCATGTTCCATCAGCTTTTTTGACATGTTTCAATAGTTTTATTGACATATTCCAACAATTGGTTTGTTTTTTCGATAACTTCATGTTCCTTGTTCCATCAACAGAACATCATTAAGTTTCATCGGACATGACCAAATGTTCGAGTGATACATTATGCATATTCTAGCAGCATATTGTATATGTTCGAAACAAGTTGGTTGTGTTTGGAATGTTCTAGCAGCATATTGTATATGTTTGAAATAAATTGGTTGTGTTTGGAATAAGATTCAAATATTTCCACTAGATCGGACGTCCAATCTATAGTTGGACCACTTATTTTGTAATAAAAAAGGTATCAATTCAACTTAGTGGTAGGCGCGATTGTTTTTGAAATTTATGGCACCTCATGCTCACCTAATAATTATTGTTTTCTATCAAAAAAACACACATGCCAAAATGCTCTGGAAGTTAAACAAAACTGTCGACGGTTGGGATATCGGTCCCAAGTCAACTAAGATTCTTGTGAAAGGGAGATAGGAAACACTGCCAAGGCAAACAACAATCAACGAGCAACAGGGAGACACGGGGTTTTTATCCTGGTTCAGGCCTCTCCGGGAAGATAATAACCCTACGTCCAGTGCTTTCTTTATATCAAAGAGTATTACAAGAGGAAGCTCCACGAGACGAACAAGTCTCGACGAGATTATGAGTGTACAAGGAAGCAATATGCGATCTAAGCTTCGATGCGATGATCTGGTGCCCCTCTAAATTAACGCCGTAGGGCCTCGGTTTATATAGTGTTGAACAACCGACCTACGAGGGATAATCGGGCCGGGCTGGCCACGAGGACGTAACGAACTCGTATACATGCCAAATACATCCCGAGGTACATAAGGTATACTCTAATTCTTGGAGATCACGACGTCTGCTCCAATCCGGGAAACCACGTCCGGGTCTTCACGTAGCCGTGCATAATTCTGTTCGAGTCGGACTCAAACAGGAATTCTTGGCCGTTACGCACCGTGCCAACCAAAACACTGTTCGACAGGATGCACATGGACCAGATAGAACCTTCCAAGGAGTCAGGCCTTAGGAGGCTGTTCGATTGGACCGTCAGGGAGTGGGCCATGGCAATAGGCCGTGATTTTATCCTCGACAAAAACGTCCGAACATAATTAACTAAAAAACCTACAAACCAGATTTCTATCCAAAAACAGCATTGATCAACAAAAATGTTAAAAAAAATATAATGTAAGCACATGTATATAATTTTTTCCAATACAAAATAACTAAATTTCCAATATGAAACTAAGCGAAAAAATAATGTAACCAAAAAACACAATCACCAAAGTAAAATAATAATGTAAACTAGCAAAAAAAAGCCGTCTATATAAAACTCAAAACAAAGTTGACTACTATTTAGCAAAACAATAAAGAGTAAAATGCACGAACGGTCCCTAAACTATCAGTCAATTTTCATCCAGATCCCTATTATTTGAAATTGTAGTTTTGGGTCCCTAATATTTTTAAGTAGGTTTATCCCGGTCCAAACCTGCCATGTGACAGCCTTGGAGCTGACGTGGCGTTAACATGGCCGTCCATATCACATAAATTACTAAAAAAATTGGAAAAATCCTAAAAAAATAAAAAATCATAAAAAAAATATGGGAAATCATAAAACAATTAGAAAAATTTATTAAAAAGTAGAAAAAGTAGCACTTGAGGGATCCCATACGCCACGATGCTAGAGGTCTTGCGCCTACAACTATAAAGGGATTAAAGACGACCACACTTTCTTTATGTTTCTAATTTTTATAATTTTTTAAAATAATGTCCCCACATTTTAATGATTTTCTTTTTTAATGATTTTTAAAATGATTTCCATTTTTTGTTTTTTTAAAGATTTCCCCCTTTTTAAAACTAATTTACGTGACATGTCAGCACCACATCAGCTGTAGGGCTATCACGTGGGAAGTTTGGACCGGAGCGAACCCAATTAAAAAGATTAGGACTCAAAACTGCAGTTTGAAAGAATGGGGAATTAGATGAGAATCAACTAATAGTTTAGGGACCGCCCTTATAGTTTACTCAAGAATAAAATTACGAGAAAGAGTGGGGGCAAAAAAGATTCGATGGTCGTAAACGTGCCTATAACGCAGGCACCCACGGATTTGTGTTTCCCTGGTTCACGTACCCTATATTGTGCAAATGGATCCTAGATGCATAGTGAAGATCGATGGAGGTGAACGAATTAACCCATTGACATAGCTGTAAAAAATGATCAAAAAACAATTTTTTTTCCTTGCCATGCATACACATTGATCGATCATCGGAGGTCCGTGTAGTATTGAGTCGATGCTCCCGTACGTACACCTAGTGAAGCAATGGAACCCGGAAGGAGAAACAGAAGAGGAGGGGAGAAACGTCGACGTGAACGGTCGAAATCGAGGGTGGGCGGCGGCGCGTTGGGGGTGGTCGGGATCAGTGGGTGGCGACGAGGTGGGCGCCGCGGACGGCGAGGGCGGCGAGGGGGCCGACGGCGAGGGAGTTGATGTAGGTGCAGGGCTCGGTGCAGGAGGAGGCGTTGCGCTTGTCGGTGAAGCGGTCGGCGCCGTCGGGGCCGCCCATGATGGCGCCGGTGAGCTCGTTGGGGTTGGGGCGGTCGGGCGCGAACCAGTCGCCGAAGCTCATGCCGCAGTTGACCTCGACGCCGGGCGGGAGCACGGGGGTGGAGGCGCCCCGGTGGTGCGGCTGCGTGGGCGGGTCGGCGCCGAAGCCGACGACGTAGGAGCGCCCCTCCGGGTTGGCCCCGAGCAGGTAGTCCATCTGCTGCTTGGCGAACTCCCGGAGCCTCGCCGCCGGCACGCGCTGCACGCCGCACGCCACGCTCTGCCCCGTGCGGTCCAGCACGTCGGCGTAGGCGACGAAGAGGAAGGCGGTGCCGGTCACGTACTGCGAGTTGGCGCCGTCGCGGAGGTGGATCATGCCGCCCGGGGTGATGAACACCTGGTGGAACGGCGTGTCCGGCAGCACCGCGCACACGAAGTTGTCGGCCTGGGTCTTGAAGCTCTGCAGCCCGCCATTGGAGGTCATGTTCAGCTCCGCGAGCAGCACCTGCGCCCCCGGGTACTTGAGGTCCCAGCTGAACTCCGCCACGCTCGACGAGATCGCCTCGTGGCTGATGAAGTCCGCGTACACCTGCCGCTTCGTCGCCAGGTACAGCCATGTCGCCGCCCACAGCAGCTCGTCCTGCACCCATGATCACAACATGCATGGAGCTAGTATATATATACATATGCACACGACAACCGATCACCAAGTATATGCACATGATCTTCATATCAAAACTCAAAACTGCACGTACATTGTAGCCAGAGTACGAGCAGTAGAAGGGGCACTCGCCGTCGTACGTTCCCCTGTGGTTCTTGCCGAACTGGAACAGCTGCTCAATGCAAAAAAAATTAATTAAAGAACAATCGTGTTTGTGATCGGCTCATGCACTCGGAAAGTCGGAATTAGCACGAGCACTCTACAGTGTGTTAGCCTTATGTGCATGCGTGATTAATTACCAGCTTGGCCTTGTTCAGGAGACGGCGAGAGTACTTTTTGTCGATGCCCCGGAAGACCATCGAGGACGCGGCCATGGCGGCGGCCGTCTCGGCGGCGATCTCCGTCCCGGGCGTCTTCTCGTTGATCTCGTACAGCGTCCGCGGAGTCCTCATGTTCTCCGGTCGCACCCAGCACTGGTGATCCAGATTGGGGTTGCCAACCTGACAACGTCACAACGAACAGCACCGAAGAACACATGAATCTATTGGTCGACCTGAAAACACCATGATCATGTCTATTTCTGGGGAAATGTGATTCCACATGTAGTACAAGCGGCCGTGACCATTCTTCACAACTATTGAATATTTCATCCCTCTGCTCTCTCTTATATATACACGGATCTTGAAGTAAAGATCAAATGTCCTGAGAGTGTGCCTGCGGTCGCTTATACTTACGGAAAACAAGAGTGGATTTTCTCAAACTAGCTGGGTTCTAGACATCTCCGCGACTATATGATTTGTGTTGATTTTCGTTCTTCAGCTCCACCCAGCCTTAAAAGATATTTTTGTATAAACACCTCTAAAAAGTGATTGGGTGCTTCTTCCTTCTCTTTGAAGCTGGCCACCACTCGACAACGCCGCCGTCGACCTCATTTAAAATACCATGAGAGAGGGGAGGAGGGACTCGATCAATTGCTTGAAATTCAAAAGTTAAGCGAGCTCTGTGTACCATTTAAAGACTTGGCTTGATCTAAACATAGATTTTGATATGAATTCGATGGCCACGCGAAGATAACTGAAGCTTTGGCTACCTTGGAAGATGCTTATCCGATGGAAAAAAACTGTTAAGCCGGACAGTGCCTCACCTGCACCCACAGGTGGTTCTTTCTCGCGGCGGCCTTGAGGAAGAAATCGGTGCCCCACCTGATGGCGGCGTGGACGTTGCCCAGCTCCCCCGCCGCCTTGAGCTCGTGCTTGAACGCCAGCGCCGACCACGCCAGCGTGGTCACCGTGAACGCCAGGGGCAGGCCGTACTTCACGTTGTCGCCGGCGTCGTAGTACCCGCCGGTGAGGTCCACCTGATCGATCGATCGATCGAGATCCACCATGCAAACGTGCCAGTAGTCAGCACATCCATTCATTCATGCATATATGCATGCATATCTGATATCTCCTCGATCTCTTTTGCTCTAGAGTATAGACGCATGCAGGCTTGTATATATATCAAGATTCGTGCGGATCGATCACTTGATTGAAATCCGTGAACGTCGACATGCATATGCATGCATGAGGCCACGAGCATATATATATAAGACATGCAATGCAGATGATTTTTTTTATTAATTTTGTGCCGACCGTAATCTACAGTGATGACATACGCGCGTTGAACGTGGCAGAATTAACCATGCTGCAAAATGCAATTACTACTGCCCTGCATTATTGAGCACGAATGTCCATACATCATGCATATATATGCCTTCTATATGGCACGTTTGCGTTCACAGTGTTCAGACTTCAGATGGGTTGTCCATTGCTCAATCCAAACAAATTTCAAGTGAATTTCGACCATTTTCCACTGCATATGCATGAATCACGGTCCCTTTGTTTCATGTATACGTACGCCTATGGCTTATCTACGAACATTCTTTTGAACGAACTTATATATCTATGAACATTTGAACACGTGCCACATTGAACACACGTACGCATGCACGAATTAAAAGACACGATGAAATCAAGAAACCAAATGCAGAGAGAGAGAGAGGGGGAGACGGCGGCGGCGGCGGCATGGAGACATACGTTGGCGAGCTTGCCGTCTTCCATGCCGGAGTCGCCGCGCCACTTGATGCGGTTGTTGCGCTGGAGCTTCCCGGAGCGCTGCGCCTCGAGGAACATGATGGACTTGGTGAGCGCATCCTTGTAGTTGAACGAGGCGCCGCCGCGGCCTCGGCCGTGGGCCAGCCCCGGCAGGAGGCCGCCGCGGGCCAGCGCCGGCAGGACGCCGCCGTGGGTGGCCAGCGCCGGCAGGACGACGTCGCCGGAGAGGACCAGCGCCGCGAGCGCCAGCGCGACGCGCGCGCGCACGCCGCCGCTCGGGTGGCACCGCTTCATGGCGCGCGATCGATCGAGGTGGGAGGAGGAAGAAGACGCCGGCCAATGCAGGGCGTTGGTGGAGCTAGCTAGCGCGAGGCGAGGCGAGCCCCCGGGGGGGTATGGAAACACGGGCGAGGTGGCCGCGGAGGGGAAGCAAGGGATGCGCTTGCATTTAGGAGGCGGCGCAGAGGTTGCGAAGTGTTTGGCTGAGAATGCTTTCGGTTTCAGGTCGCCATGGAATGCAGGTATTTTTTTTTTTTTGAACAACGGGCAAGCGAGCTACCTTGTATTGATCAAAAAAGAGAAAGTACTGGAATGCAGCAGGTATTTGTATATAGGTGGTGTGTGGAGATTGATCAGGCTTTCAGCTTCTCTTGCACCCCGCTTGGTTGCCTAGAATTGAGTCGAATTCGTTCGAATTTAATTTTTGTTTGTTTCCGGTTAAATAAAAAAATAAAATAAAAATTTGTATTTCTTTTTTGTAAGCTAAATGAAGTAATACTTTGTACTTGTTTTTTGTGGTGATTTAAATAGTTTTTTAGAGTTCGTAAAATATTTTTTACAGTTTTTTTAAAAATTTAGACGTCTTTCGAGGGGTAACAACTTTTTTAGATTAAAATTTTCAACAATTTCCAGCTGAAACAACCAAGGCGTCGTCATGCGCAAATGGCAAAAAAAAAACAACAAAAAAACTAGATTCATTTGCGCCTATGTGGTCATCTGTGGCTGAGCTTCAACAGAAATATATGGGGTTAAATTGTTGAGGTTTGATGTTGAGATGTTAAGGATGAGCCAAATTTGGGAGGTGAAAGAGGGTATCGTACAATAGATTTGTTAGAAATTCTACTAGGTATCCATAGGTAATTTGCAGATTTGTTTTTTCTGCACAGGTTAGTGATCGAGGTTGAGGTTGGTCATCGATGATGAATGCAAGCACGTTTTCAGTTAGGTGATTAATTGTCATTCTTGGTCTGTACATCTTCTCGATCTGTACCATCCATTCCCAGGTTTGGCATGCTACGAGTAACGAACTGTCAAGTGAAACCAACTCCTAATTAAGAGAACAGAATAAATGTGGCAAAGCCAAACATGTTTTTGGAGGAAAAACAGATAGTTTGGTTCACAGTCAACAGAAATACACATAAATTAGCACAACGAGCGTTTCGATAAACACTACATTAATCAACGGTTACAAACTCATGATCTGTCCAGCTGTCCTTACCAGCAGAAACTAGAAATAGATGGTGACCAGGGCTTTTGTGCGCTCATAAACTGCACAAATTTTGAAGCATCGGTTAGCCGCGGAGCCCTTGCAGAAACTTGCACTGATCTTTGTAGCCTGATCCTTTCCAAATAGTGGCGCACGGGGTGCTATTGAACAATTGTTTCCTCTTTTTTCGAGAGCATTAAAGCATCTCAGTACCATTTCAGCACATGTTGCTCCTGTATGGCTGCATTAAAACATGTCATTCAGCCACAACAATCTGCTCTGCCAAATAGGATAAATGGCAAATTAATCTGTAAACAGGTACACATACAAATAGTAATGCTGTTTCATCGTCAGCAATTTTATGGACAAGTACGAATACAAGCTGAATACAAGGGGGGAAATGGTCCAAACATTGTTTCATTACCGGTGTACATTCAGCGTTGCTTCTTTACACCTTGTGCCGCACGGGTAAAAAGTTAGTAATTCGGAAGCTTATTACTGTTCTCATCAAAGGAGACGTGCGAGCAAGAACCCTTGTCGATATTCAGCTCATGAATATAGCGTAATAAATCATTTAACTTCCGCTTTGGTAAATATAGCTGGGAAGATCGTTTGAATAATAGTCTGTCCTATCTAAATGAATGAGGTTCCTCACTTTTGTAGATGGGAGAAAGTCGCACTCTCTTTTACAACTTCTAGCTGAACCATTGTATATGATACAGCACCCCGGAAATAGCAAAAGCCAATCCATATGAAAAGCATGGGGGCTTTTGCTCAGGAGAAAGATGCTAAACCTCTGCTGCAGCAAACTCTTGCCTGTTTAGTTTACAAGTCACAGATCTATCACTATACATACAATTGATCTCCTAGTTTGCTTCTCCCCAGTATAGAAGAATGAAATCATTCCAATCTGTCTGCCATTTAACTCTCCTTTTCCTAGCATCTTCTAATGAGTTCAGCCACATTCTGAGCAATATCTTGTTTAGTCTCCGCTGAAACTGGTGGGTCACCAATATACATATCGAAGAAAGCCTCTGTTCACGTTTAATAAACAATGAGTGCTCAGAATAACTCAAAACTTAAGAATTCTAGTTTACAATTAGTTATAATTGCGCAATAATTTTTTTGTGGAAACTGAAGTGAATGCATAACACATGATGCTTGACTCAAGAAAGTATACACTTACTGCAAAGATCTTTGCTCTTGACAACACCAATTTGTTTGCCATCAACTGCACACAAGTGTTCTTGTCAATGTATGTTGAGGTGGAAAATAATTCAAAGCATACAGAAAAAAACAGCCACATGGTACTTACTTTCTGTAATAAGCTGGCCATCAGATGTTTGACGGAAGTCGATCTTTGTACCCTGCAGTTATATCAACTTTACTATCTTACATCCAAATCACCATTTTGTAGAGGCCATATGTGACATAGAAACTTACTGCTGGTATGCGGATGTCCTCATTGAAACAAGAACCAAATGTCTTCAAGCAACAGTAATCAGTATTAGGATTCATCTGCTTTCAGAAAGTAAAAACGAGCTCTGTTAGCCTTATGAAGTCAGCAGATATTGAAGAATGTAAAACAACTCGCTGAATTAACAAAAATATACCTTTTGCAGTCGGAAGCAAAGTGACTTCTCGAATGCACTGAAAAGTATGTACATAAAAATAGTTAACTTCAATCATGCATATATCATATATTTGGATCACAGGTAAAGATAAGTATTTTTTTAGCGCAAGAAAATAAGGATGCTTACTCTCGCACTGTGCCAATGCTAAGGCCATTGTAGCTAACTACCAGCCTGACTGTCATATGAATATTTTCCCTGGACAACGGGACAATTACAATGAATTAAATTGAGCGTCAATGAAATATAGATGTGAAATGGTTGTAGGTTCGGAGTAGTTCCCAAAACCCTCTTTATACAAAGCAGCACCTGTTTATTTTTATGAGTCCTAAAGTTCTGCCAGATTACGCAACAAGCACACAGAGCTTACACAATTGTTACATGTATGTATAGAGGCTAGGTAGGTGATCGAATTCAGGAAAGATTTTCATAGAAGGAATTTATTGAACATAGGAAAATGATCAATAGAGCATGTTAGATATAATCTTGACTTAGTGAACCAACTTAATGCTTATGCATGTCGGCAGGGAAGTATTAATCAATTTTACTACTTGGTATTACCTGGAAGAAACTAGATGGCAGTGTAGACGTGCTGGCTACTAGCAAGTTGGTACGTGTTAGAGAGTAGTAGAAGCAGCTAGCTAGCTGGACGTCAATGTATCAGCCAAAGTCAGTTTAGCTATGGTGGTTAAGCTAAGTCGGTTGTCCTGGCTATATATAGATGGCCAGCATGCTTGTAACCTTGTAACTTCTGAACATGCATGTCATATGCAATCGAAAGAATGTAGTAAACTGATGAGTGCTTTTGTCTTTGCTCCAGTATTATGTGTGTGTGTGTGTTTTCCAATCAAGAGAGTTTGTGAGGTCCTGGGCTAGAGCCAACAGAGCATACACACCTAAGAAGATCTTCATAGAAATCTGGGTGATCCTTCAGTTCAGAAACTGGAACAGAAGCATACTTCGGACCAAGCTTCTTGCAAATAGAATCTGGTTGTATATCTATGAGAATACAACATCAATAGCCTAAATGAACATCCTTTAAGCAGTACCTCAGCTTGTTAACAATTCAAAGTAATAGCACCAAACATGAGAATTTAGTCACTCACATAATCCAAATGCATAGAGATTTAGATTTTTGACCCTCATTATTCGCATGCTTCTGAAACCCATCCCAACAAGCACCTGAAAAAAAATTAACCATTAGTTGAACTTATCGAATGGAGTGATCAAGGACTAAGCAACTTTATTATTTTTTATATCACATAATGACAGTATGGCACTCAAGAAGTAAAGAGAAGTGTTGAACTCATTATCAAAGGAGCAACTGCTAACCTGTTATATCACATAATGAAACCATATCAAAACAAGAAGAATCAAACAGAAGCCCTGGCTTTAATTATCAAAAGAAAAACTGCTGTCATATTGTTTTCAAGCAACCACTGTTATCTTATTGTTAGTTTTTTTCCTAAAAAAAAATGTAGTCAATTTTATTATATAGATGCTAGTTTAGGGTTCACAGCTACTAATGCCATGTCAACCACCAGAATGTCACAAGCGGTAGCGATAGTGAAGGCTTACAAACTCGTATCGATAACATTTCATTATGTCACAAGAACAAAATTGATACACCAACAAATCATCAATATAAGTTAGTTGGGAAAAAAACCTCTGCAGTTAGATTGGAATCATCCTCGAGAAGAGTAGGGAACTTGATCCCAGTTTTTGGTTCTGTTGCATCTTCTGGCAAGATTACTCTTGGCACAGCAACACAAGCACAGCCTGGGAGTTGTTCCTCCATAGAAGGCTGATCTACAGGTTCTCTGATATGGCCACCATTTTTTCTTAATGCTATCGACTCTGCAAGCATCTTCGGTGATCTTCTCCATGTATGAAACAAGCAGATAACAAAGAAAAATCTGAAATAAAACCAAAACTACAGTAATAAATTAAAATATAACAAAAGAGCCTTACACGTTTTCAAATGGTGGTATTATAGTAGCAGCAGCAAGCATAAGAACATTATAAGCATGGCGCTCCTCCACTTCATTCCACAGTCGTCGGACTGTTGCATTTGCAAGCCTTGCTAAAAGCATTTGTATAGCATGCTCTTCTCTTACTTGGGAACCAAACTGCAATCCAGCCAAATGCTGAATGGAGGAGGTCACTAGATTTATTTGTGACCGACAGGCTCTTGAACTAGAGCCTGCGATAGCAAACAACCTATGGAAAATCTTGGGATTTGACGCCCTAGAAAGCCAGAAATAGAAAGCTCCAGCAAACTTGTTGAAGCAGCCGAACGCTTCCTGAACCGCACCACTTCCTGTAGAACATATATGCCTCTGATGCTGAAAGGAACTCTCGACTAACATTCCAGCTCGTGATATCAATCCTAACCCAAAATCATGAGATATGGAAGAGTCTACTGGGAAGTTATGCAGATATCCTCCATTATGGTCGAGCTTGGAGAAAATTAACCAATCAGGTTTCATAGTGAAACCAAACCACTTGTTAGAATATGGCGGTTTCAGAACTCTGTAGTCCAACTGGAGTTTATCAGAAGGAAAAACTTAGTTGAATCTGTCAATAGGAACAAATGAACTGAATCAGAATTCAGAACACACCGAATGATTATTTTCTTGAATTGAATCACACCGTTATAATAAGTGAACTCATCGTGATTGCAGACAACAGTTTTTCACCAGCATTTGCAAGGAGACAGGAGCAGGTTTGAGATACTCTCCAACTCAGACACCATGCTCTCTTGCCAAGTTACTTTGCAATAATCTCTTCCTTTGACACTAAACTTCAATAGATCACTCTCTCACCACACATAGATATATGATTTTTACTACTCGAAACATTCACAACAGCTCAAATGCTAAAGAGATTAAAAAAAAGAAAACGAAACAGCAACTGGAGCTCCAAAAGCCCCCTTTTACACCTGCACTCTAAATAAACCCTCAAAGCAATGCATTAACACAGAGAAAAAAATATGGTCGATCCACTGTAGCCAACAAAAAAAAAGGATGATAGAGAGGCTACTTATCAAAATTTCACCTCGCTGAGCACTTAGAATCCCGCCTTTTTTAGTGAAATTCACCAGCCCAACACCCGAATCAACACCGAACATACAATGATCTCACAATCTCCGCCGGATCCACATACAACACCGATCCTTCGCGTCGCAGGCCGGCAGGCCACCAATCCTGAACACCAGCCAAATTACCACCCAAAAAAATTCCCCTCTTTTCTCCCCACGAATCTCCAAACCGCCCGCATTCGGCAGTCGTCACCCGTCACACGCCAAGAAAGGAGGGAGAACGGCGTGAGGAAGCGCCAGACCTGGCGGCTCCAGCCAGCGCGGCGGCGGATCGTCGGAGGAGGGGCGGCGCCCCGCGAGCACGGAACGCGTGCGGCGGAGGGCTCCGCGCCTTCCCCGCCTTCCCCGCCTGGTGCTCCCGCCTTGGATTTCGGTTCGCACGTCGCAGGCAATCCAAATCCGAGGGAATGGGGGAAGTAAGACGCCGAAAGCAAGCAAGCGGCCGGCTTCCTGAATCCTGAGTTCCTTCTCCTTCCGGTAAACTTGGCCTGGCCGCGCCGCCCGTGGCCGTGGCCCGTGGGAGACGAACAACACGTGCGCACCCGCCCGCTTTGAAACTTTCAGGTTTGGTATTATTTATTTCAGTTGTAGAATTTTAATATAAAAAGTTGTAGGTTTTCATTACACGGATTTGAGCCAAGGTACGAAAAATTGTTTTTTGAGCAAAGTTATATGAAAAAAATATTTTGAAGCGCGGTCAAATATAAAAGCACGTATACACTTGGTGTTGGCGAGAAGAAATGGTTTCGGAAAATTTCATAGTTGCGAGAATTTAGTTGGGATTAAGGTTATGTTTTTTTGATTGATTTGAACGGCTGAAAGCCGAATAGTTGAAATGAATGAATTTCGAGATCTTCTCATGATCGTCTTGAGATTCGAACCCATTTCACTTATTTTTTGAAACGTTAGAACCTACCTTTAAGACAGCGAAAAAACAGACTAAAAATATAGAACATTTGTCTTTTCAAAATATAGATAAACCATTAATCTGTCAAGTGCCAAATAACAAAGCCTAAAGCTACAAGGAAGAAGATTGTGCCCTAGCAAGATTCACGGGTGTTATAATTTGAGAAAATTACGCTGTAACCTTCTAAACTTGTACCATTCACACTTAGCTCTCTAAATTTGCGTTTTACTTCTGCGACTTTTAAACTTATCGTCGTTTGCATGGTAAGTCTAATACCGTTAGAATAATTGTTTAGTATTGAGGTGATAGCCTATGTGGCTTAAATGTCTATCGCTCCATCTGTATGTCCATGTCATCTTCTCTCTCCATTCCCCTCTAAAAAATCAAAAGATTGAATTTTGAAGATTTTAAATTTCAATAATTGATTTTTAGGACTTTTAAATTTTAAAATGAATTTAGGGATTTCAAAATTATAGATAAATTTCAGCAATTTTAAATTTGTTTAAAAAATAATATAAAATGAATTTTGGTAACTGTATTTTTTTGCATTTCAGAATTTATGACATTAAATTTTTGATTTTTCAAATATCCAAAAAAAATTAAAAACTTTTTTTTTTGCATTATAGAATTTGCGAAGAGAGAGGATGACGTGGATGCTTGTGGAGGATCACATGCATTTAACGACCATATGGGCTAAACGACTACGTCAGGTTTTAGACCTCTGTGCAAACGACAACAAATTTAGGGAGCTACACTTCAATTGTTCCTTATAATCTCATAGAAAAATTTACTCCTTGCGACAATAAGCCTTACCATCTTGATCAGAAACCTGGAGACCAAGCAGGCGCGCTGGCTTATTCGCTGCAGCGGGAGAGCTGGACGGCTGGTGATCCTCTACCATTGGCTGTAAAGGCAGGGGATGAACAGTACTCGACGGTGGCGAAATGGCGTGGTGCGCTGCAGTGCTAGTAGGTACCGGCCAATAGCTACCGATGAATTTTTTTTGAGAAGGTGGTACTTCGGTTCTGGTGTGACTTGTATGCCTTGTGGCATGAGTATGACAGCTATTGCCTATTGGTGCATCGCCGGTGCTGCTCGCATGGAGTCATGGTCCTCATGGATTGCTTGCTTACCATCTTGCAAGTTGCAACACAACATGCATGCCTATGATCGAATGATATGATACGATCCATTCTAATTGTAGGGCCCAAATAAAGGGATGTTTCATCGCGTAGTACTACGGGCCAGTAGGTGTGCGTTTGCTTTTGCATCTCGCCATCGTTATTGTTGCAACAGATAGGATCATTTATCGTTTAAACATACTGCACCAGCTTCTGATTTTAAATAGTTGGATCAAAATATATACTGCCACAGTATAGTGTGGCGACACCATGGCACGGTGCTGCACTGCTGCTGAGTGCTGTCCCATAGTAAGCGGCTGTGTTCATTGTACCTGGCCTAACGGGAAGGTGAATCGTGCATCCTCACAAAATGGCAAGGATGTCATTTTCCTTTTAGATGTGTTGCAGGCTACTTGTAGCTCGTGTTATGGATTTTATTTTATTTGTAACAGCTACCCCTAGCCCACACTGCATCTGACGTGAAAAGGATGTTCCAGATCAGAATGATGTTGACTCACAAAAAGAAGGGGCAAATTAGTTAGATTAACAGATGCTGAGCTGAAATAGTCCTGCGACTCCTGCCTCTGGAACTGTCATACTCATCATCCCATGAGACTAATGAGGTGAACTTGATCTATAGAACAAAGGTCCTTTCTAACTATTGAGATCGGACAGTATAATGTATCCTATCTTAATATTGTTACGCACAGCCAAAAAAAAGTGCCAGTGAATTTCAAAAGTGTCTATAAAGATCAATTATGTGTGCTTTCCCTCCATGTGTATATGAGGGCATCATGCATCTTCAATGGGTTACAATTACAAGAATAATTGATTGCTTACAAAAAATGCCAGCAGTTAATTTCTGTAGCATCACCACATAAGGGCACAAGGTTTCAACTTTCATACAATAAATCGTACAACAGTACAAAGTACATCACAAAGGTCACCCGAAAAATGGCAAAATGTTTGTAAAAAAAAGGGGCAAAATGTTACTATAGCAGGAGCAGCGGAAAATGGATTATACTTATTGCTGGTAACAAATCAAATTGCCTACTGGATATGTAGGCAGCTCATATGAGCCAAAACTTTTCTTCCATATTAGGGTTTCAGAATCACAGTAATGCAGCCACACTTGAACAAAACCTTCAAAAAATAATGAAGACTACATGAGTAACTCTGGCACATATGAGTAACTCTGGCAATCATGATGTATCCATGAAAATTACCTACAAGTCCACCTAACAAAATACTAAAGGAATACCCAGTCATGAGAGAGCTCTAATTGAATGCAAAAGCAAGGTAGGAACATATCTATTTTCCTAGTCAAATAGGGCTGCCAAATATATCCAAAACTACTTATATTGAATGTTCCTTTTTGAATCAGCTTCACACCCAAAAAGTCGATTGGTAATAGTATATCAGTGAATCATATTGCTCAGTTTGCCAAATGAAATAGATAATACATGTATCACTCATGGAAAGGAAATTGACCCAGGGGAAAATAAGAACGTATACCTTTTTATGAAATGCACCTTCTATCAGCTTTAAGGTCCTTTCTATTGCTTTAAGCAGCCTGATAAATAAGAACAGAATGTCATGCACAAATAGATAGTCCCATAACACAGCATGCTATTTTGTCATATGCAAATAAAAATATATACATCCAAAGATGGAAATATATATTTTTCTTGTGACAAAGCAATGCAAACATAGCGTTAAGACATATAGGTATTACAATAAATGCTACCTGTCACATTTGCAAAAGAAAAGTCACAAGTGAAACCAACAACTAACCTTCGGTGCATATGGGGCAAAAATAGATTTGACATCTTCAAAAACCTCAGGAATTGGTTTTGCAGCCTCAATCTGATCAGATGACAGGCTTGTAAATAGGTGTTAAAGTGAACAAATTCTAAAATAAGGACAATAACTCATTGTTGGGACTTGGGAGGCATTAGTACCCAAAAAGAGAATTCCTTCAGACTATATTGTTCTCGCCATAGCCATTCAATATTTATGTTGGCATGCATTTATTAACCTTTTTTTTCTTTTTGCAATTCTAGCATCCAATGCAACTATTGCCTTCTTTGTTTTTTGGAGGGTTGATTTCGCACCATGCAGAGTGCAATATTACCTTCTTCACCTTGTCCTTCGCACTATAGTACTCAATGACAGGCAAACTGGATTCAACAAAAACTTTGAATCTTTTCCTGATAGTCTCAATATTATCATCAACTCTTCCCTACAAAAGTATAGTAAATGTTGGAAACAAGAAGCAGTTGATCCGGCAAAATTATATATGCTACAAAAAAAATTGAAAATGAACATAAGTGATAAAGGAAACCTGATTGCGTCCCAAAAGGCGTTTTTCCATCTCTTCCTCAGAACAATCAAAGAATAGCACAAACGTAGGAGATATTTTTGTCTGAAACAATTACTGGTATCAGTGCATCGGGATTTGTGTGCATATGTATGGTGGAATGGTGCGCTGAACCACCACTAGAGTTTGCTATCAAAGAGTCATGACAGTATGCTAATAAAGTCAAAAGTGATCTAAAATTTTGAAGTGCAATGAGAAGAGAACCTACTACGTTCTCGAATGCAGCACGATTCTCTTCGTTCCTTGGAAATCCATCAATCAGGAATTTATCGTTTTCACTTTTTATCATGGCTTCCTGCAGCAGCTTTATAGTTACCTCTGACGGAACAATCTTTCCCTCCTTTATCATGTTCTCAATCATAGTTCTGTCAAACATTAAGTGTAGTCATAATAAACATTAAATTATAAAAGTTGAAATGACCAATCTAATTTTGGAACAACCCTGTACTAGGGTGAAAGAAAATAAAATAATACATTTATGGTTTTGTATGGAATGAAAATAAGATACCCATTCTCAGAGCCAGATTTGATCTCTGCACGCAAAAGGTCTCCAGCACTAAGATGGGTGAATCCAAAGTGTTCAACAACGTTGGCACACTGTGTTCCTTTTCCACTACCAGGACCACCTGTGTGTACGTTCTAGGTTAGTTACAAAATAAATGCGCTTCAAGTTTACAAATATATGAACTCACTGTATGTTTCATATCTGCCTATAAGTTTTTCCCCCCTTCTAGGGAATGAGATGTACACTGATCAAACATATAACTGAAGATGAAAGAAATTACCTAGAACAAATACAACAGTGACCTTCTTGCCACCCAACATGTTCTCAGTGGCCTCCATCACCTGCATGTTGGAAACAATTTCACCCGTAAGATGATCCACAGATTATGGATGGCACAATTAAATAAGAGGTCATATACTTATGAAAAAAATGAAGGAGTTGTAGGTTGTAACTAAAGGAGTATGAATTATATTTGTAATATTATGGAGAGCTATACACAACGTCCACATCAAGGCACGAATCTATTCTAACATAGGTAGTCAGTTTTAGAATTTAATTATTATGAAAGATTCAGGGCATCATCCCTGGTTTCAAAACTCATAGTGGTCTGTGTAATATGGATCAAATTGTCGGCAAATTTAATCATATGCTAATACAGTGGCGGATCCACCGCCCGGGCAGGGAGGGCAACTGCCCGGGCTCCTGCGGATGCCAAGTATCATCAACAATGTAGGTTTCAAGTCCAAAATTAGGGGAACTTCACAAAGAAAAACTTGAAAACAATACTAATGTTTCTTAAACTTTGGTTGCTATGGAGAATATCTTATTTTTCTGAAAAAAAATAGAGAAACCATTCGATCGAATGTGGATCAAGTCCGAACTCGCAAAATCGGGGAAAACGTACCAAAGAGAGAGAGAGGGAGGAAGGGAGGTGAGGCTGGGGAGGAGAGAACCGCAGGAGAAGGCAGCGCGGCGGTGTCGAGAGGGGAGCGGCGGCCTGCCGCGGTCGCACGCGTGGCCGTGAGCGGAGGCGGAGCAGCGAACCAGGACTCCAGGAGGCAGGCGGCGACGCAGCGTTGGGTTGGTGACGTACCGGAGGACGAGATCTGGGGGGCGAGGCGGAGGCTGCGTGGTCGGTGGTCGGTGGGATGGATCTGCCTCTCCGATCCCTGGGCGCGTGTGCCGTGCAGTGGCCGGTGGGCGAAGGGGAGGTGGCCGCTTTAACACGCGGACGCGGACGCGGGATCCGCGCGGGTTGGCCGGTTCGGGTGGAGAATCCGACACGCACTGACGCACGCGCTCGGCTCGTCGGTGGTGGCTACCGGAGTCGTCGGCGCGACGAGCGGATGGATGGAGGGCAGGAGAGGCGAGGAATCAAGGGAGGGAAATTTGGCCACTTGTTTCCAATGTCTTCGCTAAAATTCGTCCCTCAGTACCACGCAGAACCATCTCTATTATTTGTGTCTATTAACAGTAGAGCAGAATATCGATTTAGCCAAGCCACTTATTAAGAGTGACAAATAACTCTTGATGCGGTGTGGCCATGCGGGGTGCGGTGTGGCCATGCGGGGAGGAGGGTAATTACATTTTTGTCATTCTCAACATTAGTCCTTACCATTTTGTCATTCTGATCCACTATCATAGATATAAATGAACCAATATGTCATACATACAGTGGCAGAGTGGTAAGAAATCATTCAATAGAGTGACAAAAAACAATTTTGTGGCACGCGGGGAGGGGGCAGGCCTAATCAGGATTGTATCAAATTGCCATTTTGTTTATATGGGATTTGCTACCACCGATTTGTGTATCCAAAAATTTATTCAGAATGCAAGGAATTTCGGCATACACTTTCGATGCTTGGTGTGCTGCATTTTATTAATTTTGTGGTATATATGAAATATGTTTATCAAACTGTTCGGTTTTGATCTGCACAAGCGCACAACCACTACCACGCACAAATGTATTAAATATGCTGTCAAATATGTTATCGAATCGGATCACTTACGCCCAGCCCAGTTAGCAGACTAACTACCATGTCTTCATATAAAAGAGAATGCTGCATTTCGATTTACCTTGTGGTGTATCCAGATGGAGCCTACGGTGGGGCCATCCAAGGAATATCCTACCATGGTTTAAATATTATTCATAAAACTAAAACTAACATAACTTCACTACTGCACTATTTTTTTTCCTTACTGTCAGCTAATTCACGCTTTTTTTAGTCAATTCCATAAAATAGTACGCATCAATATGTTTCCGTAATACAATTGTTATCCTACCATATTTTCAAAATTAATCGTAAAATTAACAAAAAAAGAGAACGTACCAACCATTATGACATTCGACAAAGCTTCATGACAGTAACCTCCCTCCCTTCTCTTCTCTCTCTTGCGTTGAGTTTGGGAAATGCTCAAATGATAATGGTGCAACCAACCGAGAGCTTTTATAGGGGTGGAATGCTGCTGAGCGGCTTGCCCCTCCTCCCGCGTCGTCCCGTCTCCACACGCCACGTGTTCCAGCAAGGACAAGCCGTTCCAGGCTAGGCGGCTCTACCCCATGCCACTCCTTAGGGGCGGCAATTGGGTGACGCTCCTGCCTAGAGCGGCAACTACAAGTGTTCCTCAACACATAAGCGGTTCACACTTCAGCCTCATAATTGAAAAGGGTGCATTTATAAAGGCATTCATCAAATTTAGTTTTTTTAACTGACAAAAAACTTGTAAAATATTCCCATGGACCGTGGCATTCCTTAATCGCCACAGTGGCTCACCGGTGTTAGCTTTCTAAGAATTTTTTATGCTTTTTATAATTTTTCTTTTAAGTAAAAATACATTTTTGCTTGAGGAATAAGCAAATATAGACCCATGTCGCCCTTGAAGGGGCGATCGTTACTTGGGGAGGCGATATGCCTCCCACCATCACCTATCGACCGGCGGCAAGGCCTATCGCCATGTGATTCTCAGCAGCTTCGTCCAGCCTCTAGTTAGCTACAGCCCACACACGACCAGTTAAGCAACCTATCGCCCTTTCAACAGGCGACGTGATCTTATCACCCTTTAAAAGGGACGACAGGAGTTTAGATTTGCTTATTCCCCAGACAAAAAAAAATCTTTAAAAAAATATAAATCGTAAAAACTCGCTTTCTAAAGCTGCAAAAGGAAGCCAAGCTTGATGAGAAGACTCGCAAAGTATTTCAGATTATTTGATCTGACATACTCCACTTTTCTTATCCCCCTAGCGGGCGAAAGTGCTTTTATGTTGTTCACACAAAAAAAATGGACACACCTCAGTAACAATTCTTTTCGTATCAAAATTATTTTCGATAAAAAAAATGAAAGCATCATCAACTCATGCCTCATGTGAGCAAACAACGAACTCGAAAAATCAACGTTGGACCCCCAATAGTCGTTTTTTTTTGGCGCGCCGCACGCCGCACGACGAATCACTTTTCATAGCCCAAGTTGACTGAAATAATGCGCAACTCTTTACATGTTAATATACCGAGTAGATACTTCATATACGCACACCAGGATCCAATGGAACCACCCCATATTATATTCCATTAACAAAACCTTTATGCTGATACATCAAACTGCATTATTGACAAGAGGTGAGGCGTGTGCTCATCTTGTGCCCTGTTTCGATTTTAGTGAAACAGCACTGTGTTGCCAATTCTTCTACCCAGGATTCTGCTGAATTGCTGGTCATCAGAGGTTGGGTCGTTGGGAATTCTAAGATTTCACATGAGATGGTTAGCTTTACTCAGTTGACCTAGATGACGCTTTAGCAGCTGAAGAGCTGTGATTTCTGAAGCCAGCTACAGCTAAAGCACACTAATAGATGAATATTTTCCAAAAGCAGGGGAGATCAGCTATTTTCCTCCTTGTATGATTCACCACGAAATTTTGCAACATTCTTCCGCAATTCAATGTTTGACATTCTCTCTGCCTCCAGTGCCCGTTCAAGCTGAACACGTGCAAAAAAAATCATAATGATGTGGAAGAAGATATTAAAGTTCTACAACTCAAATCATAATAACACTTTTTTTATCAATAATACCTTTGCTGCTCGAGCACTCCATTCTCCAAGAATAGCTCTGAGTCTATCATTTTCTTCAACATACTGCATCATGCAGGTTCATAATCATGAAAGAAAGCTTTACAAGCAAAACCAACTTGATCCTCATGCTATCGCAGGCATATCTCTTGATGTGCTAAACCATACCTGATTGTTACTCGCACGAATACGCTGAATCTCGGAATCCTTTTCATCAATCAGACCACGAGCAAGCTGAAGCTCTGAATGCACTTGATTCATCTGCAAATTAATTAGTATAGGATACTCCACAGCGAATATTTACTAGTTACTACAACTTTTAGATAATGATTCTAGTGCTAAAGACGAATGGCACAAGTAAATGGTTCTCACATCAGCATTTACAGCCATATTAGTTATAGTATAAATTCAAGTTTCGATAGGGGAGAGAATTAACACAAATCTGTCAATATGCTCATACTGTCCCGCCAGTAAGTAGTTTCTATTATATATATCTGCTGTAATAGTTTATGTAAGAGTTCCACAGAACTTCCACCTAAGTAGGCCTAATATAGGTGCCTTTAACAACTTGGGCACACAACTCAACAAATTTAAAAATAGTTTGGCTGAAAATAGTACTGCAGTCACGATGTATACAAATTAGTTTATTACACTTTCTGAATTCAAATGTATAACATGGACACATGGTAAAAATCATGATATATGTTTTGATAAAAATAATTACCTCAGCAGATAGTGCTCGAAGTTCTTGGTCACGGGATGCCAAAAGATGGGCAAGATCAACCTGCAGAATTAAAAAGGGCTAACTTCATGACAATCCTCCACTTCGTATATACAACTGAAAAAGTTCTTCCTCTAATTTTGAACTGTCGAACCATCCATTAAAATTAATACAGAAAAAATCAATCCGCGATTCACATACCTGTGTAGTGCTCCCAACATCAGTTCTCTGGTATTTGCTTAAGCATTCCTGCAAGCGGAGCACCTTCCAAGAAAATGAACAGTTTGTTAATCAACAAGAAAAATTCTGGAAGTTGCAGCCGATGCAATATTAAAAATTTAAACCTCATCACGACTAAAGTTACCAGAAGGGCAATAATATATACCATCACTATCAGACGTGCAACACTAGCTTCTAAATTAACCAACGCAACAATGAATTACATACAATACAACGATAGGTTCATTCCTCATTTCCATGAAATGGTGAGACTGCCAGCTTTCTTGCTTGTCATGCATAAATATTTAGATAACATCGCAGGCTAAGACAATATTTCATAACGTGCTACTACAAGATAATTCTCTAAAACTATTAAGAAGAATCCAAATATACAAAATAGAAGTAAATTTTGAGAAATGGATCTTGGCTATTGAGCATCACAATTGCCTTTATCTTCCCATTACCTCCTCACTCAGATAATGAATGTTCTCCCTTTGGTATTGAAGTAGTGCCATCTGCTGGTCAGAGAGACGCCCATCGTAATATCTGGTGAGAAAAAATACATCAGTTTATGGAGCTCTACTGGCAGTATGTTATGAGATCTATTCAACACAAGTTGACAGTTGTAGGTCAAATGGCACTAGATATGAGTTCAATACGCATGTTTTTTTTTTCTTTTCTGGTAGATATGAGCTAATAAAACCTGTAACACACAATCAGAAAATCAAATGCCTATGTCTGCAGCAGTGGTGCAAATGTGTAACAAAGAGTAAACTACACTTTTTAAAAAATAACAATGTCGGTACTTATCATTTAACAAGAAAAAACATGAGCATTGCAGGGCCCTCTTACTAGTGTACCTTCGATCCTCCAAAGTGCTAGATGGTTGAAGTGCAGAATATAATGACCGTAAGATGTCCGGATGTGTATTCAAGGAGTTGTATTTGTGGATATGCCCTGTAAAGAAAACCAAACACGCATTTCATCTTACAAAAACCATCTAATGGGGCCTAAAATGTATCTCATTAGTCATTACGTAGACTTGACTGAACATATCATAAAGAAACATGTGGAATTTACCATCTAAACAGTGAGCGGTGGAGCATTATTTGATTTATGCAATTCTGGAAGAAATAAAACTAATTTTGAATGTAAAAAGAAGCTTTAAAAGAATATTAAGTGTGCCATGCGAAAAAATATTGAAGAACAAATCCTAAATAATGCCATTGTAGAAGTGAGCAAAACTAACATAGTACAGCAAATTCCAAGAATCTATAAGATAACATAAAAAAAAAACTCACAAATGTATAAGCTCATAAAACATGCAGCACATGTTGCTTCAACCACAATAGCGATCCTGCATTATTGCAACTTGAATTGTGATTTGAGTGCAAAAAGAGTAAAAAATATTATACATATTTTAAATAATATAAAACAAATATACAAATGCATATAATTTCCACATCAAGCGTGCAGGTTATAGGTAGCATAGATAAATTATAGGAGACATGCACGCTAGAGTAAACAAACACAAGGCCAAGATGGTATTGACATAATAAAAACATTAACCACCTAGCAAGCAGCTTCCAAAGCCATAAGCCCATTACAAGCATGCAATAGCTTTCATATGTCTTGGATTTCTAGGTTTTGGTTTTCACATTATGAAAAATATAGAAACAGATTGTCAAGCCATAAGCATGTTAACTTTGGTCTGCCTTGGACTTCTAGGTTTAGCTTTCATGCAAGTAAATAAATAAAACATCAAAAATGAAATTCATTTGCCATTTTCCTTGTAAACATGCCGGTTATATTTTTTATTTATAGTACAATGTGCAAACCAATTTGTATCATTCTTATCTTGCCAAAAGGCAGAACATCTAAAAAAAGCTGGTAGATCTAACAAATTTACCGACGGCTGAGGCTAAATGCAACCGCAAAGGCATACCTTAACAGTAGGATTCTCTCCTACTTTTTTTTCTGTAAAAAAAGAGAGGGTACCTTAACAACAGTGAAACTGATAGTATTTGTACAAGAGGCTGCCAAACTATGATTAAGAGCATCAAAGCAGTGCCTGAAAAAAAGCAAATCAATAAACATTAATGGTGAATCGTTTTGACTGCGAAATAATTAGAGTGAATCAAACAGAAAATAAATACTAGCATCGCTCTCCTAGAACATTAACTCCGTGTCTTAACAATTTCTTAAAAAAGCACCAGCATGATAAAACTTAGAACCAACTTAACCGAGCAATAGATGCATTCTCAAGGGATAGAACCAAGAAGGTGCACCCACACACATTAAAGGAAACGACAAATCAATAACTACAAGTAGTGGTTGTTATGAAGACTTAAAAAGCACTATCTGATAGGGCTCTTGACGCGGGCGAGACGAGCTGTTATCGAAGCTAGCGCTTTGGATGTTATCGGAGCCATCGCTTATAAGATCTACTCTCAATTTTGATTCATTTGATTAGATGAATGGAAAGATACATGATACATCCCTTTTATAGGGATAAAAGACTTAGCCTGTAAAAAACTACCCTCTAACTAATCTTATCCTATTCCTAACAAACTGATCTTATCTAATACCAACTACTAAGTGACATAATCTAATCCGCCACAGTACCATGCTACAGTACCGCGTAAACAGTACCGATGTACTATATATGGCTATGTGGGCCACGGCCATAACACTATCAAATAATGATAAATGCTGGTATTAGAACATGACACAAATTTATTGGCACTTCTCACCGCACGCAATTGTGGCAAACGGAAGTCGAGCAATATGTTTCAGTTTCTGGCTAAAATCGTAGTAGCCCTGCATGTCAAAAGCATGTATACAACAGTTAATATTCTGGCTAAAAATCGTAGTAACCCTGCATGTCAAAAGCATGTATACAACAGTTTATATGTAAAATCGAACTACAAGTAAGTAGTAACCTATTAGTAAAAAAGAGAAGTTATAAAATAGTGAAACTAGGGTGCTTGGGCACTATGCCTGGAGGTAATTTTTTGTGCATAGTTAAATATTGTTAACGAGAGTAATATATGCTGATTCATTACACGGTACACATGCATCCATAAAAAAAAAGAAGAAATGAAACCATTAATAGAAGGACAAACCAAGAAAACATTTGTGCTGTAATCTGTGGCAACGGCAGAAAAAGTAACATAAAAGTATTGATGGAACATAAAACTTGACGCTATTGATATTCAAAGACAACTGAAAATCCTAGTGAAGAAGAATAAAAACAGCTTTCCATGTGAAAAGATATATTGATGGAACTTATTGAGTGTCAATTATACGATAAGAAACCAAGAGTCGATTACAACAACGAACATACCACCTTCATTACATAGAATATGAAGACATCAATTAAAAATAAAGTATCCTTCTTATAGGTTCTACCTGCAACCTCACTTTCCTGACCTGGTGAACCCAATATTGTTGAAAAATGCCTGTCAAATTTCAGAAAACAATGAACAGGAAACACAAAATAAACAGTAAAATAATATGGTAGGGAAAAAAGGACAGCTATAGAAACAATAAGCCAGCTGATCTGACAGAAAACCTGTAAGAATCAGAAGGATGACATTGGAGCTGCATAGCAATGGAGGGATCATATCTGGTACAAGGAGAAATATCCATGGAGCTGACACGGCAACAGCAGCATAACTTGCCTAGAGAATAAAAAAACTCAGTTGTCACAAAATGGACAGAGGATGTGCAATGATTCTTGTAGGAAAGAAGTGGCAATTACATGAGGCACAGGAGGCGCAGAAATAACAAAATGCAGAATGCTTTGCTTTCTGTGGATAATTTGTAATACACGTATATATTTGAGGTAAACTTCTTGTGAAAAATAACTATAGATAAGATGGGTGAATAAACTTTCACTTACCAACAAGATACAGTACAAGGTACCACCAACTATGCTTCTAGGCTCTCGATGACCAGATAGGGGGGCTTCATGTAGTAAATCAATAAACCTAGACAAAGGAGGAGTTAATAAATCCTGAAGAAAATTATGATTGCCAAAAACAAAAACAGAGCCATAGCAGGATCAGGTAAATGCTCAGTTAGCTCAAAGTAAGTATCTGTTTTCTATGTCAGCATTGCTGGCATTCCTAAATTTTATTTATCTCTCACCTCATTTAGCTCACAGTAGGGTTGAAATTAAACCTGCAGGGCAACAGAAATTTACGCGGACAACTCAGCCAAATTAACAATCCGTGTTTCTCAAATATGCAAATTACTTGACAGGGAACCCAGTCACTAACCCCATGCATACAATCAGACCAAATGGATAAAAGATCTTCAAAGGTAAACAAACTGAAGCACATGCATAACAGCATAAGCACTAAATCACCAAACAGTAAAATGCAGGAACCCGTGGTTTCAATTCACATTATTATAAACTTCACACGCCGTGAGCAAACATTCCCAATACCCAATAAAAAGGGCAAAAAAAATAGACGCCAAAAAAGCCATGAATACCAGCGCAAACAAATAAAGCCGTACATTTTTCACTTTTGTGATCTTCTCTTCGCATCCCTACTCTGTTGCTATCACATTCACCGCACTCGTACGAAAGATTGCAGTACATCGCGGTGGCACGGAAAAGCCCAGTGAACCACCAGAATTTCGAGGGATAATTCGATTCCATCGACCACATCACTAAACCTAGAACGAATTTTGTCCGCATTGCCGCGGACTTGAGATCAAACATCACCACGTCCACGAGCACAACCGGAAGCTCTGGAACGTCTAGAAGAGTACAGACACCTACTAGACCACCAAGGGGGTTAGCGCAGCAGACTCACAGGGAGTCCTCCTCGGAGGCGGGAGCCACGGCGGAGTACGCCGCGCCGCCCCGCTCGTGCGCCATCGCGGCCGCCGATGCAGGGGGGTCGCCTCGGCGGCTCGCGCCTTACTCCTCCAACCTTCGGATCCAGAGGGCCGTAGAGTTGCTGCTGTTAAGCTTAAGCTTGTGATCGGATGCCTCCCCGGCTGGAGAATTGCCGATTTGCCTCGAAGTTGATTAGCCTTTGCCAAATTGTCCAAACTTGAGGAGCTTGTGATGTTTTGCCCTGAGTGGGAAACTATTAACAAATTTTACAATCAAGTCCTCAGAAACTAGATGTTGTCTCACCTCACCTGCGATGGCTGTGACCTTTGCTGGAATCGGCTCCTTTGCTGGAATCGTCTCGCGGCGCGGAGCCGCGCATGCAGGCCGAGTAACATTTTTTTTTTATGAAGGCTCAAAAGACAAGCTAACGCTTGTAAGACCGTCTCCACTTGTTTTTTCTTCCATTCATCGACCACCAGTTTTGGGAACTTTTCCATTTGTCCTAACTTTTCTGACCAGTTTCAGGAACTTTCCATTTACACGAACTTTTATGAAAGCTAGACGTTGTCTCACCTGTGATGGCTTTGACCTAGCCAGCAACGGCGCCGAAGTGTTCAGCGTAGAGGAGAAGGGGAGGGGAGGGGAGGGGAGGCCTCGCGCGTGGAGATGGGCTCAGGGGCGGGGGAGGAGGGCGCCGCCGCGCCGCCGCCCGTGTTCTGGGCGCTCGCCACCACTCGCGCGTGGAGGAGAAGGGGTGGCGCGCGTGGAGGAGGAGGAGGAGAGGAGCGGCGCGTCGGCCCGCCCCAGCCTGCGCACGAACAGCCTCGCGCTGCTTTCCGCGCGCCCGTTGGTTTCTGAGGACTGGATCATAAAATTTGTTAATAGTTACCCCGCTCAGGACAAAACATCAAAAGCTCCTCAAGTTTAGGTAATTTGACAAAGACTAACCAACTTTACGGGAAATCGGCAATTCTCCCGAACTGCAAAGACGATCCTCTGCCGTCGGGATTTTAACGGCACGGGCCGTAGGACACCCTTGTGGCCATCGGATCTCGATCCATCGGCTTCTATTTATAGCTTACACAAAAATCGAAGCGTTTTTCCCTCTCCTCTCACCTCACAGGCGACAGCAGAGAATCCCGATCCGACCATAGGGGGGCGAGGAATGGTAACTGTTGGAATCGGCTCCTTTGCTGGAATCGTCTCGCGGCGCGGAGCCGCGCATGCAGGCCGAGTAAGGCCCAGAAACAACCCCCAGACTCAAAGACAATTTTTTTTTTTGATGAAGACTCAAAATACAAGCTAACGCTTGTAAGACCGTCTCCACTAGTTTTTTTCTTCCATTTATCGACCACCAGTTTTGGATACTTTTCCATTTGTCCTAACTTTTCTGACCAGTTTCAGGAACTTTCCATTTACACGAACTTTTATGAAAGTTGATTTTAAATAAATTCATTGACCACCGACTAATCCAACAATATAGGTCGCAGCAAGAATGATACGCCCTGTTTTTTTTATGCCTTTGAATTTTTAAACACGCTTTTAACCATTCATCTTATCCAAAAATTTAGTGCAAACATGAAAAAATATAAGTTATGTTTAAAGTATCCTTCATGATAAAACAAATCACAGCAAAATAAATAATATTTAGATAGATTTTTTAATAATACCAATGGACAAAGGCGTGTTCAAAAGTCAAAAACGTCAAGAAAACAGAGTATTTATTTTAAAGTACTGCAAACAAAGTTCAAACCATGTTAGCGGGAGAGTATCAGCAACATGTACACGGCTAGATGCATAACTGTTTCAAATAAATTATTGTACATAAAATGTTAATGTGAACACTGTTTCAGTTTTGGTTCGAGTAAACTCTTGAATACAGTTACGAAGAGGAAAGCCAGGTCAAAACTTCAAGTCCGACTAATGGTACAGTTTTTTATATAGTTGTACATGCAAAAATTGAGGTTCCAAACAAGTCCCTAAAAATCTTCCGTTCTTATCCAAAAAAAATTATGTTATTTGGCTATGTATAATTGGGTCAAAGCTCTTTCTGTGGAATAAAAATCAACGTATTCCACCAACTATGATGTTCAAAATGGATGCGATGATTCAATCAGGGTCCTCGCACTTCAACAGGCTCTAACCGACAGCTGCAGCAACAGGACTTGGTTGCAGTTGCTGACCAATAGCACCGTGGCACCGTGTGCATAGAGTTGGATGGTCAAGGAAAGATCCCACGTCAAGGGTGTAATTCCAACATCGCTCACATTTTTCACCATCTGCACGAGTAACACCAATCCAGATTTCTCCAGTGCCTGTGTCACTGAACTTTCCTGTATAAGATACTCTTGATGTAGTTTCTTCGTTTAGGTACGGAAGGATCTCCACCTACATAAGCAAATACAGGAAATGTCAAAAACAATTGTGCGTGCAGAATGAGGACATCCAACTTTGAGAAGACAAGGTTTTCACCTGAGAAGTGATAAACAGGCGGTGCAGAGCATCCGCGTCATTGGTTGCGGAAGATAGCTCCTTCATTTTGGACACGGTATCTGCATTTTCAACATGGAGATAAACTTTTGCGTCTAAGCTAGAGCCTATCAGCTTTCCTGTTCGAGCATTCTCCAAAATTCTGTTCACCTCCGACCTCAACTATTCAATAGGCAAATACAATTTTCTAAATTAGTAAATTGATCACAGAAATAGGTATGAACCCAAGTGCTTGCCTAAATTATACAACAAGAATCACCATGAAATTAATAAATAACTGTAATACCCAATCTGGCATATGATCAGTTAATTTAGCAGAAAAGTTGGCATTTCACATCATAATTCATAAGTGGTTTCTGATGTATATGATCATCAATACAGGGAATCTTGCCAGCATTGAATATTCTAGGAAGACAATTTGACAGTTCGTAAAGTTATGACCTATGAGGCCATATACCATGCACCATTTCTGTAAAAATACATTTGGGGTGACACAAATCAAATGAATGACTTAAAAGTGGTGCAGAAATATTGTGTACCTCCAGGATAACACTAAGAAAATCAACGTCATCCTTTGGAACAGAGAGCCATCCTTCACTCTTATCTGGCCATTTTAGATCAAAAACAAACTTGGCGATGGATCCATCTTCCAAGATGTGCTGAAAGGGTAGGTTCTGCCAGACATCCTCAGCCAAGTGTGGCATAATTGGGGCAATGGCCCTAACAAGGTAGACTAGATGTGCAGCAAGAACTGTTTGGCAGCTTTTCCTTGTGAAGCTAGCTCGGCCACTGTTGAGATGACAAATAAGTTTACATCATCAAAATCGTGAAACTGTATCAACAAATAACAGTGACTGGCTTTGAAATCTAATAAAATAAAATCAGATGGAAAATGAACATGGGATCAATAACATACCCAACATAAAGACGATCCTTCGCAACATCAAAATAGAAATTGGACAGATCAACGATAGCAAACCTTTGAAGGATCTGAAGTAGAAAAAAGAAACAGAATCATCTAGCACATTTTCTGTTTATCAGAAAGATGACCAATATACATTGTAACAGGCGCACACATGCAAATGCATGAAAACACGTGTGCGCATACATAGTGTTAAAACAAGAGGGAAAATGAGAGGAGGCCAGGGGGGCAATAGGATGGTAAAGCTGCAAAATTAGTGTGAATAGCAAAAAAAAAAAAAAGGTTAACCCACCTGGTATATTTTATAGAATTGGTAATTCTCATAGCCATCCTTCATGGAAGCCACAATATTTTCCAGTTGGAAAAGTGCGTACTTGTCAATTTTCGGTAGATCATTGTAGGACACTGAATACTCTGGCTATAGACAGGAAATATAGAAAACAATGATAAGACAAAGGGTAAGTTAGATACATGCCACTGTAAAGTTGTGAATGAGAGAAATGCCACCTTAAAAGTCACTTCTCCAAAAAAATGCCCCTATAAATCCGATGTAATTGTAAAAAGGCAACGTATCATGTGCAATCAAGTTTCCGGTGCAATCACCATGCAACCAAACAAACAAAAGTAGTGAAAAAACTGAAAAAATTTATGAACTTACTCTACTGCAGTATAAAATTGCAAGTTCAAATTCATCCTATAGTAAGAGTTACAAAAAAGAGAAAATTCTATCAATTTTCGACCCTTCAAAGCTATAAGAATTTTCTCTTTTTTAATACTCTTAACATAAATAAATTTGGTCTTGAAATTTCATACATAGGTAGAGTAAACAATGAAATACATTCATAATTTTTTTTGACAATTTTTCATGATTTTTTTAAGTTGGGTTGCACGGTAATTGCACCAAAAGCTTGATTGCATAGGATGTGTTGCCTTGTAATAATGCCACTATTGTTGAAACGAGTCACCTTCTAGCACTGTAGTCCCTATTTTCATCAAATTGCCCATCTTCACCTTCTTCCTCCCCCTCACCCCTCTCTCTCTCTCTCTCTCTCTCTCTCTCTCTCTCACCTGACCTTCATGTCGGCACCGCCCTCTGCCTCTTGCCAATGGGATTCTCTTCCTCCCGCTCCCTGTTCCTCCTTCCTTCCCCTCACTGGAACCCTACAGGGCTGCCGCCACGGCCATGCCAAAGTGTCCATGCCCAACTCTAGTGACATCCCCACCACATCACCTTGCCTGCCGCCTCAAGTTCCGAAAGGCCAAGTTGCCTGCCGAAACTGCCACACCTTGCTCACTGCCCAGCTACAGTGACCACCCTGCCATGTCACCTTCACCTTGCCCTCCACCAGTCGCCACTCTTCCATGCCACCGGCCACCAGACGAGCATAGCTCTAGGCTGCTGCTATCACGCGATGGACACCCGCTGCCAGACCTGCTCCCCACTCCGTCGTTGCAACGTGCTGATGCCACCGGTGGCAGTCCGGTGTTGTGGCTGCATCTCCACAACGGCAGCAGCAAGTCACGGGAGAGAGAGGAGAGTTTGGGCAGAGAGAGAAGAGAGAGGAAGATGGCAGGGGTAAAGCAGTCTTAATACGCAAATACGAGCTGAGTGTACGCCAAAATGTGCTTTCAGATTCAGTGATTCACATAGCAGCGATCCTCTAATTTCACAAGTTCTACAATGGCGATTCTACGAACAACAACTCTACAGTGGCATTTCTCATTTCACAGAAATGAAATGAATGCTGAGACAGAATATAGGAAAATGCAAAATGGCAACAATAAAGAAATACTCAAATTTGTGCAGAAAAGAACATCAGCCAGGGAGAATAAAACATTGCAGAATATTATGCCATCCTTATTAACTACAAGGAAATCAACTTAAATGATTCTCAACTCGAAGCAACATAGCAATATATTTCACTTATAAAAATATTTAGTTATTTCTTTGTAATGAAAAAGAAAAATGAATAGACTGAATGAAGGTTAGAAAAATGAACAAACGATAAATAAAGATGAAAATATGCTTTGACCATCCTTCTCATCAGAAAATGAAATGAAGACATGTTTGACCACCTGAACATACTTTCCAATCATGGAGATTCGATAATAGAAATCGCATTGTGCCTCGTAATTTTCTGTACATGTCAGACATCTGCCGTAAGATTTGTGGACCAATCAACACATCTCCAGTGTAATCAACACTTGAAACCCATAGACGGAGCACATCTGCTCCATAGCCAGGTTCTTCCTGCACAATGTCGAGTAACATTTCATTCACCGGAACTAGAAAGAGTACAAGTTTTTCTGGGCACATACCCTTGAATTTTTCCCACCAACAATCACTTTCTCAGGGTCCACTACATTACCCAGAGATTTGCTCATTTTGAAACCCTTCTCATCCAGTACGAAACCATGGGTAATAACACTGGAATAAGGAGCATTTCCTGTGTTTTAATGAAAAAATGAAGAAAGAACCGGTTGTGTTAGCCACTGCAGTTTTTTTACAAAGATATCGAGAAAAAAAAGAACAAGTGTTTTCTGAGTATGGAACTATCATGAGAAAAATCAAACAATGCAACATCATTGTTTATAGATAACTTTGTTCACTTTTTGCGTAATGTGAGATACACTCAAGAACAGAGGTAAGATGTTTTGGGCTGCAAAGGGGCAGCTTTTCTTTATGTCTTTATTAGCATATATAGACTAGTACAAAGACCAATTTAGCCACAGCCTCACTAACTCCAGATCGTGGTCATAACACCCCATAACACCCATTACATACACTTGCATGATCCTATTAATCAGCAATGTGCAACTGACCAAGTAAATAACAGGACTGTAACTGAAAGCAACAAAACTGGAATAAAAAACTGACAATTACTGACTCTGAAACTGAAAATGCACAGGACTTATCTGACACGTAAACTATAGTTGACTAGTCATATTTTTTAAAAAGAAAAAATTGAAAAGTACCTTCTCGAATAAACAATCTTTAATGAAACATTGAAACACGGTTTTGCACTCCTAGTATCAGGAAACCTGTTACGTTCGGCGTGACATATAAACGACCATGCACCTGTTGATTGTGGATGGTTCGCATTAAGCAATAAACTAGGGATTAGCTCTCAGGTTGCTAGCAGTTTGTCAGCGTTTATTACAGTCAGTTTAGGGGCTATTTGAGCCGGATGTAAGCCAGAAATTAAAGATTAAGCAATAGAAATCTCCGTTGCTCCCAGCGTCACTCTCTATCATCTTCCTCACCAGCACCGTGCACGGCAATCGCCGTGCGCATCCACCCAATGGCTGGCACCATGCCAGCATCTCAAGCCACCGTACGCTATCCTGCCAACTCCTACCATCCCAGGAGCAGGACGCATAACGAAACCACTTATCTTATACAAAAAGAAAGATTAATCACTAAGGAATAACAAGTGGGTTTTCATTTACAAAATGTAAAGCAACAATGAGAAGAGTAACTAATGACATTACACCAGAAAGAAATGTAACAAATAGTGAGCCACAATTACCTGTGGTGGCAATGCTGGTCAACAGCGAGCTCTGAAACCATCCCCGATGTTGGTCCGAACCTTCAAGGTATATATCTGCTGGGAAATTAAGGTTGTCTCTTTTTGCTAAAACAGCAGCCCACGAGGAGCCTGAGTAAAGAAAATATGCAGATGTCAAAAAAATAAAAGGCAGGCAAGCCAGCAACTACAGTAAGCTTGGGGAAGGGGGAATTACATGGAAACCACACAGTAAGTCATAAGATTTGGATATTACAAAGTAACAAGTACAGAAATGACATTAACACAAGAGTTGGGGGATCTGGCTCAATCTTACAGCTAAAGCAATCAAAACAACGAAATAGCCACCATGATTCATAGTATGGGACTTTCTATAGTAAAACTATCAGTAGGAACATACAAGACAGAATCCTACCAGAGTCAAACCAAACATCCATTGTATCAGTTCCCTTGCGATACTGAGATGCTTTGTCACGATATCTATCTGGTAGAAGTTCCTCAGTTGTCATGTACCACCAGGCATCACTACCTTTCTTTGACACTATAGCTGCATGACAGGCATATGTTTGTTGGCAGACATCCAGGTTATTCCAAATCCAAACAGAAGCAAATAACATGGTACTTATTTTTTAATAATAAAGTAAAAGAGGTTAGTGGGATTAAAATTAAATGCCTGAGAAACATAACATAACATTGCCACATAATTTCATAATACAATCAAGTACAATTGATTCACAACTTCATGCCATAGATAACATATTGGATAGAAGACAAGTCACAGGTGCTTCTTGAACACAATTTCCAAACTGGACTTGGTACGATAACGAAATCGTATTTAGATAAAACGACAGTGGAAGATAGCATGCAATTTATTTAATTCATATACTGCAGCTTAAAAAACATCTTATAAGATTGTTATGTAAATTTTGGGTACACTTAAGAGACACCTTGAAACAAGACAATTAGGTTTGCAACTGCGTGACGATGATATTTCAGACACAATGGGAACCTGGCAAGAAATGAAAAGAAATCATAGGCATCAGCATACCTTTGATATGTTCAAGCGTTTCCTCAGTTATAAGAGGTTCTTGTGAATTTACATGATAAAAAACTGGAATAGGAACCCCCCAAGTTCTCTGCCGTGAAATACACCAGTCAGAACGGCTAGAGGTCATGGCAACAATCCTGTTTTCAGCCTGGGAAAAATAAAACACAGTCAAGAAACAGGGTCTGACTATCATTCAAGACCTATTTGAAGTGGCCCATTTGGTACCAGAAAAGCCCAAAAGTATGAACAAGATATGGCATGAAACCAGACTTGCAATTGCTTGACCATAATACATGGAATCAAGCAATCATTTGCAGGAACAAGAAGTAGCAAGACAAGAACATGAAACCTGTTATGAGTATGAGATGTATATTGATTTGCACGTCACAGGCCTATACATATAGGGTACATGAGACGCCTAGATAAAGGAGAGAAAGCCCAGATAAGAACAAGAGATCTAATCTATCCTAATATGATATAAAGGACTCCTAATATATCTCTAACGCCCCCCCTCCACCCCCAAATGCAAGGCGTATGCAATAGCATTGCATTTGAAAGAGAAGAGATTAAAAAGAAAAGTACCCCCTCAAATGCAAGGCGTAGCAATAGCGTTGCATTTGAAAATCTAGGTCTTGCAAATGTTGTAATCATCGTAGCGCGTAGCCCTGTTGTTGTGATAATATGCCGACATATACTCCATCCATCCATGATAATAAGAGCGCCAAGAAAAGAAAGCACATGGTGCAAAGGCAAAGCTAGGACACAAGGATAAAACAAGATTAAGGAGGCGACGAAATACTGAAAAGAGTGTCAATTCAAACCATGCAGCAGCATGGCAATGAAGATCAAAGTCTTGAAAGTCAGCTGTGCAATAGAAAGCACGACAACTAAGAACAAGGTGATCTAAAAAACTTAAGGAAAAGAGCAAGCATGGCATGTGAAAAGAGGCGTTTGATTGGCTGTTGTGAACTCGCACGACATAGACGAACTTAGAGAGAAAGAAAAACAGACGAACTTAGAGACAAAGGAAAACAAAAGGCTTTGGTGGACACAGTGGATACTAGAACTGAAGACACCTAAAAAGAGACAAGGATAGACTCAAGATGCCTGTAGAATTCAAGAGTTAGCAGCGGCAGCGACGAAAGAGAGCCGTATCCATTACAATAGCACACCACGTGAAGATACATAACGCAGCACCTGCAAAGCAGCACAACCAAAACGGATCATCGGCAAGAGCATCGACGGCGATTCAAAGCTGCAGATCTGCAACTTCTTGCAGCAGAAAGCAGTGGAGAGATGGCAAGCACAGCAATGCTCATGGCCAACAGAGGAGCCGACATACACCATGGGATCTTGGGCGAAGACATGGCATCCTAGCCAGATCCGGCTCAATTACCAGATCAACATGGATCTGGCCCAAGCGGTGGGATCCAGAGCCTGGGACAGCATGGTAGAGCCCAGATCGGACGACGTATTAAGGCAGCAGCCCCACACAGCAGCGGGAATAGGCCCCAGACTGACAGGAGGAATCCAGCCGGGGCAGCCACGCTCCGGCGACCAAGGCAGATGGCAGCAGGAAGAAGCTGACCAACGAGGCTGGAGGCAGGACCAGGGCGTGACAGATCTGGCGCGACAGCGAGCAGCAACACAAAGTGGCTGTGCTATGATGGAGAGCAGCGATGAGTGACTGTGTGCTGCAGTGGATGAACGGCCTCGACGAAGATCCCTGCTGCTTGAGAAAGACCAGAAAGCCAACAGGGTGGCCTCCACTGGGAACAGAGATTGCCTCCCGGGGGCAGCAATAGCAGAAGACGAGTTGGCGGCAGCTGCTTGTTGAAGATGAAACCCCGGAGCTTTGATACAATGTTATGAATATGAGATGTATATTGATATGTAGGCCAAAGGCCTATATATAGGTTCATAAGATGCCTAGACAAGGCAGGGAAGCCCAGATGAAGACAAGAGATCTAATCTATCCTAATATTATAAAGGACTCCTAATATATCTCTAACAAACGGAAATTCTCCACCGGTACAGGGAGTTCCAGGCACTTTCTCCTCCCTCCACGTGTCTCTCTCTCCACCGCGCCTCTCTCCTCCTCCCGTTCACCCGGGCGAGCTGACCCCGCCCCGACAGCCGTGCCGCCGTTGACCAACCCCCAGTCTTGGCTTGCGACCACGCCGGTGCACAAAAGAGCCGGTGCGCCGGCTGTCCGCGCTGCGCCAAGCCGCCATCAGAACCGCACCAAGCCAGAACGTAGCCCTGTTGTTGTGATAATATGCCGACATCTACTCCATCCATCCATGATAATAAGAGTGCCAAGAAAAGAAAGCATATGGTGCAAAGGCAAAGCTAGGACACAAGGATCAAACAAGATTAAGGAGGCGCGACGAAATATTGAAAAGAGTGTCAATTCAAACTATGCAGAAGCATGGCAATGAAGATCAAAGTCTTGAAAGTATCTAGGACTCCTAATATATCTCTAACAAACGGAAATTCTCCACCGGTACAGGGAGTTCCAGGCACTTTCTCCTCCCTCCACGTGTCTCTCTCTCCACCGCGCCTCTCTCCTCCTCCCGTTCACCCGGGCGAGCTGACCCCGCCCCGACAGCCGTGCCGCCGTTGACCAACCCCCAGTCCTGGCTTGCGACCATGCCGATGCCCAAAAGAGCCGGTGCGCCAACTGTCCGCGCTGCGCCGAGCCACCATCAGAACCGCACCAAGCCAGATCGAGCCGCCATCACCGTCGCTGCCACTACTTCAGCCACCGACGAAGTCGCGCACTACCAAAGAGGTGGTCGCCGGTGCCGAAGCCGCCACTACAGCCATCATCCCCCACCGAAAGTCGCGCCAAGCCACGCCGAGGGCTGGTCGAGCCGTGTCATGCCACCATGGCCGCCGTGCAGGCTCCTTACACCAGCGTGGTCGCGCGATGGGGCAGGGGAGGTCGCCTGTGCTGCGGCCACCGGGGTAGGGCTGGCTTGCCCGAGTGAAGGGGGTTAGGGGAGTAAGAGAGAGGAAGAGAGGTGAAAAAAGAAGAGGGCACATGGGGGGAGGAGAGTGTACCGGGAACCACCGGTACAAGTGGGAAAACCCCTTTGCTCCAACAAAACCAGACTTGAAATTGCTTGACCATAATGCGTGGAATCACTTGCAGGAACAGCAAGTAGCAAGACAAGACAAGATTAACATAGAGAACTTCAATTCCCCTCTAACTGGGCAAAGTAAAGACAAGAAATCTGCATTGAACAAAAAAGCAAAACACTAATGACGAGCACTGCTATTCTAATGAACATGTCAGTACATTAAAAAAGTTCAAATTGGGAATTAATTGAGACAAGAAAACCAAAAGAAAATAACAAAAGTTTCTATTTTCAAAAATAGGTTCCAAAGCAACAATATACCTGAGAAGGAATCCAAGTTACTCGTCTAATTGCATCCATTGCAGCATTACGGAAGCCATCCACAGAGGCAAACCACTGTTCAGTTGCTCGGAATATTGTTGGTTCTTTAGATCTCCAGTCATAAGGGTACTTGTGTTCTGACAACCAAGGGACACAATAAGCAGACAAAGTTATAAATGAAACTATTCACAAGTGAAATAGAGGATTATGTAGGTCATTGTAAGGTTACTCACTATATGGCTCTTCCAAAATGAGTGAACACTGTTCATCCAAATACTTCACAACTGCAGAATTACCAGCTCCCAGGACAGATAAACCATTGAACTGTCCCGCTTCAGCAGTGAAATTTCCTTCATCATCCACGGGGGACACAATAGGAAGTTCATATTTCAAACCTGTTATGTAATCTTCCTGGCCATGGCCAGGGGCAGTATGAACAAGACCGGTTCCAGATTCAATTGTTATGTAGTCTCCTCCAAGAATAACAGAACATTCATTGCCATTCACAGGATGGATATATCTGAGAGCATCAAGTATAACATGGAATAAACAATAAACAGTACAAGCACAACAACAATGAAATGGGAAATACAAAACATATATAATATTATAATATACCTGCAGTGCTCCAAGGCTGACCCAGGAAATGATTTCCGGACTATGAGTTTCATGCCCCATTTGGATTCTAAAATTGAGACGAGATCAGAAGCCACAATGATAAATGGTTTCTCATTCTCAGAGCTCAAAATGCTCCCAAGTTTTCGTTGTTTTCCCCCAGAAGTTGACCCGCTTTCCACTATAGGTTGCAGCTCAACTACAGCATAAGCAAGCTCAGGGTTCACAGCGACAGCTGACAAAAGGAGAATTGGTTTTTAGACAAATTAGTGCATTTCCCAAATAGATGACCAAAGAGTTGATAGTATTGCACCAGGCCAACAGCCACATAAGAGTAGGCGAGAATAATGCTGTAGAGTCCAATTCCAGAATAGCCGCAAAAAATACAGCAGCTTTTGTTCGTGTAACAAAAATATCTACAATGATGTATAGCCTACCAGTATCCATTGTTCAATCATGCCAACGTGTGAAATGAAATAATCTTCACACCAAAGATAAACAAGCCACAAAATTTGTTGGGACGAAGTAAATTATTATTGTTTGCATTCAAGCCATGCTATATTACTAGTAGCATCAATATTCCTCTACCCTAATTACAAGTAAGAAAATAGTAGATCACCTTATTCTTTCACATTTTATCTGTGCCGTAAGACGCATTATTGCTATACAAAATCCATATGCCTTTTTCAATTGGTTGTTTTCCATATTCAGATACACAAGCCATGAAACTTAGCACCAAATACTCTACTGTCAACTGTATCTATTCCATACCACCATCTGAAAATTCAAAAAGAAAAATAAAAAGTAAAATAGTACAGCCAGCTTTCGAGAGGTCTCATGACTCTCACTGGATGTTTCCCATAGATTAAAGCAAACAAGGCACCTTCTTACCAGCATTAGCGGGAATTGTCCATGGAGTAGTGGTCCATATAGCTAAGCATACGTTAGGAAGGAATTCTTCTAGCAACCCAGAATTCGATGAATTGGCAAGCTTGAATGCAGCATATATGCTTTTGGAAACATGATTTTCTGAATACTGGAAAAGGATAAAGTAACTTAAGTGAAGAAGTAAAATCAATGGGATACATCAAACAAACAAGAGTATATAAGCACATGAAAAGAAAAGTGCACTTTCTACTATCATCAGATTAGCCACAGAAAATAGGTCTAACATAGTCAATTCTTGGCATTGCAGTAATGCATACAACACATATATTTAGTCAAAGATTTCTTGTACAAAGTATTGTGGATTATGTAACAAGCCGTACAAAGCACACTACGGTAGGTTAGTACACATAAAAATTGATCTCCAACATGAACTTCACAACAAAATTTAGACTAGTATATATGCAGCAGTGAAGGACTAAAATTAATTGTACAGATACCTAGGCAACAACGTCAAACAGCTTCCTAAAGAGAAAATAAACTCAAAGCACAATTCAACTATTGAAGCTAAGTGGGAAATGAATCAGAATTGTCAATTGTTTGTTACATATTTTAAAAACAACTAACAATAAGTGTATGACAAAGCTTTTGACAGTATACCAACAGCATAAAGTAAGTCTAAGCATACCTCCAATTCAGCTTCCGCTAGAGCTGTTCGTGATGACGGACTCCAGTGGACAGGCTTTCGTCCTCTATAAATATATCCTCTCATAACCATTTGACCAAACACTTCTAACTAGAATACCAAAAGGAACAAAAAAACCATTACAAATTTTCTTGAGTAAGAGATCTTGAGAAGAATGAATACAAAACGGTGTCAAAGGTTATTCTGATAACATAATATGTATAGTACGCCCAACCATATTGTCAACAAGTTTTTATCTGGCCGTGTAAGCGCAATAATTAAAATAACAGCAAAACTAACTGTTCTAACAATATTAAAAGATAGTGATATTGACGACCTAAACAAATCATCCCAAACCTTCAGCCTCTCTTTCATGAGAAATATATAAATAAATGTGATGCGATGTCATTATGCCCATAAATAGTAGGAGCGGGTAAAAGAAGGAAAACCTGAGCAGCTTCATATTCTGGCGACAGAGTTAGGTAAGGATTATCCCAATCGGCCCATACACCAAACCTCTGTAGGCAGTGGGATTAGTTCATAAACTTAATATAATAAACAAAATACTAAATTTTCAAGACTTTCTCAGTGACAAGAACATGAGCAGGGCATCAAATGACAAAACAATTAGATCAGGTTGCCACTCTAAATAATTTAGAAGTAAGAAAAGATTACCTTGAAAGAATTCATTTGTGTATTAACTGTCGCTTTAGCGAATTTTGCAGCCTTTTGCCTTAGTTTTATAGGTGTCAAGGCACTCAATGTTTCCTTGTCCATTGACTTCAGAACTGCAACAGGTGGTCAATAGTCAATTGGTAGTCCAACACATGCAGAACGTGTGTTACAAGCAAACCACCCATTCACCATAGCGCCATATGATCATACCTAGATTAACTTATAAATGTGGAAGCATTGTCATAGGTCATATTAAAGATGAACTTGCCTTTCAATTCTATTGGAAGGCCATGGCAATCCCAACCAGGAACAAAAGATACTTTGTGATTCTGAAGCAACTGCAAACAGAAGAGAATAAAGACACAGTTCCATTTAATCCATGTTTCAAATCATCAAAACTTTGATCAAGACAAAAAAAACATCACCAGAAAATAGAAAAGGTGACCAAATCAATACGTACATAAATTAGTTGTCTCACAAAAATAAGTTCAAAACATTTTGACAGAAGAAAGTTGTCAGGACAACATTATAAGATTTAAATTTTACAATCAACTTCACTTAGGTGAGCCAACATGCCAAAAAAGCACATATATGATATGTCCAGCATGGCTGCATGAGCAATTACATAAGTTCAGCCATTCACCAAACTGCCAAACATAAGTTGACCATGCACAATTTTATTACCATTTGAAGATAGAGAAATCACACTGAATTGTATACGTCATTTGCAGAGAAACATTGGCCCCTGATTAAATATAGAGAATGCCCCAGGAATTGCACTCGAACAAAGCAATACTTTAAACCACATCAATGGTTCCGTAAAAAACATATCAACAGTGTGCAAAAAAACATGGGTTGCAGTCACATAAAATTCAAGTGTAGCTGATACCTTGTAGCGATTTATAATATCTTTGAGGATTTTATTCAGCGCATGGCCCATATGAAGATCACCATTAGCATACGGTGGGCCATCATGAAGAACAAATTTCGCCTAATCAAACAGTCCAGAAAAGAAACTAGATCAGAAAAATTAATTTAGTAATTATTTTAGCTTTGTTTGAAGAGATCATCTCACCCCGGTGTTCCTTTCAGATACTCTCTTAAGCACCTGGTTCTCCTCCCACAACTTCTGGAGCTCCGGCTCCCTCACAACAGAATTTGCTCTCAAGCCAAAAGTCGTTTTTGGGAGATCCACCGTGTGCCTGTATTTTCCATCTTCTTGTTTTGCACCTAGAAAGAGCCACAAGGTAAGCATATTAACTACCTCCGTGGATCTAACAACGCAAGCCAGACAATCACAAAAGGTGAAACTCAGTATGTCAAACATCAATTAACTGCCTATTTTCATTTAGTAACATGCCAGGTCAAGCTAGCTTTTCATTTTAAAACACACCAGATCAGACTACTTATACCAATAGAACCAGAAGATTGGTTAGAGTTGTTTAGTGAACATGTACAGGTAAAGCAGCTTGCATCACCACAAGCATAAGTACCAGGATTTAGGCACGGATTCCATCATTTAACATGTAAATCCCAAAAATCCATGAGCAAGATTCATATGATCGGCCTATGGCGCCTCAAGGACGCTTATTGATGAAGGATATATTGTGATGAAGACCTAGGAAGAGTGAGCTTAAAATACATTGTACGGACAAACCTAATCACAAAGGGACAAGGTGAAATGTATAGTGCTGACTGGTGAGTGGTGACACCGAATAAGAATCACGTCCTTCAAATGCCAATCTATGTCTTGCAAAACCAGCCAGATAAGATGCATATATCATCCCCGAATAGAAACCCTCGACTAAACCCCAATGGCACAGCAACAGCAAGCACGAGGCGTCTCACCCTGGGCGGCCTTCTTCGCGGCCATGACGGGGCCCCGGGACCGCCGCTTCGAGACCGACGCCGCGAAGTGCTCCCTCGACGACTCGGCGCAGAACGGTCGGGGCGTCGCCGCCAGCCTGCGCAGCGGGAAGCGGCATCTCTGCGTGGAGAAGACCTGGGCGTGGGCAAGCAGCCACACAAACCGTAAGGTACGGGGGGGTCCGCAGAAGACTCTAGAAGGTTCGAGAAACAAAAGGGGAGGAAGAAGAGGAGGGCGCTTACACGGCAGCACGAGGCGGCGTCCATCCGACTGGTGTGGCAAAGGGGTGGGCATCGGGGGATAAGGGGAGGGCTAATCGGAGAAGAGATGAGTGAAACTGTGGAAGGGAAGGGGTTAGCTCGTTCGCCTAGACTAGAGAGGCTGCAAGGTGGGGTCGCTGTGGCAGGCTCGTTGGTGGGCCCTCTTCAGTCAGAACTGGGAAGGGCTCTGTGGCCGGAGAAAGAACACTTGGCGAACCGGAGCCCGGGCGGTGGCCCTCTGCCACTCTGCACGACGAAATAGGCCGTCCACTTTCGGCCTGGGGAGAAATGGACTAGCCGCTGATGTCGTTGGGCTGGGTTGGGTTGGGCCATACAATGGTAGGCTAGCGCTTGTAGTTGACCAGTGACCACGGCCTTTCGCGGCCCCTGCCGCTGATGATGCGTGCGTTTTGCTTCATTAGATTTCTTTTTTTCTTTGTAGTATATTGATAGAACACTATAGTTCCCTTCTTCCTCTTTCTGATTTGAAGTAAATGAATCGAGGAGCCTCACATCATTGTAGCTAACAATCTTGCCAAGGAGGCCGTCAGCTAGACCTGATCAAACATCGGCCGGCCCGAGTTTTGGGTCGAGCTTGGAAAAACCCGGTCCCATGGAACCAAGCCAGAGCCCGACCTGATCATGGCTATTTGCGCGTTTCTATCAAGCTCGAGTCCGGCACGGCCCGATGTTCAGGCTTGATTTGGCCCAAACCTCGTCTAGTGCACCGGTCGAACCGGGTCGGGCTTATCGGGTTGGTCTGCCCATGATCAGGTCTACCATTAGCTCTTTGACAACTCCGTCGATGACCTCACGACACATGCTGTTGTATCCCCTCCTTGCTCATTGCTATGCATTGATGCTTGCCTATATGTTCCCATCCTATGTGTTGTGTTGGCCGCCATGCTATGCGCGCTTATGACTTAATCTACTAATTTGCTCTAAGAACCCTAAAGCTTTTATTTACCAATTGCACTGGTGTAAATTCTTTTATATGTTTTGTGCAACCTTTTTTTAAAAAAGATCCGACGGAAGCTGGCATTGCAATTAAGCAAGGGGCTAATAATAGAATTCGGAAAGAAAACAATAAAAAAAGAAAGAAAGGGAATAGATAAACTTAAGGCTTAATCTCACAAAGAAAAAGGGCAGCGCTATGCGTCGAGCGCCCGATGGGATCGGACGCTCCCGTCCCAGGCTCCCAGCGCGCCACTGTAAACGACAAAAAGATTGGACCCACCACACCCTACATGTTCGGATGCTTTTCTGACATGCATTTTTTAAAAAATAAACATGACATTGATGTTAGTAGTGTTAAAACAAGAAAGATTTGTTTAGTGAAATATGAAGAAACATGTACAAATATGTTGAAACATGGGCAAAAGATGATAAAACATGATAGACAAAAATGATGAAACATGACATGTTCCCGCATGTTTTACTGTGTTTCTGAAGAAATATTGGTGCGTGTTTGACCACATGATGTTGTGCACAAAAAAAAACAACAACCACCACCTGCATGCATGGGCACCACCCACATGCAGATGCCCCTTTTCTTACGCTCTGCCCCTCATGTGGGCCCCTGCATGTAGAATCTCCGTGTGGGTCCCACCTTGCATGCGGATCACACGCGCATCATCTCATGCGGGCTGAAAAATTGCGGGCTACGGCGTCCGATGCGGCAGGACGGCCGACGGACAGCAATTCCGAAAGAAAAAAAAATACTTAGGGTCCTTGCCCCAGCTAACTTACAACAAGCAACATCATTTTTTACCTCAGCAATGACATTTGCCGCTGTATTCAACTTTCCTTGAAAGGTTCTCTGATTTCTCTCACACCAAATTCACCAAGTACCCAACATCAAAATTTGATGCAACTGAGCTAAGTGGGATGAGTGTCCTTGATCAGATGCATACTTGCATGCCAGAGGATTTGATGTACTGGTTCCATAGCTAGAATGAAGAGGTTGGTAGACAAAGGGTCATCTTGCCTCAAGGGAAGAGGCGGCGGCGGTTGTGGGGCGGTTGTGAGTGTTAGGGTTTTGGGGTGTGGGGAACTAGGGATTGGGGGATAAAACCACGCATAACACAGGGACTCGGGGCTCAAGGAGCCACCGCCTTTGTGGCCTCTGGCCGCGTGGGCCATGGGAGGCCTGGGTTTTGACGGTCACATAAACATATATATGGTCCAACCGTTAAAAATGGGTAACTCGTGGGTTATCCATGGGTAAAAGGTTGAACCCGTATCCGAACCCAGCTCATTCGGGTACTCGAATAAAAAAACAATGGATATTGGTTGTGACTCGTACCCATGTTCATCGAGCCGGATACCCATATGTTTTTCTGCCACCCCTACTACAAATTTAGATTTAGCAATTATAACGAACACTTTGTTGAAAACGCTTTCACGTCCTGCGACAAAAATACTGTCGAAACTTAGTTCTAAGAACACGGTGGTTAATTTAAACAGGCGCCACACGCGAAAACCAAACACATTGAGAGGAGAGAGAGAAAAAATATATTGATCGGTGTTGCTGAACAGGGTCCGACGGGCGTCGGAAGCGCAGCGCTGGCCGTTGGATCGTTAGATCTGACACTGATTAGAGAATATTTATAATATTTAATGATTTTTTACTTTTTTACATGATGAAACAAAAATAACAAGTTTTTACAGAAGATCTAACGCTGACCGTTGGATGGAGATCCAACGGCCAGAACTGGCCATCAGACGGGGCGCGTCCGACGCCCGTCGGACCGCCCCCGCGAAAGAAAACGGGAGAGGAGGGGTCGCTCGCTGATCGCGTCCTTATTATTATCGCCATGACGCCATTCGATTCGCTCGACCGATGGCGCTGCTTATGGTTATGGCTCTGGATGCATATATAGACCGTGACTGACAAGGGACTGACGATGAATGGCCACGGCTGCTTGCTTGCTCGAGAGATGTGGACATGTGGTACAGTGGTAGTCGTCGTCGCCAAGTCCATCTCCTGCCGCTTCGCCATAAATTTTAAAAATATGTCATGCATACATGAATAGTTGGCATATGTCCTGGAGACAAATAGTTGGGTTGGGTTGGGCCATACATGGTAGGTCCGCGCTTGCAGTTGACCCCGGCCTTTCGCAGCCCGGAAGCTGATGATGCGTGCGTTTTGCTTCGTTAGGTTTCTTTTTCCTTTGTAGTATATTGATAAAACGCTGTATTTCCTGTTATAACCCTAGGTGATTTATGAGCTGGAAGCACATCCCAAACCCTAGGGGTATTATGGGCAAAACCAAATATAGGCTAGGTTATATATATGAAACCCCTTGTACACAAGAGAGATGGATCAATAAAGACTATTATGCCTGGCTTTTGTCTCTCTAGATTTGTGTATCATGTCTATTATGATTGTGTTTGCGTCTGTGCGACGACCGATTTACAACATTTTCCTTCTTCCTCTTTCTGATTTGAAGTGAACTAGCCGCGTGGGCGCACCCGCGGCGCGCCGAGCCTGCCGTGCGCTCGCGCGCCGCGTGGCACAGCTGGGCGCATGCTTACGAATGAGCGCAGCGCGCAGGGAGAAAAAAGGAAAAACCTAGCGCGGGTGGAATTCGATCCGCGACGGATGGAACGAAAGCGAGCGTAGCTAGCCAACCGAGTGAACCGCCCGCGGTGTTGGTTGGTGGGCGTGAAAAATTATTTTATACGTACAAATGGAACGGACTGTCGGATCTGGCTGGCTCGCGCGATCGGACGGCCGTCGCGACGCCGGGCGGGGAGGCCAGCCACGTGGCGCACGTACGACGGTCGTTCTCGGGTTTGTACAATTTATTGATGAACCAAGGAGCTTCAAGTCATTGTAGCCGACGACCTTGCCATGGAGGCCATCAGCTTTTCGGCAACTCCGTCGCCGACCTCGCCACCCATGCTGTTGTATCCCCTCTTTGCTCGTTGCTACGCATTGATGCTTGCTCTGTATGTTCCCACCCTATGTGTCGTGCTGGCCGCCGTGCTATGCACGCTTATGACTTATATTCTACTAATTTGCTCTTAAGAATTCTAAATCTTTTATTTACCTATCGCATTGGTGTGAATTCTTTTGCTTTTTAGATTGCCTTGGCCATATGTTTTGTGGAACCTTTTTTAAAAAAGATCCATAGGAAGCTGGCATTGCATTTAAATAAGGGGCTAATAATAAAACTCGGAAAGAAAACAAAAAGAAAGAAAGAAAGGGAATAGATAAACTTAAGGCTTAATCTCCCAAAAAAAATACTTAGGGTCCTTGCCCCAACTAACTTACAACAAGCAATATCATTTTTTTACCTCAGCAATGACATTTGTCGTTGTATTCAACTTTCCATGAAAGGTTCTCTGATTTCTCTCGCACCAAATTCACCAAGCACCCAGCATCAAAATTCGATGCAACTGAGCTAAGTGGGGATAAGTGTCCTTGATCAGATGCATACTTGCATGTCGAAGGATTCGATATAGTGGTTCGATAGCTAGAATGAAGAGATAGGTAGACAAGAGGGTCATCTTGCCTCAAGGGGAGGGGCGGCGGCGGTGGTTGTGGGACGGCTGTGAGTGTTAGGGTTTTGGGGTGTGGCGAACTAGGGATTGGGGGAGAAAGACATGCCTTTGTTGCCTCTGAGCGCGTGGGCCATAAACATATATATGGTCCAGCTATGAAAAATTGGGTTACTCATGGGTAAAAAAGTTGAACCCGTATCGGAATCCAGCTCATTCGGGTATCAGGATAAAAAAACAATGGATATAGGTTGTAACTCGTATCCATGTTCATCGAGTCGGATACTCCACAGGTTTTTCTGCCACCCCTGCTACAAATTCAGAATTAGCAATTTATAACAAACACTTTGTTGAAAACGCTTACACGTCCTGCGACAAAAATATTGCCAAATTTTAGTTATAAGAACACGTACGGTGGTTAATTTAAACAGGCGCCGCACGCGAAAACCAAACACATCGAGAGGAGAGAGGAAAAAAAATATCGATCGGTGTTGCTGAACGGGGAAAGAAAACAAGAGAGGAGGGGTCGCTCGCGTCCATATTATTATCGCCATGACGTCATTTGATTCGCTCGACCGATGGCGCTGCTTATGGTTAATGGCTCTGGATGCATATATAGACCGTGACTGACAAGGGACTGACGATGAATCATGAATGGCCACGGCTGCTTGCTTGCTCGAGGGATACAGTGGTGGTCGTCGTCGCTAAGTCCATCTCCTGCCGCTTCGCCATCCATCGATTGCTCGCCAGCGTCGACGCGGCCGGTCGGCGACATGCTCCAGCCTAAAGTCAGTGCGCCGCCGTGTGCCGGCGACATGCCCACAGAGTCACAGGCACAGCTCGCACCAAGCTGATCTGTCGATCGTGTCGTGCGACCCTCGCCTGACCACGACCACTTAATACCACCGCTGCAGATCAAAAGCATCGCCGATCCACTGTGCGTGATGTGAACGTGGTTAATGGCTTAATTAGTCATACAAATGGGTCGATCGTAGGGTCATTTTTAACCCTCTCTAGTTCATTTATTTATACTAAAAACTTGATTTTTAATATATTTAATATAAATAAATGAATTAGGGAGGGCCAAAGGTGCCCCTACGGCCAACCCATTTGCATCCCTAGGTTTAATGATGCTTGAGACCGCTGCTTTTCACTGAGTTATATTTGATTTGCTTGACTCGTAACTTTGCGTTTGTTTTCACTCTTTCGTTTTTACCGTGTCGTGCTTTCGCCTGTTTGGTTGTAGTTTTGCGTTCGACTTTATATGCCATGCTTCTTCGTGCTCTACAAGTATGACTTAAGATTGCAACATGCTAACATAAGAAAGTTAGATTTCCTTTCTCTAAGAGCAGGTGCACTATCAGCGCGCGCGGGAAATATTTCAAATGCGGCAGACCGCGCAGTGGCCGGATATGCGGGAGGGCGCGGCGCTATTAGCGCGTGATGCAGGCCGCGTGAAACGGAGCTTGCTGCGCATGCTCTGATATGTTGGTGTAGCATCTCTTATGGAATGGCGCCATTGATTGCCGGTGATTTTTGAGTTTTGATCCAAATCGTCCCTCATCCCATTTAAGCCCAAGCACATGTTTTTTTAATACATAAACAACACATTCTGAAGACAAACACAATTTAATCTCCCTGCGGTAATATCAGCGGTGTGTTCAATACCAAATATAGGATTTACACAAGGATTTTTTATCTTTATTGAATAGATAAGAGGTACCAATCGAATCCAATCATCTATTTATAAGGACAAGTCTGGAATAAAGCTCTCTTCATCTTCCTCTCTTTTCTCTCTATCTCGCATGAGCAAGGTGGTTCAGCCGGCGGTAGCGGTGCGTGAGGGCAAAGGGTGGATGCGGCAGCTGGTGGCGCATTGGGTTGATGGCGGGGACAACGCTGGTGTTGAGAGAACTAGAAAAGAAATAAGCTTACGAGATGGAAAAATAATTAGGAAAAGGAAAAATATATAAATTTATCTTTCTATCATTTAGGAATTTAGGAGATATCAAAAGATACTAAGGACGTAAAATTTGATGTCAATCACCAAATACATGGTCCTGCTTATATCATGACTTCATGAGGTTGATGCGTACCTTATATATGTATGTATAGTGGTGAAGTTTTGTTAATATTTTGCTTGGATCATAAGGATTCAAGTTTGTTGTCGCTTCTTTCTCACCAAACTTAATAATATAAAAAAATCAGTATAACATACTTGGGGTTCTCCTTTTCGTGTTCTTAATAAATTCAAGTATTATATAGGTAAAAGGATAAGTGTTTCGTGCAGCTTATGGACTACCCAAATCAGTACTCATTAATTCATTATGTGTTTTTAAAATAGATCGACGGATCACGGCGTTCCAAATTAGTTTGAACCTCAACTATTATAGAAACATCAATGATGTAATGCTTCCCGTATATAAGCTCCAGATTCTAGATCGATTCACACATATATCAGATGTCTCATAGCGTGGATGTACATTACTTTAGACGAAATTATAGAGGAATTTGTGTTTCACTGAGAAAATTAAAAATCTCCCTATGTGCCATGAAGAATCTGCTCTACCCTCTCATGCCACTGTTTTGTCTCTTTTACTCCCCTGATGCCACTACCTTTTAATTTCGTTATTATTCCTTTTTTTTTCTTCCCTAAGTGTTACTATTAATTGTCAACTCCATTAGGTCAATAAGCCATTTGACCGATTAGCCCTTAAATCCATCCCCAAACCACTCCGTTATGGGTGCATCGGCGCCGCCGTCCGCATCCCCCTCTCTTTCGGTAGCACACAAGAGATTTCGTCGTAATTATATCGACTAATTAACAAGCAAGCAAAGGTTTACTTATTAACGCCGTCTTCTTTGAATTAAGTTCCCTGAGGCGCTGAATTGTCTAGAACAAGCAAGCCAGATGTTTTGAAGACTAAGGGGCTGTTTGGTTGGTGCCTATGCTCGCCGCAATTAAGGTTAGGCGCGCCAAAGAGCTTTAGGGAGGTGTTTGGTTGCAGACTAACGTTAGATACGCCACAACATGTTAGGCGCCTCTGCCCTCCCACGCCATGCATTTTTTCGCCAACTTTTGGCGGACGAATCCAGCGCCAAAGGTTCCCCACGCCACAATCCAGCGCCAAGTCCCGGATGGGGCGGGACGGTGGCTACGGCGACCGGAGGCGGCGGCCGCAGGGGGCGACGGCTGCAGGGGCGACGGCGGCGTAGGGCGCGGCCAAGGGATTATCTAGTCGTCGGTTGATCACTTTTCCAATTAAACTTCTGATTTTTGTGTAAAATTCAAACAGTGTTCAAAAAATGTGGAATAAATTTTATAATTCTTCTAAAATCGAGAGCAGCCCATTTTAAATACTTTTTAAATTTTTAAATTTTTCACTTTTTTAATTTTTTTTGATGTGAAACTAGGTGAAGACACTTATGAAACTTACTCATATACTAGCGAAATTTGACCGTATGCTGATAAAACTTGGCCGTGTGTTGATGAAACATGATGAAACTTGGATGAAACTTAGATGTAACCTGATGAAACTTAGGTGAAACCTGTTGAAACTTGATGAAACTTGAACCGACATGATGAAACTTGAAAAAACTTGGATGAAACCTGATGAAACTTGACAGTTCGGCAAAGTTTTATGAGTACGAAACCCAAGTTTTACTAGACGAAACCTAAGTTTCAGTAGGCGAACCCCCAAGTTTCACCAGATAAGTTTGAATGATTATATGGCAACATATATCTTGTTTTGTTCGTAAAAATACGAGGAACATGTTGGTGCAAACGGTTTATTGATTGGAGCATCCAGTTAAAAATTATGGTTGACGAAAGGAAAAAAAATCACGGGCCCCACCCCTGCATGCTACAGTGCCCAACTTGCTGAGTTCGCGTGCAGCGCGCGCGCGGCTGTCGTGGGCCGGGGCTCTAAGCGTTTCCGATAAACTAAATCACAACAAAATAAATGATATTTACAAAAAAAATTGAATAAGACGAATGATCAAAGTTGTGTGCAAAAGTTAACGGCGACTTCTTTTTGTGACCGGAGGGAGTATATATATAACATTCATTTGCACATCTACAGAATTTTTTGACTAACACATCTACAGAATGGGTCAAATGGAATTGCTAGTTCTTGGTTTGACAAGTACAGAAAGACGAGTGAAAAAAAAAACACGGAGAGGAATACGCCCCTTGTTACATGAACTACCTCCTCACTTGAAAAACGCGTGTCCTCACTTCAAACGAACCAGTTTGGAAAACGTTTTGCTTGCCGTTTGAAACATTTTGATTGAATTGTTCGCTAGTATTTTGGGGTTGCAATCTTCGGTGCACCCAATTAGCAACAAATTTAGTTGCTTTGCAAAATAGTTTTTCACTAGATAACTTATGAAAAACTGAGCGGTTTGGATGAAAAAAAATGTGGTTTCTTCCGAGGGCCAAGTTTTGATGTTTTTTTGTGACAAAAGCTTATTTATTATTGTAAAACTATGGTAAACGCTTTGTCATTTCATTAAAAGGGCGTAGAAAGTTATGAATTTTTTTTAAAATGGTTGCGAGAAACCGTTAGTTACTTTGTGATTTCGAATTTGATTCATTGCTTTAATTTTGAATTTAAACATGAACTGGTTTTGACCCCAGATTACATTTCAAACCATAGCTACAGATTGAAAGCTACAAATTTCAACAAAAAAATCACGGTGTTTTAAACCCTTTTTGTTCTATAATTTTGAGCCCCTAGAACTAGGGATGTGACTCAAGCGCAAGAGAATACAAGAGCTTTTCTGACGAGCACTTTTACAGTACACATGCCTTTGTGTCAGTCGGCTTCTTTTAGTTCTTTTAGGTGTGCCGTCCAAAGGACCTCGGGGGTCTAGGCGTTATTGATCTTGAAAGGTTCAGTCGCGCCCTTCGTCTTCGTTGGCTTTGGCAAGAGTGGAACAATCCTACAAAGGCTTGGGTTGGCACCCCCGTCCCTTGCGACCTTTCTGACATCTCCCTGTTTCGGGCTGCAACTAAGGTGGACATTTGAGATGGCAACAAGGCCAGTTTCTGGAATGATAGCTGGCTTCAAGGGATGGCCCCTCGTTTTTTGGCGCCTACCTTATTTGCTATTGCCAAGCGTAAAAATTGGAAGGTTGCGAGTCAACTTCACAATGACCTCTGGATCTCCTCCGTTGGCCATCTTCAGACTCCTAATCAGCTTCTTGAATTTTTAAGGTTGTGGTCCATGATCCAGCAGGTGGCTCTTGCACCTTTGGGCACAAATGACAAAATTCTCTGGACGCCTTCCGCTCACCAGTCTTACACGGCCCGGTCTGCGTACAGGCTGCAGTTCGCTGGAAGCACTAGTTGGGAATTCCACAAGCTTGTTTGGAAAGCGGATGCGGAAAACAAATGCCGTTTCTTTGCCTGGACCCTTGTTCATGGTAAGATCAACACGGCTGAGATGCTAGCCAAAAAGGGTTGGCCGCATGATCCCATCCGTTGCCTTTGTCAAGCAAACCCAGAGACTATCGACCACCTCACATCATCCTGTCCTTTCACCAGTAGCATTTGGACCCTTGTGCTACCAAATCAATTCGCTTCCATTCAGCGTCCGGTTGGAAGCCTTTCCAACTGGTGGCTCCAGAATCACCACCGGCTCCGCGCTTCAGAGCGTAAAGCCTTTGGTGGTTTGGTGATTGCAACTGTCTGGAATATTTGGAAGGAGCGCAACTGTCGTATTTTTGAAGGGAAATTTCTCACCATTCCTTCGGTGGTCTCCTTTATCAGGGACGACATCCGTTGCTGGGGCCTTTCGGCCAGCCTTGTAAATATGGAGTAGTTTTCTTTCGGAGTTGTACTCTGTAAATATTTCCCCTTCTTAATGAAATGGCAGTGCGCCTGCCCCTTTTGTTCCCTATGATTTTGATCTTTCTCTGTGATTGATTGTCTATGTTTATACCTCGGACTACACCCGGTAGCGAGGTTTCTCAACACTTTTCTGATGAGCGCTTTTACAGTACACATGTCTTTGTGTCAGTCGGCTTCTTTTAGTTCTTTGGAAACAAATCTTTTATCTTTTCTTCCGTTGCATTTTCATTAAACTGTTCTGGCAATATATCGGAGTCCAATGGAATGATTCAGCTGATGTCACCAAACTCCTCCAAGCAGCTCAAGCAACAAGCATGCTCCTTTTTTCCTTTGATCTCTTTGCAGTTTCAGCATGGTCACTTTGGAAGCTTTGCAACGATTTTATCTTTCGGCAAGCTAACCCTTCAATCAAGAGCTGGTTGTCCATTTTCAAAACAGAATTGAATTCTTTTATAATTAGATTGCGAGCCATCTGGATTCCTTCTTTTGAACTTTGGTTCAACCAACTTTTATAATATTTGTACAGTTACCCGTAAGTTTTAATCTCTCTCTCTTACCATAAGAATTTTCTCTACTGTTTTTCTCTCAAAACAAAATATACTAGGGTTGTAGTATAATTCAAATATGACAATCCATTCAGAAAACCCTCACACAAAACATATACAAGCAGTGTGGTATAAACATTGCCACAACAGTATAAGAAAAATAAAAAGATGATCTAAACTGTTAGATAAAAAAGGATGAATGGTTTGTATCATAAGTACAGTAAAATTTTTCTTCCAGATTCTCTAGACAAACGTTTACCACATTCAAAGTTTGAAACACCAACAGGCCTCGACAGAAGTTCAAAGGCCTTTTTTTTTTCTGATGGAGTTCATAGGCCTTTCCATGTTAAGGAAGGAGGAAATCAAACCTGAACCTGAAGAAAAGACAACACATTGACCGATAGGAGCAGGGAAAAACTTGCCTGGCTTGTTGCGCGAATGGGCGTCAAGCTGCCCACAAAAACCGCAGCCTTGGTAACCGCCCACAGAAACCGCAATCCCCCCAATCCAAGACTCAAGCTGCCCCGTCGATGTATCCCATGCAGATTTGCTGTTTAATGCCGGCGTACCGCAGTTTTAAAAAAATGGGTAATCCGCAGACAGTGGTTTTCGCTTAAAAGAATTATACATAATAATTTTTAAAAAAAATTGGGTTAAATTTTTTATTTTGTATACCGCTCTCGATTTGAAAACCGTTTGGTTGAGCTGATAAAGGCTCCTGGTTGTAGCTTTAGAGGGTGCTCTGGCAACTGAGTGGAGATCGAACTTCGGAGCTAGACCAGAGAGGGGGTTAAATTGGAGTTGTAATTCGACTCTGTTTTGTTAAGTTATTTTACTCTGCTTTGACGTAAGATAGATAGAATCACCTCATCATCTTTATCTATACTTCCCCGACTGTCATTTGTCTTCCTTTTGATTTGTCCTCCTTACTGTAGACTTGTTGTCCATGGCTTTGACCTATTGTTCTTTCCGCTAATCCACTACCCTAAGCCTTGACCCATTGTCCACCACAAATTTGCCGCTAGAACTGATAGAAAGTTCCTGCATGTGAGAATTGTGGGCTCCTCTAGATTTAGTCGTCGCCCAGTGCATGGAGGTGGTCGACCCCTACTCCTCTTTGTTTGGCAGACAACCTTGCCTTCCTTGGATTCCAACCTAGGGGGGTGTCTAAGTGTTTGATAGAGATCACTATCGCTACCGATCCCTCCTATTTTCTGTCCTATTTGGCTGAGGCATACGTTATAGTATTTTGTAACCATTTTCACAAAATTTAAATGTTTATTTTAAGATCCTAAAGTATTTTAATATATTTTTTATTTTTCTCAATAACTTTTAAAAAACCCTCAAGTTTTCTTATTATAGAATACCATTTCTTTTTTATCTCTACTATCTAACAGTGCTGATAATTTGGTAGGTGCATATTGCTGGTTGGGAGCATATACTGCTGGAGGTTAATCCCGTGACCTGGGGTACATTCGTACATGTTTAGAATACGCATGCCAGTGATACCTGGATTCAAATATTCAACCTGTTTTTTGTCAGGTCATTCGAATAATCTTTTTTTCTTTTTTTTCTAAAATAAAATGGTAGAGCTTCCATTAAGACGACATAAATATTAAAATGGAGGAATCACCAATGGCCGTGAATCTTCCGAGTTACGCACAGAACATATATTAATTGTGTGCATGTGTGTATGGTGAGTTACATCTTTGATCTTTCTCACTCGTATCGAAGTGGATTGAGATTGAGGAATCAAGTAGTACAGAGATGGAGAGAGACAGACAACAGCGAGAGATTTTTACAATCAGGCAGCCAGACATGATTGCTTTCACGTATCTTTTCATCTTGATCTCGGTCTCTGTGAGTCCTTGATTCTTGCTGCTACTTCTCTGTCCAGAGAATGCCATCCACTTGTTTGTTTGTTGTTTCCATGTCACGCACATGTAGTCAGACCTCAGATTGACAATGGCCGACCAAAGATTTTAGTCTGCGCCTGCAAAACAAATGTCGTTCTTTATAAGATAATGGTAAGAACCAATCTCTATTTTTGATGATGTACACAGTCACACATAGTGATCAATTATTACAAGGCCTTGTCAATGGGTAGCACAATGAAAATGGAAGACCTCATGGAATAAACGCAAGGTCTTCTCCCAGTCTGCCAGCGAGAAGGGACAATGGACGCAAAGGTGGTCGATCGTCTCAAGACCCGTGAAGCAAAGAGCGCAGTTGGGTTGATGGGGCCAACCTTTCTTTGCTAGGACGTCTGATGTATGGATCTTGCCATGTCCCAAAGTCCAAGCAAAAAATTTGCATTTGTTTTCCGTCTGAGCTTTCCAAACGGTAGGCGTCAAGCGATTGAAAATACTGCCAAAGAATTGGGCATGATAGGCTGATGAGGAGTAAATTCCAGAAGCCAAGAGGGTCCAAATGATGTCATCGTACAAATACCTCGAGCCTTCTAGACTGGTGGCTTCGGGTCATTGCAGGTTTTCCGAAACGCATCGAGAGGGTCTTCAACGGCCGCATAATATATACGGTCTGGAATATTTGGAAGGAACGGAACCGTCGTCTCTTCCAGCGGCAAAGCCTGTCAGCTTCGCAGGTGGTGGAGAAGATTGCTTCCGACATCGCCTTTTGGGGCGTGCTGCTTCTCTCCCCTCTAACGAACAGTCTCTTTGTAATCCCCCCTTTCCTATTCTGTTCTCCTTTGTACAGTGTACAATTTTCTTTTTTTAATGAAATGGCAGTGCTCCTGCCAATTCGTTCAAAAAAAATAGAAGACCTCGTTACAAAGTTATTCTCACAAACCTGTATGACAATTTGAATATGCATGGGCCCCACAAACCAAGGATAATTTGGACTAAACTCTAACCGACCTTGCTAACTGGCAATCAAGGAGGAGATGTTGAACAGTTTCCCTCTTATCACAGAAACAACAAGTCAAATTTCCTATCCAGTTCCTCTTAACAGGATTGTATTTAGTTAAAATTACATTTTTTTATCTACAAACCATAGCAAAATTTTTATTTTAAGAGAAAATTTAAGCTTCCATACAAAAAAAAATACCACATGCAAAATCCTTAGTTTTTAGACATGGATTGAGCTATAAATATTCTATGTTTACGAAGACTACATACAAATTTATTCTTATCTTGTCTCGACTGGATATCCTGCAGATGAGATATCAAATTGTGCCAATTAATGAGATTTTGTCTAACTAACAATCGACAAAATGACACTCTAAATGGTAAGCCCAACACTTAATACCACTACAGTGGCATGATGCATATGAAGAATCAAATGAATACGAGAATACTGCTACTTAAGTGGGCTATATATCGCCCGGCCACATATCTTCCTAGAAACGAATATTACATGACAAAAAGTCATCCTTAACCTTCATCAAGCCTTTTTAAAGACCCTTACAAAACCCCCCATATGTAAATCACTAAATGACAACCTGCAACCATAGACAAGAATCCTAGCTTGCGATGTTACCAACCAACCACATGCATAGATTGACAATAGCCGATCAAAGATTTATGCTCTGCATACATAACCTTGTGTAAATCACTAAATTTTAAGCTATGCGATCCTAAAATTATTTGATTATCTATTGATAATGAATTTTAAGGATTTAAAAAGATGACTTCAACAAATCGGAACCAAAAATCAACCGTGGTTTTAAGAGCTTCCATCTTGCAAACTTTGAAATTCCGACGAAATGACTTAAAAAACCGATAACATTTTTTAATCAAATAACCGTTAGAAAAATAAATTATGCCGCAGGTCCTTTAACGTATCCTACGTTTTCATTAAGGCCCAAAATTTTCCAAACCAAAAGTTTAAGCAAACAAAGTGTAATTTTTAATCAATTAAAAAAAGCTACACATAATAGGAATAGAGTATCACATCATCTTTCATAAGACAGTAGATCAATAATAATAGCCCGCGATGTTACCAAACATATACCCTACACCATTCGAGTTCTCTTTACCGCACCTTGATTTGTCGGTGCGGCATATTCTTTTTGGTGGTGGTGCCAGCATCATTTCTTCAGGCCCCTGTGACTCTATGGTTTCTGCACCGGTTGGTGCTTGAAATTCTTCTCTCTCGCTCTCTCTCTCTTTTTTCAGGGGGGATGAGAACCAATCGATGGCAATATATGCTTCCCCAGCAAGCAGCAACCACTCCAAGGTCCCGTGTCAAAGACACATCCCGCATGTGCACCTGGATCGTTGAGGGATTAACATCGCACGGGCGCAGCCATCACTCGCGGCTCAGCCTAATCATGCAAGTACATTGGTGTCTGTCTCCACTCTCCACCTACATATATATCTTTTCTTCCCACATCAATAACCGTTCAGCTAACTAGCTCGGCAGGTACTATGAAGCAGAGCTGACAAGGAAGGGAGATACGGGCTTCGCAAGACAGGCAGGACACCATCTGAATTTTATGGGAAATTTGGGCTGTGGCGCCGCAAATTCGCATCATGACTTTGTTATATAGCACTTCATGTGTGTATGACATGTGAGGCAATTCATATGATTTATAGTGTTATACAACCACTTTTGCTAAAATTCTGATCAAAGTATTAATAAAATATGTATTAATAGAGTAATTGTTGGTCAAAATTTATAGTGTCACAAAAATTATGTATTAATAGAGTAATTATCGGTCAAAGTCTTATTCTAACAAAATAAAATATGTTTTCTTATATTTCTGGCGAAGAGAGTAGATGATGTCTATTTGTCTCTGACATTTTTTTAGCAAAATAACAGGAGAACTGCCATTTGTTGATAAAAAAAGGAGAGAACAAAATTAGGGGAACATCGCCTCTCCCCCCAGGGCTTAAATTGGGAGAACAAAATTGTCTCCCATCTCCGGTGGAAGGGGAGAAAGATGGTATAGCTAGGGCCGTAATAAAAGCTAAGAGTTCGTAAACTTTGCTCGAATTTGGTTTGGCTCTAGGTTTGATTTAGAATTTGCCTTGATCTAGTGGTGGAACCAGTATTTAGTAAAGACCGGACCAAGTCTAAGTCGAGTCAATCGAGTTTCTACTATCATCAGATTAGCCATAGAAAATAGGTCTAACATAGCTGATTCTTGGCATTGCAGTAATGCATACAACTATAACACATATATTTAGTCTGAAGATGTATTATACAAAGTATTGTGGATTATGTAACAAGCCGTACAAAGCATACTACGGTAGGTTAGTACACATAAGAATTGATCTCCAACATGAACTTCACAGCAAGAGCTAGATTAGTATATATGCAGCAGTGAAGGACTAATATTAAGTGTACAAAACTACAGATACCTAGGCAACAACGTCAAACGTCTTTCTATATAAAGAGAGAATAAACTCAAAGCACAACGAAACTATTGAAGCTAGGTGGGAAATGAGTCAGAATTGTCAATTGTTTGTTACATATTTAAAAAACAATTAACAATAAGTGTTTAACAAAGCCTTTGACAGTGTACCAACAGCATCAAGTAAGTCTAAGCATACCTCCAATTCAGCTTCCGCTAGAGCTGTTCGTGATGACGGACTCCAGTGGACAGGCTTTCGTCCTCTATAAATATATCCTCTCATAACCATTTGACCAAACACTTTTAACTAGAATATCAAAAGGGACAAAAAAACCATTAAAATTTTTCTTGAGTAAGAGATCTTGATAAGAGTGAATACAAAATGGTATCAAAGTTTATTCTGATAGCATAAAATGGATGGGAAGTTGCGCCACTGGACTTGGCGGCGGCGGTGTTGAGCCGTGGAAGTGGAGGCTGGCGGCGCCGCGGCGGCACGGGGAGAACTAGAGAGTAGGCAGGGAGTTGGGGAGCGATGGGGAGAGGAGGTAGGCGTCGCCTCGGAGGGGCAGGGCGTGGCCCGGCGGTGGGGAGAGGTGCTAGGGTTTGGGACTCGGGAGGGAGACGGGGATGACAAGAGGGAGAGGCTGAGCGACAGGCGTTGGGGTGGGGGCGGGCCCGGCCGAGGGGAGGGGAGGCTTTGGGAGGGGGTTGTTCCGCACGGCCCACACCCGGGGCTGGTGCCGCCGTGGCCCCGGGCCCAATTCCACCCATGCATCGATCCAAGCCTAGTCTCAAGCTCGCAGGTTTGGTCGAGCTGAGGTCAAACTTCATTTGAGTTTCATCGAGTTTTTTCAAACTTTATTTTTTCTATGTAAAATCATATTTTTCTCAAGTGTACTCTAGAATGAGTTTCATTTGAGCCTACATAAGTTTTGATGAGATCATTCAGACTTTATTTTTTTGGTAAAATAATATTTGATCATGTTTACTCGAGCCCAGCATCGAGTTTTTTTAGCCTACTCGAGCTTTGCTCTTTTTATTTTTTACAAATTTTGTGTGTTGATAGACCTAGACGAGCCGAGTTCAACTTGTTCAAGCTTTGTTTAGCTCATACTTATCTCTAGGCTTGAGGGTTAACACGAGTTTGGCTTGATCTCGGTTTGTTTGTAGCCATAATGCCCCTGTTAGGCAAATTTGATGAAGATATGAACAAAATGCTGACAATTAGTTTTTATAGGAATATAACTTTATAATGGCATCCGTTGGATTTATACTTTTTAATAGCATACATGTGAAGCTAGAAATTTATAGTGGTATGGACTAAAAACAATAACCCCTTCGTATCACAAAAACTTTACGTTATAGGCTTGTCCTAAGTCAAAGTTTTAAAAACTCTATTTATGCAAATCTTTTCAACTATTTAGATTGTGCACATGAAATCCATACATATAGATTTGTCTTGAAAAACACCTTCATAATATAATATTTGCCGTTGATTATTGAAATAGTGCTATTCTTTTCGGCTTATCTGAACGGCTGAAATAAGTGAATTTCGAGAGCATCTTGAGTTAATGTCGAGATACGGATCCATTTCGTTTGACTTGTTTCTTAAAGCGTTAGAACTCACCTTCGAAACAATGAAAAAACGAAATAAAAAACCCAAAACATATGTCTTTTCAAAACATAGATAAGTCGTTAAACAGTTAAGTCGATAAGCTGTTAAGCTGAAAAGAACAATCTAAGTTGCGATGGTACGAGTGTGGTCAAATTGTGTTGATGCTTGTGCCTATCAAGCAAGAAGATGTTGGAACGTACTTGGTACTATAATCTATATTTAACATCATTTATTGAAATTCTATCGAAGCCCTTTTATTGTATATTTTATTTTTAAATTGTCGTGAATGTAAAACTAGTGCGATTATGATTGCAAACTTTTTATGCATTCATTATGTATGTTGATACGAACCTTGAATATGATGTAGAAAGTTGATACGAACCTTGAAACTTTTAGACTGGCCCTATTTTGATTTCGTTCCTGGATCCACCGGTGCAGACGAATTAGACGTATAATAAGCGAAGTTTCTGCCGGAAGTGACAAAACCGTAGTAACAGAAAGTCCAAACGCGAGTGGCGAAATTGTAGATAGCACACGACTAGTTGACTCCTGCTTTGAAACCAACCCCCGAAAAAATTAATTAAAAACGCCCCTTCCCTTCAAGCCAGCGCCTCGCCGTCTCCTGCCTTCCTTCTTACCCTTTCTTCTCCTCTCCTCCTCCCTTCGCCGTCGCGGCTCGCCACGGTGGTGGCGGCGTGGCCACCGATCGACGCTCTGCTAGCCTGCTCCCTCCCCGTCGCCTCCGAACCCTCGCCGCCTCCTTGTCTCCTTTCCGCTGGGATACGCAACCTCGACGAGTCGACGTAGTCCTCCTCCTCCTCCTCCTCCCCCCTCTACTGGGCTTGCGCGGCGTCGGAGCTCATCCCGGGCTTGGACTGATTTCTTTTGCTGGTGAGGAACCCTACCTTCCTTAGTTTCGTTTCCTCTTCCTGCTCTTATTGCCCAAGAAGATTCGTTCTGGTCTTATCTTTGATGCGAGCAATCTAACCGAGGGGTTCTGTCGCTTTTGGCTTTGGGCACTCGAACCCCAAATCTTTCTTTCTTGGATGGATACACCGATCCACCCAGTTTGTTGAAAGTTTCTTTGATTGTAAGGAAGACACGCGCTTGCAGGCACCCCGCACGTACACACGGTAGCACACGCCTATACGAGCCTTGGGGTTTAATCCGCGGCCTCACAAGGTGATCTTGGAAGGTTTTTTGGGATGAAATGATGACTCTTTTCTTGGAAGAGAGTTCTTCTTTTCAGTTGCGATTTATGGTTTTAAGATATACACCAAGAATTTACTGTAAAACCCAAGAGGGAAATTTACCATGCAAGTAGTGATGGCAATCGAGACAGCATAGGCGTGATCTTAATGTAGTTTTGGATCGAAATCTGCCTATGTGGGAATGCTGGGCTGCTGACATTAACATAATTTGGCAGTTCAGTCAAACAGTTTGTGCTAGTCATCATAGTGCAAATTTTGTTATGGCGAAGAAATGATATGTAATCCACAATCGTCTGGCTGTTCATTCAAATAGCTTGAATGCTGCATGATGTAGCACTTTGGACACAAGTGCTTCTGGTACATAAACCCTTGGGCTTCATAGTGTTGAGGACAGGGATGTTGAAATGTCTCCATTAACTTTTCACCATGGTTTATAGTTAGTAGTGCCATTTTTAACAACAATATTCTATAAGTTGGATACCAAGGGTTTGTGTTTATGAGTTATTACTTGCGTTGGGTACAACCCAATGCTTCATATAGGATTGCCTGAAGTTCTAGTGAACTATACTTCATGGTTAAGGCCCGAGGAATGGGTGCAATTGTCCAGTTCTGCAGGCCCTAGCTTCAGGATTGATGCCCTTTCCTCTGAATCATATTTGGAAATCATGTAGTATGTAAAAACACAGGGTTTGACATGACTCACTTGATGTTATTGTAACTCTTTAGCTATGCTCAGAAATGATATGGCATCTCTTGAGATGTTTAATTTTTCTTCACTGGAATAAATTTTAAAGAATAATATCTTATTACCTAGTGAAAGATATTGCTGTTTGTTAAGTTATCTGCACAATTTTATGGTCATGTACTGGTACTTTATGTGACATCTACTTTTTATATGCTATATATTTCTAGTATACTGCATAATTTCCTATTCTTTCTGGCATCAATATAGGATTGTTTTTTTGTAGGGATATGAGAGACGATTTTGTAGTTGTACACTGCAACTATTTGATAGCCTGGGGGTAAGCATTCTCATTCAAGATAGAATGGGTGGCTGTTGCTCTTCATCACAAAGATCTGAGGAAGATATAGCACCAACTCATATCGTTGTATGTAGACTCTGCTTTTACTTATATATGTTCTATGTATTCAGTTCATTCTAACTTTTCTAGTCAAATAATTCTCTTGAGTTTGTAAGTGCAATTTAAGTTGTCCTTGTTACTAACTTCATTGTTATTTGCATGTCTTAATATTGCGAACTTAAATTATATGCAAATTATATTGCCGCGATTAATCCACGAGCTAGCCAGGCGACTAGGATTTCTAGTTGGCGATTAGCCACGATTAATTGTGTACTTGACTGCTGAGAGACTTGGAGCATGGGTCAAGGCAGCAGGGGAAAGGGGAGGGCTAGAAGGTGAAGGAGGAGAGAAAGCAACCGAGGTTAGAGAAGGGAGTAACCTCCGAGTAAAAGCTGTGGTGTTAGACTAGAAGCAAAGATGAGAGCATAGGTGGTGGCAGTGGCAAAGATGCGAGTGGCAGCAGCGGTGGTGGATCAAACATGCGATCAGAGGGTGCCAACCAAGCTCTATGTCAAGTTGTGTCTGTGGATGACAGGAGAGCTAACATGGACGCAAATTGGGCCAGCTTGATGAGTCCCAAGCCCTTACACAGGTGGCCCATACTAATGACTAGAAGGGGAGGCAGTTCTAGCATTCTAGGTTTTTGTAAGGAAAAGCACAGCCGCTGCCCAGGCTCTCCTGCACTGCTGCGCCTCTTCTTTCCTGCCTGATGTGAAGATGAGATCAGGAAGGAGAAGTAGCAACAGAAGAACAATGGAGCAATACCCTTGCCTCCTGGTAGCCTCCCTTCTGTTCCTCTATGGACCTTCTCACTTCTTCATCTTTATTTTCTTGCTTCTTCTTCACTTCCTGTGATCTGTGTTCTTGGTAGAAGCAGCAGTGGCATACGTCCAATAGTTATTTTCTTGCCACATTAGCTCATCAGACATGACTTCCTTGCTCAGTTTTTATGTTGTTTGTGTGCCTATCTAGTTCTGGACTAGTCGTGGACTAGCCATGGCTAAACGTGTCCAGCCCACAAGTCGCCCCTAAGACGGCTTGGCTCGACTTTGTAACTTGAAGACTTTGGTGATCTGTCATAAGTGTCCCTGATTTTGCTGGGATGTTAGTTACACGTGCTAACCATTTTAGAGTGTTAGGTACTTAGGTTTTATTTTTCGAATAGGAAGAGTGCTGCCAGTTTAACTGACATCTTTGCAGTTTTGATGCAACAGGAAACATTGCCTCACTTCTACTGTGCATATTCCATTTTGTGTCTTGATTGATCTATCCAGTTGTTGACTCCATAAATGGTATGCTGTCATGTGCAAAGGCCAAACATGAACAGTACCGCAGGTACTATAGTGGCGTGAACAGTACGTGGTACTGTAGCACGGGATTGGATTAGTTAGGGGTTAGTTAGGACTAGATCAAGTTTTGAATTAGATAAAATCAGTTTGTTTAAGAGATAAGATTAGTTAAGATTTGATTTTTAGGTTCTGTTCTTTTTAGCTTAACAGCTTAACCGCTTAACAACTTAACGACTTATCTACGTTTTGAAAAGACATATGCTTTGAGTTTTTTTGAGTCCATTTTGCTGTTTTGAAGGTGGGTCCTAACGCTTTTAAAAAGCAAGGCAAATGAAATGTATCCGAATCTCGAGACTACCTCGAGAAGCTCTCAAAGTTTAGTCATTTCAGCCTTCAACAGCTCAGTTGTTCAGATCAGCTCAAAAGAACAGGAACTTAGAGTGCAAGTCTTTTATCCCTATAAAAGGTAGGGTCATGTATCTTTCATTATTATCCAAGTAATGAAGTAATTTGAGATCCAATCTCATAGGTGGTGGCTCCGATAACAGCCTAGGCAGTAGCTTCGATAAACGACTCGTCTCGCCCATGTTAAGGGTCGTATCTGGTCCTCGTTGTGTGTTCATATCGAGCACGTAACGATTGGTATCAGAGCCGAACGATCTCGCTGGATGGCGTTCCGCTCTGGGTACTATGTGGTCGTTTGTATGATGACTGGCGTCCCTACAACGACCGACGTGCTTACGACAACCGGCGTTCCTCCGATCGACAGCAATCGTACAATGATGACCAGCGACACCGAGAAGAGCGGCCAAATGTCCGCTACCATTGGCAGATCGACAAAGAGCAACGTGCTTTTGATCCACGCCGATCATATCTCTACTACCAACGACTCCACAAGGAGTGTAGGCTCGTCGACAACTGTCGTTGGCCATACGACGATCGGTGGTCTTGACCTTTGTCAGTCCATCGACAAGATCGATAGCATGATGAAGATAATGAATGGCATGAAGACGCCCTCCTCAGCACCAGCTACTCCAACCATGTCGATGGCTGACAACGTGGCTGACCCGTGTGAAAAGAACCGTGGCGAGGCCATCCTCGGCGTGGTGGACGTCACTGCCACAGCGGAGGAACTGCTAAAGATCACAAAGGTTGACAAGGCGGTGGAGCTGCATCATAGTGTGAAGGTTGACATGGTGGTCAAGGTCGACACGGACAACATCCATGTTTCCAGCGTCTCCCATTTGAGGGCTCCCAAGGTGATGAGGGTCTCAGCGGAACGATGTCATGTAATGCAGCATAGCGTCGCCCCACGTCCTTCTCCATGCCAAGCAAATCGTCGGCGACCAGCATGCCTCCATCTTCAGCATGCTTCGAGATCTCCTGGGCTTCAACCTTGAGGACAAGGTTGCTTTGAAGAGGGGGAGTAATGTTATGTGCAAAGCCCAAACGGGTGGGTACTGTATTGGCGTGAACAGTACCCGTGGCACTGTAGCGCGGGATTGGATTAGTTAAGGTTTCGTTAGGAATAGAGCAAGTTTTGAATTAAATAAGATCAGTTTGTTTAAGAGATATAAGATTAGCTAAGATTTCTTTGTTAGAGTCCAAATATTTTATCCCTATAAAAGGGTGTGTCATGTATCTTTCATTATCATCCAAGCAATGAAGTAATTTCTAATTTCTGATCCAATCTCATAGACGGTGGCTTGGATAATAGCCTAGGCGGTAGCTTTGATAAACGGCTCGACTCGCCCACGTTAAGCGCCGTATATCATCCTCGTTGCATGTTCATATCAAGCACGTAACATATGCTGATTGCTTTAGTAGTTAATGCGATAACTAAAGCCTTTTGGAAAAAGAAAAGGGTCACAATTGATTAATAAGCTGACTTAATGTTTGTGTGTGTCAGTTTTACATTGTCAATTACCTGGCTGATCTTATTGACTTTTGCATTATTCAGCATCAACAAAATCAGGAGGAGCATGGATCATCTCCACCTGCTTCTATAGTTGCAGTTGACACAAATCTGGATACATCCACTCCAGATACTTATCGAGCACCACCTGCACCTCTGCCTTACGATGTTGGCTTGTCAGTTTCAGAAAACCCTGGTAAAAATCTGATTAGCTGCTAGCTGTGAGCTGTGAGCATGAGTGATGGTAATTAACCTCTTAATTATGGTACTGATGGAAGCTTAGAGTTTTCAGATTCATGTGCAGATTTGGAAAAGTCAGGCATGAAGGGAAAAACTGATGATCAGCAGGAACCATTAAAGGTAGATGAGGATGAGCCATGTATAAAAGGTGTCTCTGAAGATAAGTCTGATGAGGAGGATGTTTGCCCAATCTGTCTCGAAGGTAGTATTTACCTTAATTAAGGGAACATTAGTTTCATGGATTATATTTGTTTTGCTGTACGACTGGATCCACATGTTCTGACTGCTATATTTTTGTCAGAGTAAAAGTGCTTAGGATGTTTGTCAGTTCCTTTTTTTTAGTTGAAACAAAATTATCCTTCTTTTCTGAAAAAATGGTTGATGGTTATGTAACCTAGAATTTGCCCTTTAAATTTTGATGGTGCTCCAGTTATTTGTCTCTGTGGGATGTAATATGTATGTACCCATCATTCTTTATATGGAATTACGACTTGTTCTGCATATGTGAACTGATAATCCTAAGCAGTTCATTAGTTCGTTGATGCATATAATAGTTTTACTGTTCAAAAGGACGTACTATAGGAACTCCTGGCCATGCATAATGGCTTTCCTTGTAGTCCCTTGCCGCAGTTGCTGCTTGCTGATGTCTGTAGGGCTCTGATTATCCTTCGTTGATGTGCTGATTGATACTCCAAATCTACCCTCATTTTGTTGTGACAAACCAGTAGATTCCTGTTCTAACTTCTTTTTGCTCTTTCCCAGAATATGATGAAGAAAATCCTCGCTCTGTAACAAAATGTGAGCATCATTTCCATCTTTGTTGCATACTTGAATGGATGGAGCGAAGTGATACTTGCCCAGTTTGCGACCAGGTTAGTCCAAAACAAATGCAGTTATTTGAAATGTGCTGCTATTGTAGCAGATGGGTGTGTTTTCTAGCCATTTCCTGGATGTAGATTTGATAATTGTGATGCAGCACAAGAAAAATAATATTTTTGAAGAGGCAATATTGGGTAATATGCATCCTAAAGGCTTATGAACAAACTTATCAAAATCGGGTAATATCAATATAAAGGGTTTTCAGACAAACTTTGATATTTGAAATCGTGCTTGTGATTGTTTGCTATTGATTGTTCTGTTCATCTGAAACCCCTATTTTGGATACTTTATTTTATGCGCAGATTATCCATAAAAATACAATGTCCTTTTAGTCTCTCCTGAAAACTTCCTGTATTTTCTTGCAGATAACTTTGATAGATGAGATGTTTGAATAGCATTGCCTACCCTGTTGGTACCTCTATTGAAGTTCATGCCTATTATGTTGGATTGATGCTAGTTTCACATTGAGATATGGTCTGGTGGTGCTTTTGTGATAAAATTGTTAGATTTTTTAGATAGCGGTTGGAAAATGGTGAATGAAGGTTCTATTTCGTACCCACGGTATGAAGCTTGGACTGTATATTACAACAGGCATATGATGAAACTGCTTGGTTGACATGCATGTCTGCTGTTGGTTCATTCAGTTCAAAGTTTTCCCAATTTTTTTTGTTATACCTCTGAGGTTTGGACCTCTGTTGGTTCACTTCTGGTTGGGTAAGTGTTTGTACATATATACATCACATTAAATAGGTGACAGGGGAAAACTGCTAATTTTGTGTTTCATTTGTACAATCAAAGCTGTGCAAGCATCCTATATATACATTCCATTTTGATGAGCCTGGCACCGTTTGGTTCTTTGAATTTAATTAGGTCAACAAAATTGAGGATGAAATTCTCCCAACAGAATTGAAGATCAAATTCAATTTCACGTTGTTGAAATGGATTTGCTTTATCATCAATTCAAGTGTTTTTGATGAACTGTAAATGTGTGAAATGGAACTGAATGACCAGATGCTGTTTAGTTTTTCTTTTTAATAAGAGATGCTGTATAGTTGCCACTGGTCGGGATTTTGCATCTGCAAAGTAAAATTGGATGTGTAGTACTAAGCACTCCAGTTACTAAGCTATCCTAACTATGCAAGTCGTCGGATGAGACAGTTTCTTGACAACTAAATGCATTTTTAATGATAAGAGTCAATCCCTAGTTATAAACAAACTTTTATGTCATTTAGAGATAGTTTATAGATAACCTTTTTAATGAATTAATTATAACATTGTCTTAAAAAATTAATGAGTCCATAATAATAGGGTGGATGCGTCCTACAATCCGCTATAGACTTAACTTTTAGCTACTTCCTCTGATTTTTATGTAAGATGTATTTTGAAATGATACATAAATTAAGGAAGTTGTGAAATCAAGAGAGAAAATGACACATAAATTAATTGAAAGAAAATGACTATTCTACCATTGTTTAAAATGTCTTAGAAATCTGAGGGAGAACATCATGTGTGAGAGCTAATCATAAATACATGTGAATGAATTGTGTAATAAGGGTAGATAAAAACATTAATAAATTTGCTTGCACGCCTTGTATTTCTATACAAATTCATTTAAAATGTCTTTCTATCTCTTCCTCTCCTCTCCATATAAGTAGAAATAAAGTGAAGTCTCTAAAGAATTTGGCGGCGGCCAGGGTCCGGACATCTGTCTGGACGCCCGTGCGCCGGACCAGCGGTGACCGTCCGATCAGCCACCTCGTTCGCGTGCACGTTGGCAGCGCACGTTGGCCAGATGTGCAGTCGATCATTTTTCAATTAAACTTCTGATTTTTGTATAAAATTCAAACAATGTTCAAAATGAATGGAATAAATTTCATAATTCTTCTAAAATCGAGGGCAACCCATTTTAAATACTTTCTAAATTATTTTTATTTTTTCGCTATATCAATTTTTTTATGTAAACTTAGGAGAACCCATTTATAAAACTTAACACGTATATTAGTGAAACTTGGTCGTGTGCTAATGAACCTTGGGCACGTATTGATGAAGGCGAGCGCCAGATGAAACCCGATGAAACTTGGATGAAACTTGAATATAACCTGATGAAACTTTAATGAAACCTGTGAAAACTTGATGAAACTTGGATTAATCTGATGAAACTTGAAGAAACTTGGATGAAACATGTTGAAACTTGATGAAACTTAGATTAAATATGATGAAACTTGACAGTTCGATAAGTTTAACAAGAGTATGAAATCCAATTTTCATTAGGCGAAACCCAAATTTCACCAAGGTAAGTTTGAAGTTTCAATAAATTGAGACCCTGCTGATGAAACTTGAGAATTTATTGATAAAACTTGATCTACTAATTAAACTTCAGGAAACCCGGTCAAAATTTATATGGCAACATACGTCTTGTTTTGTTCGTAAAAATATGAGGAACGCGTTGGTGCAAACGGTTGGTGGATTAGAGCACCTAGTCAAAATTTATGGCCACAGAAAAGAAAAAATGCTTGTGGGACCCACCCCCGCATGGCTGCAACGTGCCCCACTGCGCAGCGTCCCTGCGTGCGTCCGGGGCGAGCACTTGCATCCGGACGCCAGCACAGTAGCGTTTCCGTTTTTGTTAGCAAAAAAGATGGGAGAACTGCCTTGTATTGATCAAAAAGCGCGGAGTACATGGTGGGGTGGGGGGAGAAAAGGGCCTCTGCCCCACTGGCCGAGAAAAAGTTAACTAATTACAAATTTGGCTTCTGCGCCCGCCCAGATCCATAGGTCGTGTAGGCCGAGAAAATGTGAACTAATAACAAATTTGGCTTCTGCGGCCGCCCAAATCCATAGGTCGTGTAGCAAAAAATTCAGAAAAACTGGAGTGGGCTGGTCGACCTGACGAAAAATGCGGCTGTTTCGCTCTAACCAGAGGCGCCATATTGGGGCTATGATATTCGAGGACAACGCACGTGGAGGGCCACCTTGGAGGCAACGCTTGCCCACCAGCTCGCGAAGCAATCGGTCAAGGACCAATCAGCCGGGTTGATTTGAGGGGTGTTTAGTAGGTCCGCTAGCTGGGCCCAGACGAAAGAGCTGAAGTTGCATTGTAGGAAAAGGTCCTCAGGTATCTCTAAGTTACGCCTGTAGAAGGGCAGAATTATTTGTTCGGGAGTTGGCGACGAAGCAGGGCTTCTACTGTCATTACACGCCTGGCAGCTGCCAAAGGAAGAACTTGCACTTTATAGGAGCCCACAATGCCTGGACCTTTTGCAGAGCCGGTGTGGTTGTACGACCCTCAAACAGCAGCAGGCAAGCTAATTTAACGGAGAAGGACACGTCGGCTGTCAGTCACCAAAGGAGTTGATCGGATTTGCTTGGAGTCAGCTGCATGAGGGAGACTCGGCGAAGGAGAGAGATCAGGTCAAGGATCATTTGCGGGGTTAGGTTTCATCGCAGATCCATGATCCAATTGCTGTTTGTTATGACATCAGGCACCGTTCTGCTTTTCCTATATGTCACCTGGAAGAGCATTGGATCTAGGTGCCTCGGGGCGCACCTAGACAACCAGCGATCCTCCCAGAAGGAAAGGGTGGAATTGCTGCACATGATTGTGGAGGACCCGGCTCGCACAAGATCTAGTTGCGTTATGATCTACATGCGAAAATCCTAGATTCATGGATGGATGCTGTAGGAAACCTAGGCCGAGAGGGGGGTGAATCGGACGCCTAACCCAGTCCGATAGTAGGGTTGCATTTTTAGGGACTTAGTCACTGGCACGCTCATCTATCGGACCCAGTCCGACGGCCGTCGGACTCAATCCGACGGGGCTAGTTTTCTTGCAACCCACTTCGTTTTGACTATCCCTTTCTCACTTGATGCCTCGCCTAGGGTTTTGTGCCATGTTTGTCGACTTGTGAACTTGGCGGGAACATTTAGACACTTAGACGGGAAGTTTCGCGCTCATAGGAAATATCTGGCTTGAGACTTAGCGGCTACGAAAACTTCGGACAGCTGGCTACCCCCTAGAGTCCCTTGGACCTATCCCGAACTATCTCGAAGATGAATGAGGATAAGAGACTGGAGATGTGCTCTGTGGGACCCTGTAGCCAGAGATACGACGATCGACAGACATGTTGGCCCTAGGCTGCACGCAAGAAATCAAAAGAACTAGAAAACAAATGTCCTTAATCTTGGCGAGATCCAGCTCTACAGCTCAGTTGCCATCAATTATTAATATCATTCAGCCCATGGGAAGCTTAATCTTATATATGCATATGAGATTTGGAGGGACGAGGAGAGTAAGGAAAGTAGTGGTGGTTAAGGCGTGTGGCATGACAACCTAGAGCAAGTTGTCGAAAAAGTTTTTGGGAAGGCCCTGTGTGAGCGTCTCAGGGTCCTTGTTGATGAGGAGTTGTCGGCGGTGAAGAACTACATCGACCGAAACCCTCCATGTGTCAGGGGTCACTTCCGTGTGTCGGAAGTGCGTTGCCTTCATCCGTTGGAGGCAGTGCACAAAACTCTCCGTGTGTCGGGAATAAGGGCTGTGTGTCAGCACCGCGGGTGCGAGGAGCTTTCGACGGATCAGCCCATGGGAGGTTTGATCTTGCAATCTCCCCATTTTTTGTAATTGATGACAACACCTGCAAATCCAACATGACTAGGCGCAAATACAAGCTCTGGTGCAATTGGTTAGCTCAAAACATTGCAAGGTAACATAGCACTAATACAAGAGACTAGACCAAAAGAATGAAGTGCAATGTCCCTAAATCAATGCATAACACTTGAGAGTATCATCACATCCTATCTAGCATCACATGGCAATTCGCATGGAGCAAAGCATCTCCATCATAGTCTCCATCCTATGAGCAAAGCATTTTTTAAGCCTACCACTTGTAACCCAAAGTCAATTCTCCCCCTTTGCGTCCCAAAACATGCCAATAACCCAATGTGTTTGCAAAGCATGGATTTGCAATTATTTCTCTCCCTTTGGCATAAATGGGAGCAAACATGGGATTAAGAGCAAATTAAAAGCTTTGGAGGTTATACTAGTGCAAACACGTCCACAAGTCCACCACACTCACAATATAGCTATCTCAAGGTCACAATGTTACAAGATCAACTGGAGTACAATTGATAGATGTGTAATTCAAGTTATTATGGCCTAGAACAAGTATGAGGTGAAAAAGAGTTAGAAGTATCAAGAGTTGCTCCAAAACTTAAAGGGGACACATGATGCATCATAACATTAGAAGATGCAATTCAAACTACACATGCTATCACCAATCCTATGTGAGACTAAATCATTTTGGTTGAGATCATTTTGAAAGATTTCACATTTTGCACTTTGAATTTTCTCAAATTTGCCATATCTCAAGCCATAAACGACGCCACCCAGCATGACACTAAGATGGATGTCTCGGTCATTCAAAACCCCCTTAAGTTCATGCCCAATGCCATGACAAGCTATTTCATTGAGGAGACATTGGTGAGACATGTATGGCCAATTGTGGTCTTATTCACATTTTAGCATATTTTATAAATTTGGCTCAACATTTTCTTAAAATTGCTCAATTTAGCGAAGTAAAGACATGTGCAAAATGAAACAACACAATCTAGACTTAGAAGTACATGGTCAACCAAAGAGTTTAGAGCAGTCAAATGAGACTAGAAACTATAGCCCTCCTAACACATGCTCATGGCTTTCAATTGCATGATATATTGAATTAAGCACGAGTTGAGCTGGTGAAAAGGTAAACACAAGCTATCAAAATCATGTGATGAACATCTAGGCAATGAATGAAATCAAGTATAATAAGCAAAGTGTCTAAATGAACTGACTTCAAAAGGTTTGCAGTGAATAACATAGCCACACGACCGACTTAGTCAATATTTGACTTATATAAAATGTTCAACTCATTTCTCAATTTGCAAAAGCATGCCTCATCGAGTGACCTGCGAAGATGTCGACAAGCTGGTCCTCCGTCCGCACGTGCTTAAGCACGATGTCGCCCTTCGCTCACATGATCCCGAAGGAAATGGTGACGGACATCAATGTGTTTGGTCCGTGAGTGTAGGACCAGGTTGCACGCTATCTTCACCGCGCTCTCGTTCGCATAACAGAGACACATGGTCAAGTTTAAGCCCAAAGTCAAACAGTGATTATGTCAAGTTAAGAAGTTGTGCACAGCCACTTCCGGCCGCTATATACTCAGCTTTGGCAGTAGATAGCACAACAGAGTTCTGTTTCTTGGACGCACATGACAAAAGACACCTACCCAAGAAACATGCCCCGGAAGTGCTCTTACGATCGAGCTTGCATCCGGCATAATCTGAATCAGAATAGCCTAGCAGCTCAAATCGCGCATCCTTCGGGAACCAAAGGACTAAGCTAGCTGTGTGTTTCAGGTATCGAAAGATTCGTTTCACAGCAGTCATATGCATTTCTCTAGGGGATGCCTGAAACCTAACACACATGCAAACACTGAACATAATGTCTGGCCTAGAAGCAGTTAAGTATAGAAGTGCACGAATCATTGTGCGGTAAAGTTTGGGATCGATAGGGTTACCTTCCTCGTTGAGGTCTAAGTGTGTAGAAGTCACCATGGGAGTCTTGATTAGCTTGCAATCAGAGAGCCCAAAGCGCTTGAGCAAGTTTTGAATGTAGTTCTCTTGAGAGATGAAGGTGCATGTCTGAAGCTGTCTAATCTGAAACCCTAGAAAGAAGTTCAACTACCCCATCATGGACATCTCGAACTCCTTCGCCATAATGTCGCTGAACTCTGTGCAAAAGGTCTCATTGCTGCTCCCAAAGATGATATCGTCTACATACACCTGGCAGAGGAAGAGCTCTCACAACCTTAGTGAACAAGGTGCTGTCCACCTTTCCGACCTTGAAGCATTTCTCGGTCAAGAAGTCTCGAAGTCTCATACTACTGGCTTGGAGCTTGCTTCAGACCATATAGAGCTTTTGACAATTGATATACATGGTTGGGGTGACGAGGGTTTTGGAACCCTGGAGGTTGCTTTACGTACACCAGCTCATTGATGTAGCCATTGAGGAATGCGCTTCTCACATCCATTTGCTTCAGCACAATGTTGTGGCATGTTGCAAAAGCCACAAGCAGCCTGATAGCATCCTTCGCACTGGAGCATATGTATCGCCACAGTAAATGCCCTCTATCTGCGTGAAACCCTTTTCCACAAGCCTAGCTTTGTTCCTGACTACCTGCCCAAACTCATCCTACTTGTTTTTGAAGGGCCATTTGGTACCAATCACATTGCAGTCCGTGGGTCTCTCAAACAAAGTCCATACTTTGTTTCTCTCAGAGTTGTTCAGCTCCTCGTGCATTGCATTGATCCAATCAGGGTCACACAAAGCTTCATCCACCTTTTTCGGCTCAAACTCAGGCACAAAGGCACCGTGAAAGACGAAGTTAACTACCCTGCATCTCGTCTGAACTTCTCTGGATATCTCTCCTATCACCTGGTCCACAGGATGGTCTCTGGCAATGGTGTGATGTGATCTAATCAACTGTGGTGGTTCATCCACCGGTTGCTCAATTGTCTCAGTGTCTGTCTCACCCTCTGGAGCTTGATCATCAGTAGAGCTGTCAGGTTGGGAAGTAGCTCCCACTGATTCTGTCACTGGCTCAGGTGTGGCTGGTGGACTCACTGGCTCATTCTCTCTGTCTGCCTCCACTAGTCTCACATCACCGACTGTCATCTTCTCTACAGCTCGAGTAAGAGGCTCGCTCTCCACAAACATCATCTAGATTCTCGTGCTACCCTTGGCTTCCATTGGACTCGTCAAACTTGACGTCGCAGCTCTCCTCAATCAAGCCACTGGACTCATTGTACACTCTGAAAAATGATACCCTGGCTGTGTAGCCCAGAAAGATCCCAGTGTCGCATCTGCTCTGAAACTTGTTCAAGTGCTTCCGCTTCTTATAGATGTACACCTTACAGCCAAACACCATGAAGTAGGTGACATTGGGACGTCTCCCTAACAGCAGCTCATATGACGTATTCTTCAGGAGCTTGTGCAGGTATAATCTGTTGATGCAATGACAAGCAGTATTGATGGCTTCAGCCCAGAATAGGTCAGAGGTCTTGTACTCATCCAACATTGTTCTTGCCATTTCAATGAGTCTTCTATTCTTTCTCTCGACCACCCAGGGCAAATAATCAATTGCACATCAACTTGAGGGCAAATAATCAATTACCCCATTTTGCTGAGGGGTACTGGTGATCAATGCCTAGCTAATCACAGAAATACTCAACACTTGTGTTAGAGAACTTCGTTCCATTGTCAATTGAAAGCTCTGAAGAGATTGCTACCTTTTCAGTTCTAAGTAACTTTGCCTTACTTCCATCTCTAAAAGTGACCTTGTTGGGGAGGTTGTCTCCTTCCCCCATTGAGATGAACAACTGGGGTTGCCGGTCATGTGTTGGGTACACCCACTGTCGACGATACAATGACACCCTCCACTCTGGTAGTTCACCTGCATTAAGAGCAAATCACTTCTATGACTCAGGGACCCACAGAACGTCCTCGAGGGTTAGCCTTCAAACCAGAAGCAACAGGAGTAAACAGATAAATCAACGACTTGGACACCCAAACATGTGCCTTGTGCTCATTCTCGCATTGAGCCCAACAAATCATGCAGTCACCTACCTTAGACATTTTTCTTGAGCAGGTAGTGATCATACAACTTAGCATGTGCTCTTTGAAATCTTTATTGTGTGTGGTTGTGTGTTGCGGTTTTTGTTTGTAGGAGGATTTGTCCTATCATTGTTGCGCCTAGGAGGACCATTTCAGAAGTTTTTTCTAGGTGGTTGCTAAGTGTTGAGATACCTAAGACCTTGCCAGTTGTTGTAGTATATATGGTCATTTCAAGTGTTGTACCTAGAACCATATTGCCAAGCACTATTGTTTGTTTGTTGCCATATGGAGTTATAGTGTCTAGGAGGTCCTTGCCAAGTGTTGAAATGCTCATTGTGTTGCCTAGGAGCATTGTTGCTAGTATGCAAGTTGTTACCATGCCTATTCTGAGTTTGATTCTTCTTCTTTTTGTGGTAGGCATGATAGTAACTTTGACTCATGTTAGATGCTCGAGGAACACTTGATTTCTTCCTCTCTTTTGACTTCTTTGAGGTAAAACCCAAGCCACCCGTTTGAGAGCGATTTCTTTGTTCCTTGAGCGTCTTGTCTAAGGCCAAGTACTCTTATAGTACTTCCCAAACCCCTTATCAAACTTCTCAAGTTTAGACTTCAACTCGGTATTTTCATTGGCGAGTTCCCTAGCAGGTAGTGCATATTTGCAATTATCAGGTGTACACACTAATGCATTACTAGAGAAACCGCTAGAAGTAAAAGCCATCACATTGCAATCATGTGTAATATCAGGGAAAGCAAAAGTCAAGTCAACAACAGGGGCAATAGAAACAGCAGTAGCAGGCATAGTACAAGCAACACTTATAGCATCACCAGGTATAGTATTAACTAGCTGAGCAACTAACTTATCATTCTTAGTAAAAAGTGTCTCATGGTTCGTCCTAAGTGCATGATATGTAGTCATGTGATTATCTAGAGATTCATTAAAAGCATCGTGCTCTTCTTCTAGCATATTACACTTAGACGACAAGTTTTTATTATAACATAGTAAAGTGTCATGCTTAAATTCTAAGCTATCACGTGGCAAGATTCTTGCACTTAGTTTGCAATGCCATCAAGGTTTTATCAAGCTCTAGATTCTTCAGTACCTCTTTCTTATAGCGCCTACAAGTTTTTCTAAGACAATCACGCGTGCTTTCAACATCCACATCTAAATCAGAACCGGAGTCACTCACCTCGTTATCAGGTCGAGCCATCAGGCATTTGGAAGTACCAGCAGGAGTTGGTTAAGGCTTTGCCGTTGTAGAGGTAGTGGAAGAAGACCCATCGTCATCGGAGTATAGCTCTCGAGGCTCAGCAACTGCCGTGAAGCATCTTGGTGGGAAGACTGGAAGAGGCGGCACGGAATCAGCTATCGCCATGGTGGCCAACTTTTGATCAGCTGACTCCTGCTCATCTCTTGAAGCTGGCGTGTCACTGAAGTTGTCATTGATCACCCATTCTTCCACAAAGGCTAGCCTCTTGCCTTGTGAGGAGCGACCCTTAAACACTGACTTCTGTGGATTCTTCTTCTTGTTGTCCTTCTGTCATATACTTATCTAAATGAGAATATCAGACAACTTTATATATCTACGGTGCAATTTACTCAATAAAAGATGCTGTTCACTGCATTTTCAAAAAAAGAAGCAAAATAAAAAAGAAGTCCATGTTGGTGATGTAAATATCCACGTAAGAACTTAGTTACACGGCATTGCCGCCGGACCATGACATGTTACTGCTGACTGAGCGGGAAGTCTTCCTGTGGTGACACCAACTCAGCATCCACATGCCTACCCTCGAATATTGATCATGAATGCGAAGAAGGTGGGGGTGTGTTTAGGTCTATCGTGCATGCCTACTCATCGTCGCTGAGAAAATTTGGTGGTTTCACTCAATGTAAGATTTTATTAAATTTTACTAGATCGTTGATTAGGATCCTATTTGTTTGAGCTGTACCTTCTCTAAAAACTGTTTTTAAGAAAACCATCCAAAACTTGCTTCTCATATCACAATACAATTTGGACTCTTGGCTTTTTGAAATAGGGTTACAAAAGTTGGTTGTTTGTTTGAGTTTCTGGTTTCTGAGGTTAGAAGCTGTCTATAACCTAAAACAAACAGGTTCTAAAACCAGCGATAGTGGTTAACCCATGGAAAACCCAATAAAATCGTACGCTAAACTCAAAACTGTTTACCGATAAACAGTTCACCGTTTGGGAAAACCGATAAAATCGTAAGAAAAACCGTTTAAAGCCTATTGTCCGTTCAGTTTTCGTGATGTGAACAACGGTTCGTGAAATCTGCTAGCTTCTTGCCGGTCCGTCCATGCATGGAGCTCTTTCTGAACGAGAATGTGTGATCAGTAGATACTGGATCCTGCTCAAGGGAGGAGGAAACACACATCAATCAATGCATTCAATGTTGGGAACGGATTAGCTCAGGCCTTGCTGATTAATGCCATTATAAAGGGCGTTACGGCTGGCTGCTGCAGTACTGCAGTATGATGGTCCAAGGCATAAGAGAAGTTGGGAGTCATGTGGAACTGTCTTTTCCTTATAAGAACGCCGGTTGAGTACGCACTGCATGTGTGGCAAAAAGCATGGGCTCAGGTGCAAACAAAATCTTAATTATTTAATCACTTTTACTCAGTCATAGGCGCCTACATTTGGACCGGCATGCAGATGATTTTTCGCTCGTGATTTTCCCACGCATGCGAATGTGCGGTTTGCTATCGTTAATACCGGATCGATGAGGCATGCATGGCGCGTAGCTCGTGCGTTAATCTGCCCCGTTTGTTTTTCCATGTTTTTTGAGTTTATATTTATGTAAAAATATTTTTAATGCTGCAATTTCTATTTTTATTTGATTAAATTGATGTAAATGAAACGTTAATACATCAATAACAAACCATATTTAGTTGCTATGCCTATTTTGCTTTGTTTAAATTTTTTCACATCTTTTGTACTATTTTTTCAGTTGTATTTGTCGCTGAAATTTCTATGTGTTTATACTGAAAATTCAATTGCCTGCACTAAATGCTAAAACGAAGGCGTCTGCGTTGTAGCCGGTCCCTCTTATTTAATCTATTGTACTTCATCTCTGGTCGTCGAATGAAATTAGGGTTAACACCCAGCCACCTTCGGTTAAGTCTATGGTTGTTTCAAGGCCTCTTTCGTTCAAATGAACTTTAAAAACAAATTGAAGAAAATCAATCAAGAGAAGAATCCAACCAAGTTGTTTGATATAAAGGAAATCATCAAAGGAATTCTATACGACAAGAATTTTCCTCCAAATTTTTGGAGGGTTCTAAATATGATGTCTAATATCTTTTTTGTATTCCTTTAAGAACTTCGGTGCAACTTTCTTTCTCTCTCCATTCCTCTAACTACTCAATCATTACGTAATTTTAATTTGTTTCCATTGTTCAAGTGGTATAATCAAACATGTTTGAACAAATTCCATACATTTCAACCATTGTGATTTACAGAGTTAACTCAGGCAACAGATTGGTTCGGTGGTGAACATGAATAAAATAGGCTAAGGCCTTCCATATGTCTGAAACCGGTTTAAAGAAACAACCACCGGAGATTAGGAAGGGCTGGTACACATCATGACACGTGATCTTGTGGATCACGCAGCCATATACTCTCACACTCCCTCATAGTCTGAACGGAAGATGCTTGAACGTTCGAGCTGGAACGAAACTCGGTAAAAACCAAAATGGACAGCCCTTTGATTAAGATGTTAGCATATGGGGACAAAGTGGGAACATGCAAAACTTGCATGACCAAGACCGATACCCTTGCACACAAATTTTAGTCAATCTCCATATGCTTGATGTGTTGATGCTGTTGAACTAGAATAGTTGATAGGTAAACAACACTAATATTGTCGCAGTAGATAATGTAGCATGCTAAAGAGGACAGTGGAGCTCTAGGAGGTGTTGCCATGGAATGCTTCAGCGACAACGTTGACCATGGCACATAGCACTAGAACGAGAGAGAGCTTGTTGGCGCTTCGACGACTAGAAATCCAAGTCATCACTCATAAAGACACCATAGCCCAAAGTGGACTGCATGTACCGGGATAACCTACCCAGTCAACTCAGTTGGTATCGTTTGGGAGGGAGAGAGGCCAAGCAAAAATGTACCCTAAAGGTATCGAAGGATTCACTTCATTGCTGCAAGGTGTGGTTCTAAAGGGTCATGCTTGAACAGATACATCTGATGAACGCCATATGCAATGTCTCTCCAAGTGAAAAATAGGTACCAGAGAGCTCATGGAATACTTCGATAATGTGTAGGATCAGCAATAGGCGAACCATCTTCGGAAAGCTTAGAGCCTGTGTTGATCGGTGTACATCAGGGTATACAATCTGATATGCCGGTGCACCCAATATGTCAAAAGGTATACTGCTGCTAAAAAAAGAAAAAGACCCATGTTCTCTCCACAACGCCATTCTGCTGGGCGACGTGTGGAGAGGAGAATTGGTGTTCAATTCCAAACTTGTCACATAAACTTTCAAAAAAAGCATTTTTGAATTTAGTTCCATTGTCAGATCGAATTGCCTGAAGGACACTCGGAAACTCAACAGAAAGTTTTTGAGTCAATGTCTGAAAGTGTTTAAAGGTTTCTTCATTGGTGGCCATGAAGTAGACACAAGAGTACATAGAATAATCAACCACAATTACTAGCACATACCACTTGCTACCCACAGATTGCACACGGGCTGGACCAACAGTGTTCATATAGAGTAATTATCCTTGTGCATCAGTCATTATCATTGTAACTGGTGGATGTGAAGCAGAAACCATTTTGCCATGTCGGCGTGGTACACAAACTAAGTATTTGACCTTGTTGAGCTTGGGCAAACCACGAATGAGGTCATGGTTGTTTACTCTGGTCAAGTGTTCAAAGCCAATGTAGCCAAGCCTTCGATGCCAAAAAGCAATGTCATGAGCAAGAAAGCAATGGGAATATCCAATTGAAGAAGAAAAATCAACTCAAAAAATTCTTCTCACCCGGTGAATCCCATAAACAGACTCTCCAAAAGAGGTAAGAATGCAACTATTTTCCTTTTGACATCTCACCTCAAAGCCTTCAACGGTGAGTTAAGAAACTAAGAGCAAATTGTAATGAAGCTTACTCACAAAAGCCGCATCCTTGAGAACAGGATCTCTTGCTAGCACATGACCCTTAGAAGCATCCCCAAAAGTGCTCTGCTCACCATGGGGCTCATGGGTCAAGGAAGAGAACCACCTAGAATCTCTAGTCATGTGCCTACAACACCCGGAGTTGATGAGCCACACCTGGCCCTTCCCTGCCTGACACACCTGGATTAACAAGAGAAACGATGTGTCTTAGTATTGGGGTTAATAAGTGCAGATCTGTGAACCCAATAATGGGCCGCATCATCTGTGGTGACTGACTATACCCTCACAAACTCAAACTTGTTTCTATAAAAGTGTCTCGGCGTGTGATGGGGAGTAGCCCACTGTGAGACGAAAGCTAGACTCTCCCACACTCGCCGCTCTGGTATAACATTGAGTCTTCTACCACATGAAGGGAAGTCCTGATGTGGGTGTCTACCTCCACAGAAGAAAGGAGGCATTCCCTAAGGATGTTGAAAGTCCTGGCCACAATCGAACCTAGGAGATGGCACACAAGTAGGAGTTCGTGCACCTAGACTTGGTCGACGGGAAGTCTGGTGGAATTGTTGTGCAGGGACTTGCTTGTTAGGAGTGGGATCCTTAGAACCACTCGAATGTTGGTATGAGCTCCGAATGTGTCTAAGGTTATCAGAGGCTGATCCCTTTCCTTCATAGCGAGTCTGTAACACACACCAATCAAGTGTCCTTGCCCTCTTGCAGTAGTTGCATAATCGCGTTTCTTTCCTAGGAAGAGAGGGCCTAGGCTCAAGAGTCTTCTATGTAATGTCCTTAGGTTTGGTTTCTTCCTAAGCAGAAGTCTTGGATGTCCTACCCTTTTGAACAGAAGCGTCTAAAGTGACCTCCTTCTAAGCAAAAGAGTCTTAAAAGAACATTTTAAAAAGATCTAGCAATCAGGAGGTACGCAAAGGAATATGATTGAAAAAGATGACACCATCTTAAAAGAATATAAGTTTTAACCTAACTCAACACAACACGAATAAAAATACAGGCTCAAATCTTATACTAATTTTTTTTTGGCTTTGGTAGGTAAACAAATCATTCGAGGAATTTACGAGTCTAGATTTTCAATTTTAATGAAAACTTCTGGGACATACCAAACTCAAGAGAAAAAGACTATCATTTTGTGTTTTATCTCGTAGGTCAACAATTTAGGTAAAGGTTTTTCCTAGCTTGAACATGGTCCCACAATTATGGAGTATCAACCAAGGAATAAGAATTACGCGAGCCAACATTTAATCAAGCAGAGTTGTAGTCTAAAGATTTCAAATTTGCCTTTCAATGATTTTAATGTTGTTTACCCAATGTTTTCGTACGAAATTGAATGAACCATAGGGAAATTATGAATGTGAGATATAATTGGAGTGTACCGGAGTTGGCGGTGAGAAAATGGAGATGAGAAGGGATCAGGCGACCTGGGGTTGGTCCGCCGGCCTGGCTCGGTCCTGGGGTCGGTCGACCGGCCTGGCTCGTTCGGCCGGCTTGACCTAGGTCGGTTGGCCCAATTTTTGCGCTGAACATTGTCAATTTGTGGTAGGTACTTCTCCACCATCTGCATTCTTTTAAACTTGTACCCATGCAAGTTAATAAAATCGATCAGTGCAAAATTTCGATCAAAGCAAACAAAATCATCACATGTATTTCAGGCAAACAACTTTATTTAACTTGAAAATCACATTGTTGACATGAAAATTAGTATTTCGCAAACACACCACGGAAGCGTCAAATCTGTGTTTGTGTTGCAACCACGATTACTAAACGTGCCAGTCAATTTGACCTATGAATTGACAAGAAATAAAATGTTAGTGACATAGGCCTAATCGGCTTTAGAAAACAACCTGGTCAGGTTTATAGGAATCGGCTTTAAGGAGTCCGATTATAATTCTATCGGCTTAATGTCCGATAGAGCAATAAGCATGGGTGAACATCTAAACATGAATTTCTTTCATCTCTTTTTTTATTTTATAGATAAAATTGGCCATATATCTTTAAATCAATTTATTAGATCAAACCAGGGAATAGATTAAATAGATTGGTCAAGCCAAGACAGTATTCAGATCTAAATCCAGGTGTAAACTTGTAAATCGATTAAAGGTTAAAAAGCCAACACGGGTAAATACAATGCTAATTGGCAAATAATCTAAATATGCGAAGCCCTAAAACAAGTATACGCAAGATCGATCAAACGAGGCAGTTGCATATATCGGATTCTGGAAAAGCATATAAGATAATTGACAATCGGAATTGTAGGATAAATACACATTACAGATCGATTGAACGAGGCAGTGTAACATGTGAGGACATGTTAAAGATCGGTAAAACCGAGACAGTCTAACATGCTTTGTATACATGAGGTCAAAGCGATACAGCCATGCAAACGGGTTACAAGAAGAGAATCGATTATTTCATCGAGATAGTTCTACCTGTGAGTTGAAGCCTTTCGACGAAGTCGATTGGATTCGAAAAGAGTAGTTGTGTTTTGTGTATGTCGTATCTTTTACACGAGACTTGGGACCCTATTTATACTAAAGTTACAAAACTGATACCGACACGACCTGATTTATCGAAACTAAACCGTCGAAGACACCTTCTGATCGAAGCTTCGTAATTCTCCCGGTGTCTTCGAAATTATCGGAATCACCTTTTACACGCCTCTATCTTTTGATAATCAAGCCCACAATCTGATGCAGCCCAATAATTCGGATAACAATGGCTCATTTACAATATCCTATTTTCCTGCCAAATTTGGGTGTTAACATATGCCCCTATGTTTGGCAATGGGATATTCTCATTAGCCGAACTTTCACTAAAAATCGGATTTTCCATCCAACGATCTTGGAACATTTCACAGTTTTACCCCTGCGCTTCTCACTTCTGGCCCATTATGAAAACACGTGGCAGCCCAGTACGCAATATGGGTTGTAACAGTAACGCCGCAAACCCCAGTAAAAACCCTAGTTTTACCATAGCTATAAATAGGCAGTCATTCGCTGTCATTTTCACACTCCCTTCTGTGTACAAACTTCCTGCATCGGATTTCTAGAGCTTTGAGGATTTCCAGCGCACAGCCATCTCTTCGCAAGTTTCAATCGGCAAACATGTCTCAGGTATTATTCCGCTGTTCCGACACTGAGGCTTTATATTCCCTGGGTCCGATAGGAGAAAACGATCCATCAGCCTTTATAGATCACTCAGTAGAGAGACTTCCGTTGTTTGCTGACGAACCGAATATAAATAGTTGGAAATTAGCATTTTGTTCCTGGCCTATCCCAATCAAGGGATATAAGGACTGGCTCTCTCGGGTCTATAGTCAGAAAAAAAATCAATGGAACGAATTAGGAATTGCCGATGCCATCTTCTTTTCTCTGCATCCCCCTCCAGCAGATGAACCATTTATGGCAGCATCAGCATATTTCTGGTGTGACACAGCCAACGCCTTCGTCTTCCCAATAGGACCCATAGGCCCCACGCTCTTGGATGTGGCCATGTTAACCGGTCTTAGCCCCGATAGAGAGATGCTATCGGCTTTTGACCTTCCTGCTACTCTCAAGCTAGTTCCTAAAAAGAACTTCGGCTGGTAGCGTTACATCAATACCCATCAGAAAACAGGCGACGTCGAGGACGAGGAGCACATCGCTTTTCTGAATATGTGGCTAGATAGATTCTTTTTCTGCGGCCAGTCTCTCAGTCCTAGCAAAGTGTATCAAGGAGTAGCCGAAGCTTTGGTAATAGGACTTAAACTAGCAATCGGAAAATACCTGCTAGGAGCCACATATCGGATGATGCATGAGATCAGGGAAAGTCTCTGTTCTAAAAAATCCGATTATTCAGTTGGAAATTTGGGTGGTCCATTCTGGTTTATCTGTTTGTTCTTGAAACTGCACATGTATAACTCTATAGGAGAACTTGACTTCGATATAGAGTTTCCAAATGAGGAAGAGAAAGAAGATTGCAGTCAACTCCTTTGCAGATCATACGGAGAAATGATATCCGTTAATTCCAACAAGAGGCGCTTGAATCATGAGGATTTCCCTCACTTCTTAGCTGCATTCTTCACAATGTATGAATCGGTACATGGCCCAGAGCAGTTCAATCCGTATACCGATCTGGACAGATAACCAGTTCCTTCTTTTTTTTCGATTCTCTGCTAGCATAAGTGGCGAGGCCTATTCAAGGAATTCATCTCTCCGGGTATCTTCTTTGCCATTCTCCACACAAGGACCCATATCAGAAAACCTTCCTATGAATTTTACCACCCTGCAATATTCGCTCGGCAATTCAACTTAGGACAAATTGTCCCTGATTTATTCATCTACCGCCACTTAAATGCCAGAGAAGATTTGAACTCCCAATCGACATATGGAATTCTAGCCGTTGCACACATCGAGTTTGAAATGCCGATGGAACTTGTAATGTGGGCTGCAACCTCCCTAGAATTCAAAACGTGGTGGAATTATGTCGCCAAGAACATTTATGCCACAGAAGGTGGAGCTATCGCCTTGATCGAAAAATTTACCGGCAAGAAAGAAATTTGCAAACCCAACTGGCCAAAGATTACCGGTATAGAAGAATCTTCATCAGAATCGAAAGAAAGCAGCAAGGAAAATACCGATTCTGATAATTCTGATGATGAAGATGATAATTTTGGCAACGATGAAGAGGAAAAACTATCTGACTCAAGCCCCTCTTCATCGGATTCAGATGATGACCGAATAGAATCTCAATATCATGCATCGTCTTCTGAGAACGAGGTCACTAACTCGCGTGCGTTTACTAACTCATATTATTCCTTTTCCGATAACTAATCTTGGTTCATTTTCTTTACAGAGTGGAGACAAACGCCCCAGGTCCAAACTAGTTGGGGAGGAAGCCGGACGCCTCCACTCGACCGCCATGTCCGCATCGGCTTTCACCCAAGGATCCTCTCAACAATAACCAAAGAAGAGAGGTACGATCGGCTTATGACGACTAATCCTTTCTAAACTCAATTGCTTACTCATTTTTGATCAACAGGAAGATCCGACGGTGATACCGGCCAGAAAAAGAAACTGGCAACCAAGAGGCCAAAACCTCAAAAGGTGCGTACATCTGATAGCACCGAGTCAGTATGTGATACAGTAAGCACTTGATTTTTTTTAAATCTTTCACTATTTTCCTTTGGTTTTCTTCTTATCGGCATTCTAATTTCAGGACACCCCTCTTGTCCAGAAGAAAAAGGATAGCACACCTGCTCCGTCGCCAGCATCGCAAACGCCACCAGTCGTCAACCCCCAAGATGTAATCAGAAATTCCTTGATTCAGTTTGCAAAATTCTTATATTCTGATCCTTTGTAACCTTAAAAATTTGTTCTCTCCAGTATATGTTTCAACCCCGCAGCCCAGTTCGGGTAATAATAGAATCCTCGTAGGTAATCACCTACGACGGGTCAAAACCCGATGAGCTAAACTTCGATCCCTCAGGCATGGACTGGCTTGATGACGACGATCTAGTGAATCTTTATTCTCCGATCAAGACTCTACCTCCTCCTGTCGTTGCTGCCGAGTCATCTGCTGCGGAGCCAGCCAAGGCCAATCGTCTTCTCCCTGACACCCTTCCAAAACCTAAACAAATGTGGGAGCTGGTCGGGAAGGAATCAGAATTATTGGCCAATCCCTCTACCATACGGGATATTGCAAACTCCGTCCAAGAGATCCTCCCAGAACAAGTGGTATCAGCCATCCAAAAGCTGCTGCCTCTTGGCGAGAGGAAAGCCGACTTCGAAGCAGCCCCTGATCGGCTTCATCAGAGGGAGGCCCTAAAGATGCCGAAGCAGAGCTCAAAGCTCTCATGCAGGATGCCCATGCCCAAAATGACATACTCCTCGGGCTGAAGCAAGAAGTCGAATCGGCAAAAACCGCTGCCTCCAAAGCAATCTCAAGGGTCAAATCCTTGGAACAAGAGTTGAAGAAGGCGAGGAAAGCCGAAACAACTGCCCGCACAAGCTTCGAAGAATCGAAATTAGCTTTCAAGGAGCAGCATGGGATAGTGAAAGCTTGTGGCCAGGCAGTACTGGAAGCCAAGAAAAAGATTCCGATCGTGCCCGGATCAACCGAAGAAGACACCGCCACTGTTAATCAGATCTGTGACACGATCGCTAATGCCGCCGCAGCCATCTTCTAATTTTGCGAGTAAATGGCCTGTGAGCCAATATTTAAACATTGTTCTATGGATAGACCGGCAAATTTGCCGATAAGCACTTTTCGCCTGTCCCTTAGGCGCAAAACATTCAAGGACTCCGTACCTTTGTAATAACTTTATTTCCTTTACGCAAATTCCTTTGCTTTCATCAGTATTTCCATCTTTAGGCGATTCATCAGACTGGGCTTTTAATCAACAGCAACGTGTTGAGTGAAATACTAACATCAATTCGGTCAAACCGGCTTTAAAACTGTTTGTCGACTTTTTAAAACTAAAGGCGATCCATTCAGAATCGGCTTTCACAAATATCTTTCTTCAAGCTCCAACCCAAACACTTGGATAATATTTTTTAAAATATTTAGCATTGATTGCTTTTCCGAAAACTTGCCCCTCAAGCGTTTCCAAAATGTATGCGTTTTCAGGAATAACCCGACTGATTTTGAACGGTCCTTCCCAATTTGGAGACCACTTCCCATACTTAGGGTCTCTTGAACCAATTGGTAAAAATGTTTTCCACACAAGATCTCCCACTTCAAAAGTTTTCGGCACAACTTTCTTATTATAGTGTCTAGCAACTCTTTGCTTGTCACGTTCAATATGCTCCAAAGCCTTTAATCTAACTGCTACCATATGATCAAGCTTATCCACCAACAAATTTTTATAATCGTCGGCTTTTACACTATTTTGTTCTTCAATCCTTGTAGATCCGACAATGGCTTCAACTGGTAAAACAGCTTCCTGACCATAAACTAACTCAAAAGGTGACACTTTAGTAGCCCCATGTTTAGAAATCCGATACGCCCATAATGCATCTGTCAAAGTATTATGCCAACCCCGCGGCCTTTCATCGATTTTTCTCTTGATCAACTTTATAGCACTTTTATTAGAAGATTCCGCTTGGCCGTTGGCTTGAGCATAATACGGTAAAGAATTAATCGTTATGATTCCCAAGCTTCGAGCATAATCCTGAAATGCCTCTGACAAAAATACCGATCCTTGATCTGTGGTAATTGTTTGGGGAATACTAAATCAGTAAATTATGTGCTATTTAACAAAGTCGATTGCTTCAGTGGCTGTCACTTTCTTGGTACAGCTTCAACCCATTTAGTGAAATAATACCGATGCCCCTTGGATGAAGAAGAAAATATTTCTCCAATCATATCGATTCCCCATCCTCGAAATGGCCATGGCTTCACAATCGGATGTAAAATCGATGCAGGTGCAGGCTGGACATTGCCAAATTTCTGACAATCCTTGCAACCTTTATAATATTTGAAACAATCCTCAACCATTGTCGGCCAGAAAAATCCTATACGCTTCAACATCCATCTCATCTTATAAACTGATTGATGCGTCCAACACAGTCCTTCATGAATTTCTCCGATTGCAACTTTGGCATCCTCCTTATTCAGGCATTTAAGTAACAACCCGTCAAAACTCCGATAATACAGCTTATCACTAATCATTACATACCTTTGAGCTTTCTTCTTAAGCTTCCTATCGGTTTTTCCTTGAGGATCCTTAAGATAATCGATAATCTCAGCCTGCCATCCCATCGGTATCGATTTTCCACATGGAATAATTTCCAACTCCATGATCGGCAATTTGTATCCTGATGCTTTCTGAGCTAATTCATTGGCCTCACAATTCTGTTTCCTCGGAACATGCTGAATTGTAAATATATTGAAATGTTTAACCAAATCTGAATCCCTTTCCAAATACTCCCGAAGTAGTTCACTATGACACTCATATTACCGATCATCTGGAAAACTACCAGCTGTGAGTCCCCATAAACCTCTACAGCAACAGCCCCAGCTTGAATCAACCATTCCAACCCTTGAATCAAAGACTCATAATCTACCAGATTGTTGGTCAATCCAAAATCCACTGTAACACTAAATCTATAAGAAACGCCACCAGGGGATACTATAAAAATACCGATTCCACATCCTTTCTCATAAACCGATCCATCAAAGAACATCACCCATGGCAAAAGGACCGACATATTAACATCCTGATGGTGTGTAATGAAATCGGCTAATACCTGCCCCTTGACGGCTTTTGGAGATTCATACGTTAAATCAAACTCGATGAGAGTGTATGCCCATTTTCCAAGGCGACCTTTGATAATTGGAGCATTAAGCATGTATTTGACCACATCGGTTTAGCAAACCACTTTGCACTCAGCACCCAACAAATAATGCCTCAATTTGGTACAAGCAAAACATAGGCAAAGACAGTATCTTTCCACCACCGTGTATCGGGTTTCTGGATCCAACAATTTTCTACTTAGATAAAAAATTGCATGTTCCTTCCCATCAATCTCTTGGAACAGAGCTGCCCCTATAGTCTTTTCAGATACCAATAGATATAACTTGAACGACAAATTCTCCTTTGGGGCAACTAGAACAGGCGGATTGATCAAGTACTCCTTGATATTATCAAATGCTTTCTGCTGCTCTAATCCCCAAACAAACTTATCAGAATTTTTTAACTTCAGCAACGAAGAAAATGGGATAATTCTTTTCGATAAATTTGAAATGAATCTTCTCAAATAGTTAATTTTACCAATCAGCTCTTGTAGACGAACCTTCGATTCTAGAGGTTTGGTGTTCAGAATCGCTTTTAGTCTATCGGGATGCACTTCAATCCCTCTCTCATGTACCATAAATCCTAGGAACTTGCTGGTCGATACTCCGAAAGCACACTTCTTTGGATTCATCCTCATACCATATTTCTGAAACCGATCCAACACGGTCACAATATCAGCCAAGTGTTGTTCTTCTTCTTGAGATTTGATTACCACGTCATCATATAAATTTCAACTAATTTGCCGATTAAATCATGACAAATCAAGTTCATCCCTCTCTGATAGGAAGCCCTAGCACTAATCAGCCCAAAAGTCATAACAACCCACTCGAATAAGCCGATAAATCCAGGGCATCTAAATGCAGTCTTGCTCACATCTTCTTCAGCCATAAAGATTTGATTGTAACCAGCATTACCGTCTAGGAAACTGATAATCCGATTGCCAGAAGCAGCATCAATCAGTCGATCAGCAATCGGCATCAAATATTCATCTTTATATGTTGCTTTGTTCAAGCCCCGAAAATTGATGCATACCCGAATCTTATCATAATCTTTCTTCCCAACCTATACAATGTTAGAAATCCAATCGGCATATTTGCATGGCCGAATAAACTTTGCATCTAGCAACCTTTGAATTTTAGCCTTCACTTGATCATAAATTTTCCAACTAATTCTCCTTGGTGCTTGTTTCACCGGCCAAAACCCTGGCTTCATTTTAATTTTATGTTCAACTATAGATCCGCTTAGACCAGGCATCTCATGATATTCCCAAGCGAAGCAATCAACCTGATCTTTAAGAATTTGAATAAGCCGATCTTTGTATTCCCGCGGCAACTGTTTACTGAGGTAAGTGGGCCTTTCTTTACCATCTATTTCAATATCAACCTTTTCGAGTTCATCAGCCGATATAAAGCCTTGGCCCATCTTATACTCGATTTCCTCTAGAGCCGCGGTTTCCATAAAAAACCTTCGTGTCCTTGAGTTACTGATCATGCCTCCAGCGTCGTCGACTTAAGGCCAGATTTACTAAAACTGATGAAATCACATTCTTCCAAAGGTTTTCCCGATAATGATTCCAGGTTATCATAAATTTCATCATAAATCGGTTTCTGCAGTTAAAGACTCTCCTCTAACCACTTCTATTTGCTCGCCAATCCATTGGATCAAAATTTGATGCAGTGTCGACGGAATGCAACAATTGGCGTGTATGCAATCTCTTCCTAACAGCACATTATAACTTCCTTTTCCTTCAATCACAAAGAAAGCTGTTAGGATTGTTTTGCTTCCCACTGTGAGCTCTACCACCAGAATCCCTTTTGCTTCCGTCGGATTTCCATTGAAATCACTTAATACCATATTGGTCTTCACTAAATCTTCTGTAGATTTTCCAATTTTTCGACACACAGAATACGTCATTAGATTCACAGTGGCTCCACTATCCACCATCATCTTTGAAATCAGCTTTCTGTTCACATAACCCATGATGAACAACGGCTTCAAGTGTAATCGGGAATTCTCAGGTATCTTGAATATAGCATCTTTAGCTCCGACCACCAGTTCTACAACAGCTTCTTCATAATCACACATGAATTTCCGAGATAATATGCAAACCATATTGGTAGCAATCGAAACTTCATCAGAATTCGTGTTAGCATCAATAATAACAGCCGATCTCAGCTTAGGTTTCCACTCTTGTTTGCCCCTGGCTGGTTTCATTGGCTTTACCTGCTCCAACAGAGCGTCCCTGAAGTTTTCAGCTTCTATCTCTTTCGCCTCAGTATTCCTCATCCGTTACAAACGACGTTTCTGAGATTTAGTAATTCCACTTGGACACCATTGCGGCCACGACACTTTGGGAGGTCGATGCACATCGGTATTTTTTATCATCGGTATTTCTTCGACTTTCTCACTAGGAAACGCCAAACGATCCTTTATTGATGTTCTCTTTACTGGCGGAATGAACGCGTGATTCATGGGGCAATTCTCAAGGGTAGGCAACGACATCCTCTCTTCCCAGTAATATCAGAAAAAAGGACACTCCCAATGTTCCACCTCCCAACCTCGATTCTTTAAGCTTCCTTGAAAATTGGGCTCAGGGGTATTTGATCCGACGCTCTTACGGGGTGGATTCTTGGCCATTCGATCATACTTTTCCAACAGCTGATTAAAGGTTGGCTTTCGCTTAGGCTTTGTAATCGGATTGTTATCTTCCCACGCCTTACTTCGCGCCACTCGCCAGCCCTTTCATCACCTCGCCGATTTACCGCTCGGAATTTCATTTTTGGCTTTTCCTCCAATACAATCCTTTTAGAGCCAACAAGCACTTTAAACCGATTGGAACTCCTAGAATCATCGGCTTTTCTTTTTGCGGCGTCAACCATTCCAATAAAGCCAACTAGAAAAGGTTCTGTATCAATTTGCGAATTTTTGCCTTGATATAGAAGTTGCCCACTTTCAATCACCTTTTGAACAAGTTGCTTGAAAACATTGCACTCATTAGTGGCGTGTGAATAGGAATTATGCCACTTGCAATACTTCCGTTTCTAAAGTTCTTCTAGTGGAGGAATCACGTTCCCCTGCTTAAGCCGGATTTGCTTCTCTTGTAATAGATGATCAAAAATTCGATCACACTTGGATGTGTCAAAGGAATACTTGCTCTTCTCGGAATTTTTTGGCTTTATCCACCCAAGCTCGAATTCATTCTTATTGCTTATCCATTCAGCAACATAAGCACCAACTTCTTCGGTATCGAAATCATCAGAATCTTCTACCTGCTCAGTTTCCACAACATTAACTGCTTTGTCTTTACCTTTGTTATTGTTATTATTCCGATACTCCTTCTGACCTGGATAAGAATTATCAGAGAATCGGCTTTCATATAGCGCGATTTTGTGGGCCAGATGAGAAATATCTGCAAATTCTTGATTGCCCACTTTGTTCTGATTGACAGGTAATAAGCCCTTGAAGGCCAATTCTGCTAATTCATTGTCAGGCAGTGAAAGGCTATAACATCGGTTTCTCACCTCCCTGAATCGACGCAGATAGTCATTAACCGATTCTCCAAACTTTTGTTTGATCATCATAATATCGGTAATCCTAGCTTCGTTCTCTCTAGAGTAAAAATATTTGTGGAACTTCTTCTCCAGATCTGGCCAGGAAGTAATAGTGTTTGGAGGGAGTGAGGTAAACCAGTTAAATGCCGATCCCGATAGCGACAAAGGGAACAATCGGCATTTAATTGTATCTTTAGAAGCAGCTTCCCCACACAGCAGAAGGAATCTAGCAATGTGCTCACGAGTGGAGGTGTTATCGCTTCCACTGAACTTAGCATTTGCAAATCCGGGACTCGGTATTTGTGAGGAAATTCCGTCTCATTAAAAGCCGATGGATACGGCATGGTTAGGGATGGCAATGGGTCCGGGTACCTCCGGGTTCAGCTTCTGTGGACCCGGACCCGAGACCCGAAACATAGACCTAGACCCAACCCGAAGGTGTGCACGGGTCCAAATCAGGACCCAGACCCGGACCCGATGGGTACCTAGACCCGAAGGGGTACCAATCAGGTCTAGCCTCAGCGCTAGAAAGGGGAGGGAAGCCGCCACCGTCTAGGCGCTAGGGAGGGAGGCTGCACCGCCGTGGGGGAGGAGGCAGCATCGCTGTGGGGGAGGAGGCCTTGGGGAGGAGGCCGCATCGCCGCGCTGCCATCGGGGGAGGAGGCCGCGCCGCCCTGGGACAAGGAGGCCGCGCCGCCGTGGGGGAGGACGCCACGCCGCCGTCGGGGAGGGAGGCCGCGCTGCCTAGCGGGAGGAGGCCGCACCGGCCCCGCTGCGCCGCCGTCGAGGGAGGAGGCCGCACCGCCGTGGGAGGAGGAGGTCGCGCCGCCGTGGGAGGAGGTCCCGCCGTGGAGCCGTGGAGGAGGGAGGCTGCGCAGTGCGATGGAATTGGGGGGAAGAGGGGCGGCGGGGGAATGAGGGGGGCTTGGGGAATGAGGGGAGACTGTAGTGAGACCATGAGAGTGCAGGGATATTGTGGGTCCACTTGTCAACCTCTGCAATTCCGGTCCGGGTTCGGGTACCCATGGGTCCAAAACTAAACCTAGACCCAAACCCGAAGCAAAATACCCATGGGTCCAAAGCTGGACCCAAACCCGGACCCATCAGGTCGAGTACCTGTGGGTACCCAGACCCATGGGTATTTTTGCCATCCCAAGGCATGGTATAGTGTGGAGCAATCTTTGGAGTGTTGAACCCACACTGTTTCATCATGTTGTACACCAGGTTCCTTGTCATCTCTTCTAGATTCTCATTCGTCCCAGAGTTAATCGGCTGATAGATCAGATCTGATAGCGAGATTATAGCCTGATTATTTTGTATTGCTTGAATCAGGTATGGATTGATCGCCCCTAGCGCAGGATTGAAAACTGGATTCGGGTTAAAAGCTGCCAATAAAGGATTTGGCTGAAAAGCTCCAACTTGAGAAGTTCCTGCCTGGATACTTCCGATCTACGCGTAAGGTGGATATCGGTTCCCCAAATTTATCTCTGGTGGGTTATTCCAATTCCTTGGAGGGTCTGTCCAGTCATAATATTATGCAACACAGCACTAGTCCCCTCTTGCGCAATTTGCCCTAAAACCGATGATTGATGTAGCATTGACCGGTAAACTAAACTGTTGATCTGATCCCTTATGATTTCGGAAAAATCTCCAGTAAGCAATGGATCTCCAATAGAAGTTTTTGTGATCTGGCCACTGCGAGTTTTTCGATAGCCTGTCAAAATCCTTTTCTTGTTTTCTTCATGAATTTCAGCGAGCCTATCTTCAATCTCCTTTTTCTGATCAGGGCTTAGATCATCATAAGTCACAGCTTCAGCAGCAAGCTTAAGTGCCTCTACCGCCGCCTCAGCATCAGTTCGAGTCATCTCGTCAATTCTGATTCTTCGAGTCCCACCGGACGTGCCAAAAAGTGTGCTGACACGAAAATTAGTATTTCGCAAACACACCACGGAAGCGTCAAATCTGTGTTTGTGTCGCAACCAAGATTACCAAATGATGAGACCATGCTCATCATCGATACGACCAGTGTTGCTACGTCTTCTACATGGCTCCATCGACCTCCACCTTGGCCACCACCTCTGCACCTAAACATGGCACTATCACCTCCAGCAAAAAGACCGCCACCTTGTGATGAGGACGTCACTTCCATTGATGCAGCCACGCCTGCTAATCCGTTAACCTTTCAAGGACCAATGACTCGAGGTCATCGCGTACGTCATCACAGAAGAGATATCCTAATTTAATTCTTCAACCATTACTTGTAATGCAAGAATACATTGTATCTAGCCACAGGTACTGTAGCACCGACTTCGCGCACTGTAGGAGGTTGGTTACTGTAGCAGCACTGTAGCAAACCGACCTAAATGCCCTATAAATAGGCAGCCACCCCTCATATATAACTTGGGTTTTGTTTTAGTTATGTTTTAACCTTTGCTACATACCGGTATTCGCGCGTGTCGGTTAGACCGCCTGTTAATCGTTACAGAACCCCACCATATACTTTCGGATCTGATCTTAATGCCTATATGCAAGTGAGTTGCTTGTTCATCTTGCTCTTGCTAGTTCTACGATTGCTTGCAGGATCAAGGACCTTCGTGGTCTGGTTGATCGCGCTCCGGCGAGGTCAATAACCATCTGGAGTTGGTGTACCGGTCGCTAAGGCGCAACGTCCTGGACGGTTGTAGTCGGGCCGCCAACATCTACTCCTACCAGATCGTAGTTACCTTCCTCTCATCGAAAGATCGGGACCCCTGCCCCTATCACCAAACGTGCCAGTCAATTTGACCTATGAATTGACAAGGAATAAACTGTTAGTGACATAGGCCTAATCAGCTTTAGGAAACAACCAGATTAGGTTTATAGGAATCGGCTTTAAGGAGTCCGATTATAATTCTATCGGCTTAATGTCCGATAGAGCAATAAGCATGGGTGAACATCTAAACATGAATTTCTTTCATCTCTTTTTGTTATTTTATAGATAAAATTGGCCATAAATCTTTAATTCAATTTATTAGATTAAATCAGGGAATAGATTAAATAGATTGGTCAAGCCAAGATAGTATTCAGATGTAAATCCAGGTGTAAACTTGTAAATCGACTAAAGGTTAACACAGCCAACACGGGTAAATACAATGCTAATCGGCAAATAATCTAAATATGCGAAGCCCTAAAACAAGTATACGCAAGATCGATCAAACGAGGCAATTGCATATATCGGATTCTGGAAAAGCATATAAGATAATTGACAATCGGCATTGTAGGATAAATACACATTACAGATCGATTGAACGAGGCAGTGTAACATGCGAGGACATGTTAAAGATCGGTAAAACCGAGACAGTCTAACATGCTTTGTATACATGAGGTCAAAGCGATATAGCCATGCAAATGGGTTACAAGAAGAGAATCGATTATTACATCGAGATAGCTCTACCTGCGAGTTGAAGCCTTTCGACGAAGTCGATCGGATTTGAAAAGAGTAGTTGTGTTTTGTGTATGTCGTATCTTTTACACGAGACTTGGGACCCTATTTATACTAAAGTTACAAAACCGTTACTGACACGATCTGATTTATCGCAACTAAACCGTCGAAGACACCTTCCGATCGAAGCTTCGTAATTCTCCCGAGGTCTTCGAAATTATTGGAATCACCTTTTACACGCCTCTGTCTTTTGATAATCAAGCCCACATTCTGATGCAGCCCAATAATTCCTATAACAATGGCTCATTTACAATATCCGATTTTCCTGCCAAATTTGGGTGTTAACACACACCATTACAAAGCAAACTGAAATGCGCTCTCATTGCAGGAAATAAATTTTTTCAAAGGAATAAAACGTGTGTAAAAGTTTATTCTCTCCCTAGCCCATTCTTCTACGGATCAGCAGGAGGATCATAGAGCTTAGGTGAGCTTGTCACCATAGCGTATTGCTTAAGCTTGTCGGTGGTGGCCTGACGGATTGTTTTGCCTCTGCAGAAGGGCAGTCACTACAGTGCACAGATCAGGCTCCTCCCGGTCATCAACACTAAACTCCATTTCCCCTTGGAGGTCCTCTAATAGGTGGTGGCATACTGTTGGTGATTCTTATGCCTAACAGAAATAATCCCCAAGCGCAAGGATGTCGCTGTAGCTTTCACCCCGGACGGGAAGTGTTCTAGTCTAGAATCTAACTTGGCGGGATGGATATGGTGGTAATGACGGGACTGGGATAAGATAATTCGGATCGAGAGGTTCTACATGTTTCACTTGCCAAAGATACAAAATCTCCCAACACAAAAGCTACTTTGCATCGGAGCTACATCTTCGGACGGGACACTCCTAGCTTCGAAAAAATTCAAATTTGAACGAAAAAGTGGGTCGGGCTACCGGGTGTCGGCTGGCCAACCTAGTTTAATCGGCTGATCGGCCCTAGGTCGGCTGGCCCACTTCTGGCCTTTATTTTTGTTGAAAATAGATGTCGAAAACAAGCCTTTATTTGTTTGCTCATTTATTTAGTGGTCGAAGCTAGACCACCCTCAGGCAATCAGTCAATGTAGAACTCGTGGATATCAACATCCTCGAGAGTGGGCATTTTAGTTTCTAAAAATATTTTTAAACGTTGCCCATTGACTTTCAAAAGATTGTCATTGTTATCATAGAGGGCAACGGTAACAAAATCGGAAGCATTAAGCACTGTAAACGGTCCTTCCCATTTACTACGAAGTTTAACGTGCCCAAACAACTTAACTCGGGAGTTGAAAAGAAGCACTTTGTCACCAGGTTTAAATCGTTTAACCATGATTCGTTTATCGTGCCATCTTTTAGTTTTCTCGTTATAAAGCTTTGAGCTTGGTAAGCTTTCTCCCTCCATTCTTCTAATTTGGCTAACTATATTTTGTCTTTTAATCCTAGCGGAATTAAGATCCATATTCCAACGTTTTATTGCCTAGTGAGCCTTGTGTTCCATCTCTACAGGAAGATGGTCGGTCTTCCCGTAAACGAGTTGGTACAGGGTCATACCAATTGGGTATTGAAATCAGTGTGGTATGTCCAAAGAGTATCACTAAGCTTGGGTTTCCACGCCTTTCCCATGTCATCTATGTTTTTTGTAAAATATTTTGATTTGCTTATTTGAAGTTTCTTCCTGACCGCTAGTTTGAGGATAATATGGAGTAGCTACCCAATGATCCACCCCTAAGCTTTTCGGAGTAAATCTAAAACTTCGGTGAATGTAGTGTGAACCGCCATCGCTAATCACAATCCTAGGAGCGCCAAACCTAGGGAAAGTGATTTCTTGAAACATTTTCTTCGCTTGATTTGAGTCAGCAACATGGCAAGGAAGCGCTTCAACCCATTTAGAGATGTAATCAACTGCCACCAAGATGTACTTATACAAGTTCGACATAGGGAATGGGCCCATAAAATCTACCCCCAAGCATCGAAGATATCAATTTGCAAATTGCTTCTTAAGGGCATAGCATCTTGAGAATATATGTTCCCAAATCATTGACATCTAGTGCATCGTCTTACGAACTCCTTAGCATCACCATACATGGTAGGTCAATAGAAACCGCTTTGCCAAACTTTGGCATGCGTCCTAAAAGCATCATAATAGCCCCCATAAGGTGATGAATGACATTCGTCTAGGATTTTATGCGTTTCACAAGTGGGGATGCATCTGCGAAGTAGCCCGTCGGCACAAACTCTAAATAAGTAGGGTTCATCCTAAAGATGAATCCTACTATTGCAGATCAACTTCTTCCTATCCTCTCCTGGTGGGATATAGCTACCAACTAATTAACAATGTTAGCATACCAAGGATCGGCACTTGAAACTAAAAGCAGGGTGTCATCCCTAAGGTAGTCGTCTATGGGTAGGTCCGTGGTTTCCTCTATGTTAATCCGAGAAAGGTGATCAACCAAAGAGTTCTCTACTCCTTTTTTGTCCTTAATCTCTAAGTCAAATTCTTGGAGTAAGAGAATCGCGCGAATGAGCCGTGGTTTCACATCCTTTTTGATAAGAAGGTACTTAAGGGTTGCATGGTCTGTATAGACTATCACCTTTGACCCTACCAAATAAGACCAAAACTTCTCAATCGCAAAGACTACGACAAGGAGTTCCTTTTTTGCGATGGCACAATTGAGTTGTGGGCCAGACAAAGTTTTGCTAGCATATGCAATGGCAAAATGTTTCTTATTATTGCACTGCCCTAGTACTACTCCCACAACATAATCGCTCGCATTGCACATGATCACGAAGGGCAAGCTCCAGTTAGGTGGTCGATCATGGGCGCAGAGACGAGATTTTTTTCAAGGGTATAAAAACGATGAGGCAATCTTCGTCAAAGATGAACGAGGCTTCTTTTGCCAGAAAATTAGTTAGGGGACGAGAAAATTGGGAGGAGCTCTTTATAAATCTTCTATATAAACTAGCATGTCGCAAGAAACTATGAATTCCGTCAACATTGATTGGTGACGGCAACCGCTCAATCACTTCAATCTTGGCTCTATCTATTTCAATTCCATGATTCCCTCTTTAACCATGAAGTGGAAATTTTCCCAATTTAAAACCAAATCCATTTCTCGACATATTTTAAGGACCTTTTCCAAGTTTTTCAAACAATCATAAAACGATGTCCCGTAGACAGAGAAATCATCCATAAATACTTTCATGATCTTCTTGATCATGTCAGCAAAAATGACCATCATGCATCTTTGAGAAGATGCAGGAACATTGCAAAGCCCGAACAACATACGGCAATAGACGAAAGTTCTATAAGGGCAGGTAAATGTGGTCTTACTCTGGTCGTCAGGGTGGATAGAGATTTGATGTTAACCAGAGTAGCCATCAGGATAAACAGAAGTATGAGTGGTTTACCAATCGTTTTAACATTTCTTCTATGAAAGGAAGAGGGAAATGGTCTTTCCTCGTGGCTTTGTTAAGTTTGCGGTAATCTACGCACATACACCCTCCAGTGACAGTGCGATGCGGAATGAGCTCATTTCTTTCATTCTGCACTACTGTCATGCCTCCTTTATTTGGGACGACTTGAATAAGACTTAACCACTCGCTATCAGATATGAGGTAAATTATCCTGGCATGAAGGAGTTTCAAAAATTCCTTTTTAACCGCCTCACACATTGCATTATTTAGTCTACACTGATGTAATTGGGTGGGTTTATAGTCAGGCTCCATAGGTATGCGGTAAGTGCATAGGTTTGGGATTATTCCTTTAATGTCTTTAAGAGAATACCCTAAGACCAAACTGTACTTTTCTAACGTGGTTATAAGCCAATGACTTTCATTGTCAATCAGTATGTCGCTGACGATGGTCGGCATGTTACGATGATTGTTCAGGAAGATGTGCTTAAGACCGGGAGGAAGAGGTTTTATCTTGATGGATGAGGACGGCGTCTTCTCAGCCTTATCTAACTTAAACTTCCCATTCATATCTTCTTTCTGGACAAAGTGCAGAGCGTCTTCCTCCGGATCCTAAGGTTGGGTCATTTCGTCAAGAGTGACCGACCAAACCTCTTCAAAGGATCCGACAATGGATCGACTTCTACCAAACCGTTCATAGATCACACGAAACTCACTGAAAAACATTTGTTGCCGATTATCAAGATGAAACTTTCTCCTTTTTCCATGTTTCAGATTAACCCTTTTACGGGTTGTCCGATCAGTATGAGAGACTGATGCGGGTCAGGGATATCGAAAACATGGAAGTCTAGTGTGATATCAAGGTTTTCTAAAGTAATCCCGACACCTATGAGGATTCCTTCAGATTTTGAAACATGACTAGGATACCACTAAAGATGTTTTTGAGAGAGAAAGGGAATGATCCGAAGGAATTCTTGATGCCATAGGCTTTGACATGATGTTGGTCCCCAAACTGGCATCCTTTGGAACACCTTGGATGTACAAATCCTGGGTTTTCAAGAAGCGGAATCTCTTATTGGGAAGCGGCTTAACTGTCTCAACTGAGATTTATGCTTTGTCGGTCATTTCTCTACTCAAAATGATAGTGAGAGTCAAAAGGTTTTCATGTTGTGCTAGTATTTCCTCATGAGACGAGACATTTGGCGTCGACTTTCTTGAATGTTGACTTTCGGTTGGTAATGCTGAAAAATTATCAAAGTCATCAAAAATTTCTTCAAAGTGAACGAAGATAGAAAAGGAATGGACTCATTCTATGGCTTAGGTTCTAGGACATAGGGAAAAGTGGTTTTGGGAATTTCTTCAATTCTCGGGGAATCGGGTTGATCTGGGGAGTTCGAGTCTGTAGGATAGTCTAGAGCTTGGAGGTTACCCGTTGGTTCAAGTTCAATTTCTGAAGGTTCATCAAAAACCTCAACGAAGAGAGTATTTCTCATCAGGTTTCCTAAGATCTCTTTCTCTTCTTCTACAGTTTTGTAAACGAAAGATCCTCCGGAGACTATGTTCAAGAACGTACTGCTAGTCGGTTTTAGCCCCTCAACAAAATGTTCCATGAACATCGGTTTGGAACGGACAGATCGGGTCTCAAATAGACCAAATGGATAAAGAACGCCTAGGCTGTGCCCATAGTTACCTCCTTTAATTGTTGGAAGTTCAAAAGCTCCATTCGTAATTCAACAATCTTTGCGAGAGGACGGAACGTGAAACAAAACTTATTTTGGAGTCCTTCCCAACTAGCATTAAGGCTTCCTACAGTCCGATTAAAGCACTTTTTGGCTGATCCCATAAGGGAAAATGAAAACAATTTCCATTTCAGCATCTGTTGTACCATTCCCCGAATTACGATAATTGAACAAAGTTTTTCTAATTTGTGGAGATGGTGGTATGGGTTCTCTCCTTCCAATTCGGCAAAAGATTTTTCCCAGAACAAAGCTATGAGGTCTGGCCAGAGCTCAAAGCTCGTTGTATCGATGGGCTATGAAGATGATGGAGGCTCCAGGTATTTACCCTTGAGAGCCAAAAACTGATAGATAGATGTGTCGTCCATATGGTACTTGTGTAGGTACACAGACAAGCAGGATTTGAAACTACAACAACTATCGTACCCCGACAACAGTGCCTGAAAGCTTGTTGGCGATTTATGCCTATCAAAATTAATCCACAAGCGCACGGATATCGTGGTAGATTTCATCCGGAAGTATTTTAGAGGTATTGGTTTCCATTGAAGAACGAGAAGTGTCTAGTTTAGAATCTAGTTTACCCGGATGGATAGGTCATAACGACGGAAGTGGGATAAGATAATTCGGGTCGAGAGGTTCTACATATCACGCCTCACTTAACCTAAAGGTACAAACTTATTCCAACACGAAAATACTCTGAATTGGAGCTTGGTTAATCCATTACCACCCACTATCAGTTAAGAACATGGATGATTATGGTCACTCCTGTTTGGGCTCGACTAGGCTGAGGCTAATGGGGCAGACTTCGCAAAAGCTGAAACCACTCAGATAGTGGGGTTATCACCATCTACTACCTACCGTACCACCGTTGAATCAGAAGTCTACCAAGTACTAACTAGTCTAGACACCAAGTCTACACCTATCAACACTATTTACCAAGTCATCACTTGATATGCATGTCTACATCTAGCACAAGCCAAGTACCACACTACACCACAACACACAATTAAGGGCAGAAGTCTGCCGGTAAAAATCTAAAATACCGGCAAACATTCTGCCGGAAATAATAATAAATATCGTCGGCATATGGTGTGTCGGGAAAAGTAAGATTTGTCGGCTGGTCGTCTGCCGGGAAAAATATTTAATGACCGGTAAATGGTCTGCCGGGAAAACTAGCAATCTCTGGCTAACCATCTGCCGGGAAAAAGTGCTTCGGGTTGAAATGCGCAGATCCAAATAAACAAATGGGGCGGGGGAAAACTATCTCCTCAAAGCGGGTTCCTCTCCACCTTCAGCCGGCCGCCGGCCGCGTCGCCCGCCGCCTGCTCCTGGAGAGTTCAAGTTGGTGTCGACTTTCATGAATGTTGACTTTCGGTTGGTAATGCTGAAACATTATCAAAGTCATCAAAAATTTATTCAAAGTGAACGATGACAGAAAAGGAATGGACTCATTCTCTGTCTCAGGTTCTAGGACATAGGGAAAAGTGGTTTTGGGTATTTCTTCAATTCTTGGGGAATCGGGTTGATCTGGAGAGTTCGAGTCTATAGGATAGTCTAGAGCTTGGAGGTTACCCATTGGTTCAAGTTCAATTTCTGAAGGTTCATCAAAAACCTCAACGAAGAGAGTATTTCTCATCAGCTTTCCTAAGATCTCTTTCTCTTCTTCTACAGTTTGTAAACGAAAGATCCTCTGGAGACTGTGTTCAAGAACATGCTGCTAGTGAGTTTTAGCCTCTCAACAAAATGTTGCATGAGCATCGGTTCTGGAACGGATAGATCGGGTCCCAAATAGACCAAATGGATAAAGAACGCCTAGGCTGTGCCCATAGTTATCTCCTTTAATTGTTGGAAGTTCAAAACCTCCATTCGTAATTCAACAAGGAAAAAGTCCATTTTTGGTACATCAACTATGGCCTAGGTCTAGATAACCCTCCGAACTACTGTTTGGTCCACTAATCCCCCGTCAACTTGTAATACCAGTGTAAAACACACATTTGAGCGGTTTTAAAGATTGTTTGCGCTGACGTGGCTACACATTGTACCACCTTTGCTTGCCCGCGTGGCGAGGCGCGCACCCACCATTGATCTGGCTCCTTCGCACGGCCAGGATTCGCCCCGTCCATACGCCTCCACGTGGCTCCCTCCTCCTCCTCCCCCTATATAATGCTGCCTGCAGTCAACCTCACCGGAAGCATTACATCAGTACATCATCGAGCTAGTTGTGGACTTGTGGTTTTCCTCGAGCAAGACGTACGCGGCAAAGGAGGCGTGGCCGGTAGTGGACATGGACAAGCTCAGCTCCGAGATCTTCTCGTTGTTGGAGACCAAGTTCTTGTTTGGCGGCGCGGGGTGGTTGCCGCCGTCTGCGAGGCTGTTCCTTGGCGAGGGGAGGGGAGCGGTTGCTAGCCATCGATGGCTGCGGGGCGGCCACCGGCGACGCACTACTTGCCGTGGCGGCGCTCGCGCGGCTAGGAGGACGGGCTGCGCCGCCAAGCCGGCGACCCTGACGCCCGCGTTGCTGACTTCTTCGATGTCACGGAGGGCACCGGCGCCGGCAGGGTGATCGCGGCAATGATGTTTCGGAGGGACGCCAACGACTGGCCGCGGTCCATGGGCAAGGAGGTGCTCGCGTTCGTCGCAGCGCCAGGAGGGAATAGGGCGACCGGCGCCGGGGGTGGGCGAAGCTGTTCCGCAGCGGCAGCGCGAGTAAGGCGGCGAGGTGCTTTCGGTGTGTGTTCGGTGACGCCACGCTCAGGGACACCGTCGTGCCGTTGCTTGTGCTGTGCTGCGACCTCGCCACTGCCGCGCCCTTCATGTTCTTACGCGCCGACGTCGTCAAGAGCGACAGCTTCGACTTCCGGCTCGCCGACGTGGTCGGCCGTTAGGTCTCTCGACAGCCTCGCAGGGGTGGTATAGTGTGCAGCCACATTAGCGCAAACAGCCTTTAAAACCGCTCAAATGTGTGTTTTACACTGGTATTACAAGTTGACGGGGGATTAGTGGACCAAACAGTAGTTCGAAGGGTTATTTGGACCTAGGCGATAGTTGATGTACCAAAAATGGACTTTTTCCATTCAACAATCATTGCGAGAGGACAGAACGTTAAACAGAACTTATCCTGGAGTCCTTCCCAACTAGCATTAAGACTTCGTACAGTTCGATTAAACCACTTTTTGGCTGATCCCATAAGGGAAAATGAAAACAATTTCCATTTCAGCATCTGTTGTACCATTCCCCGAATTACGATAATTGAACAAAGTTTTTCTAATTTGTGGAGATGGTGGTATGGGTTCTCTCCTTCCAATTCGGCAAAAGATTTTTCCCAGAACAAAGCTATGAGGTCTGGCCAGAGCTCAAAGCTCGTTGTATCGATGGGCTATGAAGATGATGGAGGCTCCAGGTATTTACCCTTGAGAGCCAAAAACTGATAGATAGACGTGTCTTCCATATGGTACTTGTGCAGGTACACGGACAAGCAGGATTTGAAACTAGAACAGCTACCGTACCCCGACAACAACGCCAGAAAGCTTGTTGGCGATTCTTATGCCTATCAAAATTAATCCACAAGCGCACAGATATTGTGGTAGATATCATCCGGAAGTATTTCAGAGGTATTGATTTCCCATGAAGAACGAGAAGTGTCTAGTTTAGAATCTAGTTTACCCAGATGGATAGGGTGATAACGACAGAAGTGGGGGTCAAGAGGTTCTACAGATCACGCCTCACTTAACCTAAAGGTACAAACTTATTCCAACATGAAACTACTCTGAATTGGAGCTTGGTCGATCCACTACCACCCACTATGAGTTAAGAACATAGATGATTATGGTCACCCCTGTTTGGGCTTGACTGGGCTGAGACTGATGGGGCGGACTTCGCAAAAACTGAAACCCACTCAGATAGTAGTGTTGTAACCACCTACTACCTACCGCACCACTGCTGAATCAGAAGTCTACCAAGTACTAACTATCTAGATATCACGTCTACACCTAGCAACACTATTTACCATGTCATCACTTGATATGCACAGCTACATCTAGCGCAAACCAAGTACCAGCAAAGGCACTTATGTATAAAATAACTTTGCTTTATAAAGTAAAGGATGGGCAAAGTATATTACCAAACAATAGAGCGAAGCTAAACTCACACCTGAGTTTGGCTCCGGAGCACAAAGTGGAAGAAAGCCAACACACCGACTTCTCCCCAGCACTAAGCTCTCATCTCTCGCCCTACTCTCCTTTATATTTGGGCAACATAACACCGATTTGTTCTTGTTTCCCTCACTTTGGGCTCTCATCTGTGGTTTGGAAGTGAAGAGGGTCTCCTTTTATAGTGTCCCCGCGATCAACCGCATCTTGCCACGTTAGGAGAGCATCCAAGGGGCATCCAAAGGTGAGAAGGGTGTCGGTCGTCCTAGGGTAGGTCGATCTGCCCATGGTAGGTCGGCTGACCTACTTTGGCCTTCGTTCGGCTCTTCGTTTCTCCAGATTGACACATGTGCATCCCTGATCTTCTCCTAATTACATTTAGTGGCGGATAAATCTGTTTTGGGTGTGTTCAGCGCAAATAGGTGGGCCCATAGATCCTTGTGCACTTGTTCCATGATTTTGCACAATCTTTAAAGCATAACTTTGATCATTAATTACCACAATTGTCCTTTAGATCAAACCGACATTTTACCACCAACGGTATGGATGGAGTCCTAGTGTGCTTTTATAGTCGTGGGAGAAAACTCAACCTGTTCGGAGTCGAGAGTCAGTGGGCCGACCTAGGGTAGGTCGGCCGACCAGCCTTTTTCTCTGGTTTGGGCCCACTTTTCCTTAATTGGCTTGTAAAGACACAAACTCAAAAAAACTTTAGGAACTCGGTTAATTTGCACAAATTTACATCAATGTTCCTTTTTTATGAGTATGTTGGCGGTCGAAATCATATAAAATGTTGCAAATAATGACCGCCAACAAGCACCCGCATTGGGGCCGTGCTAGAGACGACGATGCCCGCACCAGGGCAGGCCACGCCGATGATGGCGGCGCCCGTGCTGGGCTCTACGCTTGGGCCAGGCCAGCGACGGCGGTGCCTGCGCCGAGGCCCTATAGGCGACGGCGACGCCCAGCATAGGGCCAAGCCAAACCGGCACGGTGATATGATCGATGTGGAAACCCCCCTCCCCTGCCCCCCCCGGCGCCCACAAAATCCCAATCCCCTCTCTCCAGAAGCGTCGTTGGAAGGATCCATCTTTATCTTTATTTGATTTTTATGCATTTTAGTCCCTATTCAATGTCAAAATTACGTTTATGTGTTATACCGGTATAACTGAGCACAAGAAATAGGCAAATTTACCCCCAAGTAAGTGGATTTTAGACTATACTCAGTATATGGGTATGTACTATGTATTTCACTCATGTAGATTGGTGAAATATATGTATGTGTTAAAAAAATTGTAACCACGATTAGTAAAATGTAGTATTATGTATATTTGAATCCCTGAAGTTTGATTCTAATATTATATTCAGCATGTTATATTGTTGTTAGACCCTTTTGTCAGAACCCCGGTTTCACCGGGATTTACCCATGATCCATTGTTAGTCCCAGCGATCAACGCTAGCAACTCATGAGTGACTTAGGTCGAGCATCACAACACCATCATCATAACTATGAAAATATTATAACAATGCAAAAGTAATTGTATCACAACCACTTATTACAATTGTTTGCATAAATCCATAAAGTAATATTCCGAGTAGCGGAAATTCAAATGATTTGCAAAAGAATAAATACGATGATGCTCTCTAATCTGACCCTTCGAACGACAGCTAGTCTTCAGCAAAATCTGGCACAGAATCCTCCTAATCCTGCGGGCAAACCGGAACCGAGTCTTCTCCTGAACAAATATATCCATGGATTTGTATAATGAGTACACGGCTACCCAGAAAGAATCCTTATATATGGATGCACGGGTATAACAAGAACAATATGGTTAATTTGCATAAACACCTATTCTAGTCAAAATTAATTAAAATATTGTAAAAACATTTGTTGAACAATTAATAAAGATGAATAGATTCCCAATGTAACAAACAGAGCTCGGCTTCGAAAGCCCCTCTGGAAAACTGCACAAGCCTCGAATACTCAAAACAAATCAGGTTATTAGATAACACATGAGACTACCATATGTACGACCTTCCTCCCCTCCCATAGCAGTGAGAACGGCTATCATGATAGTTTTCAACCTCTACAGAGCGTAGCACACTTTACCCAGAAGCCGAGTAATACTTCTGCATCTTAGCTCTTCCTTAGAAGCCTAGACCAAGTAACAATACAAGGGGATTCATTAGTTCCTTCTGTTAACACCGATACCCCCTCTAAGGTTTCGATAACTCGGGTCCCCCTCTTGAGCCCACGGATCTTAGCCCGATCTTTTCAAGGTAAAGTGTGTTAACAGTTTTCCCTAACTACTAAGCCAGGACTAGCACATGTTGGCCGACATGCTAGAGTTAGCACTTATGGTTGCGCTTGTTTGGTTTGCACGGATAAGCACACGACAAGGGTCTTTAGACCAAGGTGACTACCTCCACCACAATCCTCGATCCACATAACCACCCGACTTGCCACCTTTAGCCAACACACGCCACGTAGATTTTAGTTGATATTAAGTAACTCAGCACCTCCAAAAATACCAAGTCACAAGATTAATAAATAAATGATGAATAACCTAACAACTAATAACCCATGAGCACTAGCATCTATGCACAAGGATAGGCTATGAAAAATAATTAATGCAGCAATGAATGGCTAAATTCACAGGGTAGATGACGCAGTGTGAATAATTAGGTTCTAACCCTTCCCATCATTTCATGCATGAGAAAAAGTAAATAAAACAGTTAGCGGGTAAGTTTTGCAAAATAATAGACCAAGATGCAATTTATCTTGCCTTGGTAGTACTCTGGGTCTTGAGGTCCTCCTTCGGGAAACTCAGGGAAAAACGCCGAGCAGCGGTAGCACAGACGATCTATACGTAGATGCAAATGCATAAGAACAGAAAAATTCACCACAGAACATATATCTCAAATAAATATATAAAATTCTAGGCTATTTATGAAATTTAATGGCTCTAGAATCATCTAATTTGGAGTTTGGATGCTCCCAAAACAAATCCTGCAAGTTTACAGAAATTGAGAAAAAACTGAAAAGATTAAACCTGTTAAACCGGATGAACTAGACCGAATTCGGCCGACTCAGCGCATGCGGGCGCCAGGGGCGGGACACGCGGCGAGCGGGGATTGGCGGGCGCGGCGGCGACGCATGGTGGCGTGAGCGGGAAACAACGCGGGCGCGACGCGCGGCGACGCAGGCAGCTGACGCGTGGCTGCGTTGGCGCGGGGGAGTGGGGGTGCGATGCGTGTCGCGTCGTTACTGGCGGGCGGTGCTGGACAGTCCGACGCCGACGCTTGGCGGTGAGGTAGCGCGGGAGCGCGTGGACTGGCCCGGATGGCGGTGGGGCGGGCCAGGTGGCGACTGTTGGATGGGCGCAGTGGACTCAGGCGGCGGGGCACGCACGCCGAGGCGCCGGCGGCGAGGGTGGCGGTAGGGGCCTAAACTTCGGCGAGCTCGTTTTGGCGCAAAACTCCGCCGATATCGATGATCCAGGTATCCATCTGGACCATCTCGATGAGCTCTACGCAATTGTGGGATCTACTACTTGGTTTGGGCAAGGCACAGGGAGATATATCTACCTCGAAAACCTCCTCGGGCTAGGGTTTTTGCGATGGCTAGGGTTTGCTTTGGGGTTTTCTCGAGTTGTGGTGCTGAGGGAGGGGTCTTGGGGTGCTTTTATAGTGTGTTGGTCGATCATGGGTAGGCCTCCAATGGGTGGAACTTGAGTTGGGCTCTAATTTTAATTCTAATAGGTTTAGGACTCCCCAATTTTGGTATTTTTGTGAATATGCGAATTTTGACTTGGGCTTCTGACTTTGGGCAGGTTTTGGCCTCAAATAACTATCCACCAAGTATGGGCTTGGTTCTTGCACGATTACTCGACATTTCATAGGTTTGACGGGCTCTCGACAGAACGGCATCACTCTGCAGAAACACGGGCTAGCCTTGCTCTTTGGCCTTGAAATTTGGAGGGTGGCTAAATAGTGGCCTTTAGGATTTATGGGAATTTTCTAAAATTTTTCAAAAAAGGTCTTCTAGGGTTTTGGCTTAAACCTAATTTAAATTAAGTTAAACTAGGGTTTCGTATATAACAATTGCCTTTTAATTTATTTTTGTGGTTTTGAAAATAGAAGTGACATACGACAAAATAGAGGACGTCACACCTTGTATATTGGTTTGATTGCAATATTTGACACATAATATTCATGGTTTGTGACACATAAATTTATTTTAAGGACTTGTAAATGCATATTGATGTACTATATGTTCACTACTAGAAAAACGCTAATCTATGATGAAACAAATATGTCACTGAAAACAGTACATTTGTCATGAATAAATTTCTATGACGAACTTATGACAGATAGATGATCGTCATATTATCCCCGTCACATATGAAATGCTATGACAAATTTGCTTACTTCGTCACAAAACTTAGTACATCCGTGACAAAATACAAATCGTCATGGAACAGTTTTCAGGTGACATCCCATGGCCGACGTGTCATCCAGCACCATGTCATCATCTGACGTGGAATTTTTCTGTGACGAAAATATTTCGTCATAGAATATGAATGACATGGCGCCTACCATCGTCTATATCCGACGTGTCAACCAGGTCATTGTGGACGTGGCGTCATGCGTAGTGGAATCGTGTAATCACTAATGTGACATGGACATATTCTGTGACGAAAATATTCGTCACTAAAATGCGAAGACATTCCTAACCGTCAGCATCATGATATATATTTTTGTGACGAATTTTTTTCATCACATATGCATGTTGACGAATCTTCAAATGGAACAAATAAAATTCAGAAAACTAGGCACAGAAGAGCATACACTTTCAGAGAATGACCACAAGTTAACACTTGAACTTCCAGATATTGACCACAAGTTCACATAGTTATAAGTTCAGGTCCAGACCATACAAGCACATAATTAACCATCCAATGGAAGTACAGATCACCACACACTACCAAAAGTTAAAAGTTCACCGAGTTCAGTGAGACCACAAGTTCATCAAGAACACTAATTTCTGGAGCTACCCTGGGATAAGGTCAACAGACGCTGAAGAATCAGATCGGTCGCTTCCTGCTTCTTCTTGAACTCCTCCAACTCTTTTTGTGTATTGGCCATATCCTCATGTGTCTTAGCCATCACTTCCTCTGTTACTTGGGCTTGTTTTTTCAGGTTCTCGAGTTCTTGTTGAAGCACAGCTGATCCCTTTCTTTCTTCCTCAAGTTCCTCTCGAAGAGCTTTTTCAGTTGATGTCGCTGATTGTTTAGTGAGAATTTGTAGCCCAACATTCTTAAGGAACGTGCTACTGGCACTGGTTTGGGAAAGAACCTGGGAGACAACCTCAGTACTAGATTTTGGTGTGCCACCTTCTTCAATAGGTGCTGCCAGCATATCTTCCATACCAGTCTACAAAATGCAAGTATTCAATGTCAGCTAGGACAATATGAAGCATGATACACTACATAATAAAACACAATATAAGTTCTTTAGAACAATTGAATGAAAATAAACTATAAAATAATGTCTTCGGGACATTTTTAATAAAAACAGTTATATTATGTCTTCGGGATATTATACATGATCTACTTAATGTCTTTTTTAGCATCTATATAATATATCTTTGTGATATGTTATATATCCTTAAATTTTTTGTTTTAATGTTTACCAGATATTAATATTTTATATGTAACAACATATAGTACACCAATATGCATTTGTGAGTACATAAAATGAATTTATGTGACAAACCGTGAATATTATTTGACAAATATTGTAATAAAATCAATCTACAAGGGTATAAAAGCAATATAACGTGCTGATCATAATAGAATCAAACTTCAGGGATCCTAATATACATAACACTTCACTTTATTAATCATGGTTACAACTTTTCATATAAATACATATATTTCACCAATCTACAAGAGCGCAATACATAGTACATACACATATACCGAGTACAGAGTAAATAGCACCAACTTCGGGGGTGTAATTGTGTAATTTTTGTACTCGTACAGACACACATAACGCATATATGTAATTCTGACATTGCATAGGGACTAAAATGCATAAACACCAAATAAAGATAAAAGTGGATTTTCCACCGATGCTTCTCGAGAAAAGGGGATTGGGAATTTGGCTTGCATCTGCGCGGGCGCCGCCGTTGCTGGCCCAACCCCAGCGAGGGTGCCACCATCGTCGGCCTTCTCCAGCGCAGGCGCGGTCGTCGCCGGCTTGGCTTTGCCCCGGTGTGGGTGTCGCCGTTGCCAGCATGGCTCCAACACGGGCTCTGTCGTCACCAATCATGTTCGCAGCCCGGTTAGTCGCCGCCACCTTTTGCTACACCCAATCTTGCCCCTTCCCCCTTGCCTTCTGTCTTGTCCATTCAATGGAGTCCAGTCCCCTCATCGGAGCCCGGTAAGGGTACGCGGTCGCCGGTCGGCGGCCTCGACGGGTAGCCGAGGGGAGATGAGGGCTCCATGGGGTTGTATTTGGGGTAGCGGGGTGCGGCGTGTTCCTCTTCGTATGCAGGTGTTGCTGGCGGCAGAAAGTGAGGCAGTGCAACGGGCGGTGTCGGCGTTGGCGTCAAAAGACGAAAATGTTGGTCCGTCGGAGGTAGTGGCGGCGGTAGGGGCCTACTGGGCATCCACGGCCATCTCGACTAGCACGAGAAACACCTCATAACCGTCCTCCTCGCCATCATCTAAAGACGCCCAGCAAACACCGAAGCACGGCGGTGGAAGAAGCCATTTCAGCGAGGTTCCAAGGAACCTCGACGGAGCAACCGGACGGTCGACGTTGTCGTAGACGCGAGGGTGCCATGGGAACAACGGGCAACCTTTGTGTCCCCTTTCCTAACACTACTATGGATCGGGACTTCCCAAGCGGTTTGTAAGACCCGTGCAAACGGTTTTAGAACCGCTTACAGACAACCGCGACTGATACCCGAGGGGCATCACAAGCGGCTCCCAGAGCCGCTAGTGATGCCCCTCTGCAAGCGGTTCGCAGGACGATGGCGCGGGCGGGCCAGTAGGCCACGTGGGTCGTCTGCGCAAGCGGTTGGAGGCACAAACCACTTGCAGAGTGGTATCTCCGCAAGCGGTTCAAAAACCGCTTGCGCAGACGTACAGTAGGCTACCTGGTTCATTTCTGGGCGGCGCAAATAGATATTTAAATATATATTTCGGCAGGTGATTTTTTATTTGTCGTTTAAATTTAAATACATATAGTAGATTTTTTAATACATGTAATAATGTACACTTTATATGCATCATAAAAAAAGATACAAAACTAATATGAGACTTAAAACCCCCAATAGATCTACATCTTGTCTCAAATTATCTAGAGAGAGAGTTATAGCAAAACAAACACGCTTCAATTCAAACAAGATTATTTAATATTTCTTTACATCCAATGCAAAAAGATAAGCAACATACACATGAAAATGATGTTGAGACCATGTTTACTTACCTTGGAAACCTTAATTTGGAGCTATTAGCCTCAATTAAAAATTTTGGCAGCACTTTCCCTACATGAACAGCTCGGCCCGTCAGTGCTACACTGCTTGAGCTGCTCGGGGAGGAAGAAGAGGTTAAATGCACTGGGCGAAAAGAAAAAGGGCATCTGCAAGCGGTTCGTGATACAAACCGCTTGCAAAGATATCACACTGTAAGCGGTTCGTATCACGGCGATCGGATCGTAAGCGGGTTAAAGGGAATCGCTTATGATGAGCCGCTTTGGAAGCTCCAATCCGTAGTAGTGTGATATTCCTGGTACGCCCTCTTCTCTTTACTAAAAGCAGAAAGAAGTTCGTTGTCTACCTTCTCAGGCAGATTCTTGCGTGTTGATAACTTGTTTGGAATAAAAATGTTGTTCTTTTATACCGTGCGAAACATCGACGTTTTCTTCTAGCGTCGCAACTCCTCTTTTGGGACACGTCCGTTGCCGTGCGCTCGCGTTGGTTAAAGATGAGGCGTGCCTCCTCCTATTTTTCCGTGAGATGAACCGCCTCTCCGCCTTTCCCGTGCATCGAACAGAAAGATATAGGGTTTTTCTTTTTGACCATTTATAGTGATTAAGGATAATTAATTGAACAATTGATTGATCGCTTTTGTTTACAATGAACAAATACCCTTTACATAGAGAATAAAAAAGATGCCATGAAGAAACACTTCATAAAAAAAAAGGTGCCACGAAGAGACATCTTTTAGTAACTTGTCTATCAATAATATTTCGGAAATGCTATTGTGCGGGCGTTCAGATGCGTGCGCTTTCGTCGGACGCGCGTAGGGACGCTGCGCAGCGGGGCACGCTGCAGCCATGCGGGGTGGGTCCCATAAGCATTTTTTCTTTTCGGTGGCCATAAATTTTGATTGGGTGCTTTAATACACCAACCGTTTGCACCAACGTGTTCCTCATATTTTTACGAACAAAACAAGACGTATGTTGCCGTATAAATTTGGACCTAATTTTCTCAAGTTTCATAAGTAGACCATTAAGTTTCATCAATAAATTCTTAAGTTTCATCAGTAGGTTATCAAGTTATTGAAACTTCAAACTTACCTTGGTGAAACTTGGGTTTCGCCTACTGAAACTTGGATTTCATACTTGTTAAACTTCCCGAATTGTCAAGTTTCATTATGTTTAATCCAAGTTTCAACAGGTTTTGATCAAGTTTTTTAAAGTTTCATCAGGTTAATCTAAGTTTCATCAAGTTTCAACAGGTTTCGTTCAAGTTTCATCATGTTACATCCAAGTTTCATCAGGTTTCATTAGGCGCTCGCCTTCATCAATACGTGGATCAAGATTTATCAACACACGGTCAAGTTTCACTAGTATACGTGTCAAGTTTTATAAATGGGTTCTACTAGGTTCACATCAAAAAAATTTGAAAAAGTGAAAAATTTAAAAAATTTAAAAAGTATATAAAATGGGTTGTCCTCAATACACTTTGAATACTGTTAAAATTTTATAAAAAATCAGAAGCTTAATGGAAAATAATCAACGGCACATCTAGCACGTCTAGCCAATGTGGGCACGAACGGAGGAGGTGGCTGATCGGTGGGACAGTCGCCGTTGGTCCGGCGCATGCGCGTCCGGACGGACATCTAGACCCTGCTCGCTGCCTAACAAAAAAAAAACGTCCCATAGCTCGATTTGGGATTTATTTTTCCCCAGGAACGAGTGCGAATCAAGATTTCAAGTTCTTTAGAGAAAGAGGAACGGAAAACAGCGCGGCCCACCGGATTGATTTAGGGCCTGTTTGGATCTCATGTGCTAGAGCAAACTGACTAGATTCTAGTCACTTTAGGGCTAGAAAACCAAACACAAGGACTAGAAAACGGACTAAAATCGTTTAGCACTTCTAGCCCCTTGGAGGAGCTAAACTGGTGCTAAACTCCCCCTTTCCCACCCCAACCCCTGGTCCCCATGCATGCAGGGGTATCCAACAGGGGCACTTGAGTCATTTTCCAGAGCAATAAAGCCTCTAGTCCCTAGTTTAGTCCATGGATCCAAACAGGGGGAGCTAAACTTTTAGTCACTGGTTTAGTCAGTTTGAGTTTAGTTCCTGCAAAACATATTATTGTTACTAAGATAGCTTTTATGTGCATATAACAATTTTTGGCTTTATTATTGTTATTGCTTCATGTCATACATCACCCAAAATAGTTTGGGTTCATCGGGCACTCAAAATCATCTTTCAGGAAGTTGTTATGCAGAGTGCTTCATCTTCTCCTTTGAATAGCACTATGTTCCCTTGATGAAAATCACAATGACTAATTAATGTCTCTGTGTTTGCACATCTGGAATACATGTTATAATTATTTCATCAGTTACATTTGATTGTTTCAGATTTTTGCCGCAACTGATTGTTTAGCTTTAGACTTGTGAGGTTTGCTTCCACAACTTAAATTTACATGGAAATGGAGTCGGCGAGCGGGCACGGCAACGCCGGCGCGCGGCAGCGCCTGCGCGGGCGCGCGAACGCAGGCGCCCGCGCAGGAGCAAAACCGAATAAATAAATAAGATGGTTTGGCATATTAATGGATGAGGGATGGAGGGTAGAGATGGATGATACTGTTGGGAAACCACCTATAGGGGAAAAGCCCGGCCGGCTAGGCCAGCAGCTTCCCCTCGTGGGTTCCACATATGGACTGGACCTAACCTAAACCCTAAGTAGTACTATAAAAGAAGAGGTGGAGCACCTATTGTATAACAGATCTGAGAAATAATAAATAGAAGCTCCACCCTATATCTCTGTGTCCCCTGTGATTCTAATCTTTCTCTGTGATTGATTGTCCACGTTTATACCTCGAACTACACCTGGTAGCGAGGTTTCTTAACATAAAAAAGTTTCCATGAAGAAACATATGCGCTTGCGCCGGACGCTTGTAGGGACGTTGCGCCGTGGGGCACGCTGCAGCCATGCGGAGGTGGGTCCTACAAGCATTTTTTCTTTTCAGTGGCCGTAAATTTTAACTGGGTGCTATAATCCACCAACCGTTTGCACCAACACGTTTCTCGTATTTTTACGAACAAAACAAGACGTATGTTGCCATATAAATTTTGACCGGGTTTCCTCAATTTTCATATGTAGACATCAAGTTTCATCAATAAATTCTCAAGTTTCATCAGCAGGTTCTCAAGTTATGAAAACTTTAAACTTATCTCGGTGAAACTTAGGTTTTGCCTACTAAAATTTGGATTTCATACTCGTTAAACTTGCCGAATTGTCAAGTTTCATTAGGTTTAATCCAAGTTTCATCAAGTTTCAACAGGTTTCATCAAGTTTTTTCAAGTTTTATCAGATTAATCAAAGTTTCATCACGTTTCAACAGGTTTCATTCAAATTTCATCAGGTCACATCCAAGTTTCATCCAAGTTTTATCAGGTTTCATTTGACGCTCGCCTTCATCAATACGTGGGGCAAGATTCATTAGCACAGACCAAGTTTCACTAGTATACGTGTCAAGTTTCAGAAATGGGGTCTTCTAGGTTCACATCAAAAAAATTTGAAAAAGTGAAAAATTTAAAAAATTTATAAAGTATTTAAAATGGGTTTCCCTCAATTTTAGAAGAGTTATGAAATTTATTCCATACATTTTAAACACTATTTAAATTTTATACAAAAATCAGAAATTTAATTAAAAAATAATCAACTGCACATCCAGCACGTCTTGACAATATGGGCACGAATGGGTCGGCTGATTGGACGGTTGCCACTGGTCCGGCGCGCAAGTCCGGACGGACGTCTGGACCCTGGCCGTCGCCTAAAAAAAAAAACGTCCCATAGCTCGATTTGGGATTTATTTTGCCCCAGGAACGAGTGCGAATCAAGATTTCAAGTTCTGAAGAGAAACAGAGGAACGGAAAACAGCGCGGCCCGCCGGATTGATTTCGAGGTGCTCGTCGCAATCGCTGCCCGAGTCATCCGTGCCCTCCGCCGGATCGAGGGGCTGCCATTCTCGCCGCCTAGTCCACACATGGAGGAAGCTAGTCACTGGTTGGAGGCTGAAATCAACGCCGATCGTGGTGGCCGCGTTAGCTCGGCTGCCTCCCGGGCCACGCCATGACCGGTCCGGTAGCACCAAGCAGGACAACAAACACAACGGCAATTAGGGGTGGGCAAAACTAACCGAAACCGAGGAACCGAACCGAAATAACCGGAACCGAAACCGAAGTAACCGAACCGAACGGAACCGATATTAATTTCGGTTCCCGTTTTTAGATAACCGAAATAACCGAGAAAATTTCGGTTCCGGCTCTCAACTAACCGAACTAACCGAAATAACCGAAATATTGCAAAGACCCAATATAACCAACTAGAACCCTAAATATATAGATATAAGTTATCAATAATCATGTCGGCACTTTAAGATTGCAATTTTTATCATGCTACTAGTTACATTGTTACTATTATGTTGTGGTTTATTTGTACAAATAAAAAATAAATTGCTGAAATTTTCTACAAATTGTGATGTTTCGTTGTTGTTGCAATATATTTCGGTTAGTTCGGTTCTAACCGGAACCGAACCGAAATAACCGAGAACCGAACTATTCGGTTCCAGATTTTTAGAAGCCTAATTCGGTTCCCATTTTCTAGGAACCGAAATTTGCAAAAAACCGAGGAACCGAACCGAACCGAACCGAAGAACCGAATGCCCAGGCCTAACGGCAATGCCCACCAGGAGCAAAAAGGAATAAGAATGCATGATTGACCTGGCAGAAAATCAACCTTTTTGTGGCCGCACATGCAGTGAAGTGGCAGCCACGACCCCAAAAGTTTTGTGCACAAACCGTTTTGAATCTGCCATAAAACTAACGGTAATACTTATGACCGGGCGTCCGATGATGACAGACACACGCGGCCCAGCACGTGGCCCAGCAGCATGGTTCCTGCGCAGTTGCAGCACGCGGCTTGTCACTGCTTGCAAAAAATGAACGGTTCATTTTTTTTCCATTTAATTTTCTTATTTTTGTCTCTATTTCATCTGGAATCCAAAATGCATAGAACAAATTTTATAATTATCTAAAATCCTAATAAACTCATTACAAATACTTTTATATTTTTTTAATTTTTTTCTTTAGCCAAATTGTTTCAGCAGTTTATACAAATTGTTTCCAATAGGCTAAACTAGTTATTTCAGCAGGCTAGACATATTGTTCCAATAGAAAAAAATAATTGTTGTATTTGGCTAAACATAACGTTCCAATGAGCTAAACTAATTGTTTCAACATGCCAAAAATATTGTTCCAATAGACTAAACCAATTGTTTCAACAGACTAGATAGATTGTTCCAACAGGCTAAACTAATTGTTTCAATATGCCAAACATATTGTTCCAATAGGATGTACAAATTATTTCATCAGGCTAGACAAATTGTTTCAATAGACAAAACTAGTTGTTTCAGCGGGCTATATATTTTGTTCTAATAGGCTAAACCAATTGTTTTAGCATGCTATATACATTGTTCCAATTGACTAAACCAACTGTTTCACTTGGTTATACGTCCACTAGGCAAAAGTAATTGTTTCAGCAGGCTAACCATATTGTTTCAACAGGCTAAACTAATTGTTAAATTAAGATAATAAATTGTTTTAGTAAATTTTTATATAGCAACATTGGTCTTGTTTGTTTGTAAAAGTACGAGGAACGCAGTGGTGCAAACGGTTCGTGCATTGGAGCAACCAGTCATAATCTATGGTCGTCGAAAGAGAAAACTGAAAGGGAATCTTTTCACTTACGTTATCGCTGACGTCATTGCATGCAAATAGGGAGGGATTCGCGAGCACGCTGCGGCGGTCTTCGATTTAGGGGAAGAACGGAGGCAAAATAATGGCGGGATAAGTTTGTTCTGGTGGGGGCGCCGAGTTGTTTTAGTGGGCTGGACCACGCCGTTGGTTGGCCGATCGGGCCGCGCGAAGTGTCCGACGGCCGCGCGCAGCGTCGAACGTCCGTCCCCAAGTCGACGCCTAAAACAAAAACACAACTTTATATATGGAAATATCTAGTATTAGACTTCATATATCTAAGTGAGAACATGAGCCTATTTTATGTAGCTACTTGTTAAGTTTGATCTTTCGATAGTCACCAGAAGTGTACATAGTACATAAATAGTCTGGAGGGGGGATAGATTAGGCCTAGAATCCAGCAGGCCAATAATGACAATAATGCACATGTAATTAGGGGCATTACGCATGCGGCATATTCTACAGTATGTGGTATATCCAAACATACCATATTCTACAACATATGGTATATTTTAACACTATGGGGGTGTCGTTGTTTAGACTGGTACAAGCAAGCAAATAAACAAATGCTAACGCTCCTCCGCAGTCGGAACGGTGCGAGGTGCCTGTTTTAGCCCATAGAGTCACTTATTTAGGAGACACACATGATTTGGAAAGGTAGTTGCAACAAAACCTGACGGCTCAAAGCAGTAGACATTCTCGGTGAGGGTGCCATGCAAGAAAGCCTTGTTCATATCTAGGTGGCGGATTGACCAATTATGAGAAAGATCCAGAGAGAGCACAGTCCGTATAGTGGCTGGCTTGACAACCGCCGAACATCTCATCAAAGTCAACACCAGGTCGTTGAGTGAAGCCACGAACAGGGCCGGCCCTGGGGGCAGGGTGGGCGGCCGCCCTGGGCCCCCACTCTATGCAATGCAAGTATACCGTATAGTCCACTACGCGTCTACGCAGGTAACGCACTAACCAGCGCCGCCCCGAGGCCCGAGCCCGTGCCCGAACCAGCAATCAGCGCCTCGGCAGCCCGTGCCCGAATCCCCGCGAACCCAAGGCTCCGGCGCCACTCCGTCCAGGCCAACAGCTACTGCGCGGGTTCAGTTAATTATCTGGTTCACGGTAGCATCACCAATTATCGATTGATTCTTATACTGATGATGCTCCATTATTTGCTGATTAATTATTCGTTGTTTCAAGTAGCTGATTCCCATCAGTCCAGTCCGACGCCAACGCCGCCCCTTACGGCCTCAGTGCCTCACAATTTCGGAATCATCTGTCATCTGTGCCCTACTGCCCTGCAACTGCGTCCAATCCATTCATCATCTCATACGTACAATTGCTTTCAAGTTTCATTCTATTTTTCTTTTCAATTTCACGAACTGAATGAACGGTATAGAGTTCTTTTCAATTCATCCTTTGATGTGTTTATTTTTATTTTTAGTGCTTTGTGATATCATGTCATCGAGAAAGTATCCATCCGGTAGTGAAAAAAGAAAAAGAAAAAACGGGCGGATAACTTCATAGAAACGCAGAGAGGAGCTATGGACAAATTTTTAAAGAGTAATCCTAGTGCTTCGACGAACCCAAATAATGAATTGGCGATAGTTGCTGTGGAGGAAGAGGATCCAGCTATTCATTGGGTACAAATGCACAGTCTGCTAGTGTTGATGAACCACCAGTTTATACTTCTGATATTTATTAAGCTAATGTCAAGTGCCAAGTAAGTGTTTATGATTACAATTTATATTTGTCATTTCATAAACTTTAAAGCGTTTTATAGAAGTAATTTGTGTGCATTGAATATTAATTTCTTCAATGATGTGTTTAAAAGATTATATATATACATACATATATACATAGACATATATATGAGGAGGTGGATGGGGCCTCCATATATGTTTTCGCCACGGGCCCCCAAAATGTTAGGACCAGCCCTGGCCCACGATGAACCCAACAAGCCTTATACATAGACATATATATGAGGAGGTGGATGCATTCAGCTTGTGTTTGAAGATCCAATTTTCAGTGACAATATTGGTGCCAGGGGTTGGGGGACAAGGTTCCAAGTGTGATTGGCCTAGAGTGCTTCAAATTTCTTGGCCATGGTGTTACGCCAATTGGGATCTGACAAGGCGGCACGGTATGTACTTATACAGGTTGAAGTTCGGAAAGGGTAGAGGTGGGCCAGTGATTAAGGAATCCAACACCACGAGACAATACTAATCCCAGGCTAGTATCTCGTGATGGACATGGAATCATCCAGTCGACCTTTGAGCTGAGCTTGTCGCCACAAGTGTCTGGAGGCCAAGGCGAGGAAGCCAAGGAGCCCCCGAGCAAGAGGCGCAAGCTCCGTCAACGAGCAAAGAAGAAGGTTAAGTTTTCTGCGGCAGGTACGTAGTAGCAAGGCTGTCCCCTTTACATTCTACTGAACCGCATTGGATTTAAGTCATTTCTTTTCCATCAGCTGTCCAGGAGAAAATCGCCACGGACGACGTGGACGCGGCGATCGAGCAGTCTCTGCAGCCCGAGCACCTACACGGTGCATTGCGAGCAACAAGACTGCTCGCTCTCAAAGACAAGCTGGCAGCGTGGTCTGCGCTTCCGCTAGACTCCAGCGACCAATTCGACGCCTTGATGGGCGCGATCAATCGGCTGGAAGCAGAAGAAGCGGGGCGCGATGCCACGGAGAGTGGAGCCAAGGTACTGGCTCTTCCGGCTACCCGAGGCGGGACCAAGCAAACGGTCCTGCCAAGCACTTCGTCACAGGGGCAACCCATCCCTGTTGCGACGGAAAGCTCTGGCGAGCAAGGTGAAAGACCCGCAACCTGGGAGGACGAGGAAGACTATGAGCGGGGCACACTGGCTGCCCTGTCCGCAGCGACATCGACGTCGCCGAGGTGAGCGACGCCGATCTTGCCCGAAGGCGAACGAGCAGAAGAACAAGAAGAAGGGCAGGTCACCACTGCCCCCTGGCGGACGCGCTCCCACAAAGAGAAGAAGCGGAGGGAACAGCGCGCCAAGACCGCGCCAAGCATCCCCGGCTTCGCAACCCGCGGACTTAAAAGGCGCCTGCGCCTGAACTTGAAGCAAAGGCTTTGAGAGGTAAAACTCAAACCGAAACCTGTTCGTTTAAGTTACCAGTAGTCCAAAAATAACAGACTTGCTCTTCTCTCACCCAGGTCCTGCGGGGCACCATGGATGATCTCCAAGAGGGTGTCGCCATCGAGCGCAACGCCATCGCCGAAACCTTCCGGAGTCAGCGCCGCACGAGGCTGCTCGAGGAGGAACTCATGTTGGCGGCCGAAAGCCGAAACCTATTCGCGGCGGAGGTGAAGGAGCTCAAGGCGAAGTTGGCCGGGGTGAGGGAAACATCCCCTCGGCTCTACCCGGGAGAAGCCGGGGAGCTTCGCGAGCTGGCCGTGAGGGCGCTAGCCGTGGAAGGACGGGTCGAAGAGCTGTCCAAACAGCTCGAAGCCGCCGAGCAACGCCTTAGTCAGAGAGAGAGAGCCTGACCGAGGAGCTGCGGGCCAAGACCAAAGAGGCCGAAGCTGCTCGCGCAGAAGCCAACGAGCAAGCCGAAGAGGTCAAAGTCCTTCGCGCAGAGGTCAAGGAGCAAGCCAGGCGCAGCAAGGAGGAAGCCGAATGTCTCCGAGCATAAGCTAGATAAGGGTTCAAAGCCCAAGGGGAAGTCCTGCGCCTCAAGGAACTGATCGAGGAGCTAAAGGAGCAGCTGCCTTCTATGTAGCAATAGGGCAGTAACCCGAAAGGGCCTTGTACCTGAAACTTTTGTTAATGTAAATGAAGGCTTACCCTTCCACTGCAAAACAAAGCAAAGACCAGCAAAGAAGCTAGGACGAACAGGAGACCAAGAGCAAAGGCCTAGAAGCGCTTAAATAGTTTTTAAGAAAAACCGATAGAACGACCAGCCTAACTCCCAGCCCCCGCTGTGCAGCTGCTCGAAAACCTTAGTTTGCGAATTCGAACAGGTGCACAGGAGAAAGAGCGACACCCTAGCCCCCGGTACGAACGCTGCTCGAAGACCTAAGTTTGCGAATTCGAGGACGTGCGTAGAGAGATAGAGCGACACCCGCATCCTGATCGACTTGTTCCGTAGACTGCTTGTCAACGTAAGTTAGGCTATTTCAAGGTTAACCGAACAAGATAAAGTGCCTCTGCCGCGGAGGGCTTACGAGAGCAGGCATTACCAAGTGGTCGTGCCGAGCGATAAGTGCCTTAGCCGCAAGGTGAAAAGGCCATGTTTATGCAACCCTGAGTTCAGGAATTCATCGAAACAAGATACGGGCAGGGAAAACCCTGAAAAGTGCGGAGCCAAGAGTTCGCAAGACCGGGCGGCCATCAAGTGTTACCAGAGAGAGAGTAGTCTGAGAAGACAAGTACGCAAGACCGGGCAGCCATCAAGTGTTACCAGAGAGGAAGTAGTCTGAGAAGACAAGTAGTGAAAAGGGCACAGGGGCCGCGAGAAATTCACTGGGATTGGATTGAACTTTACATGGTGCCCGAAAGACTTGGACGAACTAAGGCGTGAAGTTTTACAAAAGCGCAGAGCTAAGAAACAAACGAAGACCTAAACGCGAAGCTAAGCAAACACACAAAAAGACCTACACAAAGAATTTACGAAGCTGGTCGATGTTCCAAGTGATGGTCAGCTCTCTCCCGTCCTCCATAGCCAGGCGACCAGCCTCCGGGCGAGCAGAAGAAACGACTGTGAATGGGCCCTCCCAACGGGGAGTTAACTTGTTGGCATTGGACAAGTTCTGGACATGGCGCAGAACGAGGTCGCCCGCCTTCAAAGCCCTCGGTCGAACGGATTTGGCAGCGTGCCGGCGAAGATCTTGCTGGTAGCGCGCCATTCTGACTTGTGCCCGGTCGCGTGTGCCTTCGAGGAGATCAAGATCGAGTAAGCGCTCTTGCTTGTCGTCAACCAAGTTGATCGAGCTCGTGCGAGGCGAGCCGAGTACTATTTCGGCGGGCAGGATGGCTTATGCACCATAGACCAATTGAAAAGGAGTTTCCCCGGTTGCCCGGCTGGCCGTAGTGTGAACTGCCCAGAGGACGGAAGGAACTTCGTCAACCCAGGCTTTGTTGTGCTCGCTAAGAGCAGCAAAAACCCGCCGTTTAATACCCTGGACGATCTGTCCGTTAGCTCGCTCGACTGCTCCGTTGCTCTGTGGATGTGCCACAGAGGCGAAGTAGACCTTGCTGCCCAGCTGTTCGCAGTATTCCTGGAATAGCTCGCTTCTGAACTGGGTACCGTTATCCGTGATCAGCTTGTGGGGAATCCCGAAGCGCGTGATCACGTTGTTCTTGAAGAAGCGCACAGCCGTTTTGGCGTGAAGAGATGACACAGGCTCTGCCTCAATCCACTTTGTAAAAGTGTCGATAGCGACGAGCAAGTGTGTGTAGCCCTTATAGCCCTTGGGGAATGGGCCGAGCAGATCCAGACCCCATGTGGAGAAAGGCCAAGATGGGGGGATCGTTTGGAGCTCTTGGGCGGGCTTACGTGCCTTCCGGGCGTGAAATTGGCAGGCTTTGCATTTTGTCACGATATCCCGGGCATCTTGTAACGCAGTGGGCCAATAATAGCCCATGCAAAACGCTTTGCCGACCAGAGTCCGGAAGGAGGCGTGGTTGCCGCAGGCGCCCTCGTGTATGTCCCTAAGAAGGAACACGCCCTCCTGTTGAGAGATGCACTTGGAGAGGACTCCTAGCGCACCTTGACGGTAAAGGATGCCGTCCACAAGCTTGTATGGACCAGCACGCCTTGTAAGCCGGGAACGCTCGGCTTCGTCGTCGGGCAGGGTCCCATCTGCAAGGTACCGGACAAATGGCGTTGTCCAGTCCGCAGCCTGCTCGATGACGGAGACAGCACCACCTGTCTCTGTTGCCTCGTCCGGAGACGTGATTGAGGGCTTGTATAGGTGCTCGACGAGCACCCCTGCCGGAGCAGGTTCGCGTGAGGATCCATACTTGGACAGCTGGTCGGCCAAGAAGTTGTCCTTCCTGGGCACGAAGAGCACCTCGAAAAATCGAAAGTGCCGCTCCAACTTCCTCACTTCAACCAGGTATCGCGCCATTGAGTCATCGCAGCACTGATACTCCTTGTTGACCTGGTTGATGACCAACTGTGAATCTCCCTTCACGGTCAGCCGTTGGACGCCAAGCGACTTACACGCTCGTAGTCCCGCGAGGAGGGCCTCGTACTCCGCGGCGTTGTTAGTCGCCACAAAGTGTAATTGGATAGAATACTGGAGCTGTTCTCCTTGAGGGGAGATGAGAACAAAACCAGCCCCCGAGTTTCCAGTGCGTGAGCCATCAAAAAACATGGTCCATGGGGGTTCGTCAGGTTGCTCGGGAGCTTCCTGGGATTTGGGCGGGCAGGTCCATTCAGCGACGAAGTCAGCTAGGACCTGTGACTTAATAGCAGTTCGGGCAGCAAATAACAGATCAAACTCTGCTAGTTCCATTGCCCACTTAGCTATACGTCCGCTAGATTCCTTGTTCCGTAGGATTTCGCCCAGAGGGAACGTGGTTGGGACCAGTATTTGATGCGCCTGGAAGTAGTGGCGAAGCTTTCTGGAGGACATGAGCAAGGCGTAGAGCAGCTTCTGGACCTCAGGGTAACGCTCCTTTGATCCATGAAGTACCTCGCTCACGTAATAAATTGGTCGCTGTACGCCTTCCCTTTCGACCGTCAGGACCGCACTCACCGCTTGTGGCGTGCAACCTAGATACAGCAGGAGCTGCTCGCCATATCGCGGGGTAGTCAAGACGGGAGGATTGGACAGGTATCGCTTTAGATCCTGGAAGGATCTATCCGCTTCTTCTGTCCACTCGAAGCTATTGTGCTTACTGAACACGCTCCGCCGCGTTGGCGTAGCGGTCAGCCGCCTTGAACAAGTCGTTGGCGGTCCAGGTCTCATTGATCTCGAGATCCTGGGTGAGCCGCTCGTCGCGGACTCCGTTTTTGAAGGCGCGGACAACAGATTCGTCCGAGATGTTCGGGACCGTGTTGCGGATCTTGATGAAACGCTTCACGAAGTTGCGGAGGGTCTCCTCGTTCATCTGGATCGTCTGGTGCAGATCATGCTTCTTGCCCAGACGCACGTAACAGCTCTGGAAATTAGCAATCAGAGCGTCACAAAGTTGGTTCCAAGAGCGGATGGAACCTTCCTGCTGATTGAACAGCCACGTCCGAGCAGCACCTTTAAGGACAGTCGGAAGGTAATTTGCCATGACTAGCTCATCACCTCCGGCTGCCATGATGGTTGTAGCATAGATGGAAAGGAATTCTTCTGTGTTTTGAGTCCCATTGTATCTCTCCATATGACCGGGCTTAAACTTGTAGGGCCACCTGACAGCGTGAAACTCGTCGGAGAAAGCCTTACAGCCCAAGGCATATGACCGGTGACCTTCCCCAGCAGAACCTAGCCTTGAAAAGACGTTGGTCCTGTTGCCCGGAGGAATTCTAGTTGAGCGGGAGGACTCTGCCTGGAGGAACTCCCTCCGTGATAATCCTCCACGCTCCTTCCTCGTGGTCGCTACGATGCGCTCTTCCCGAGGGGATCGTCCGTGATCGTCGCGCGCACGCTTGCCCTGTGGTCGCGACGACCACGGGGACGTGGCGAGTCGTCCTCTGACGGTGACGATGGTCACGCGATCGATCGAAGCGCTGGCTGTCCGAGTCCACCCGGACAGGCTGACTGCACTGTCCGGATGAGGTGTTGACTTCACCTATGGACTTGAGGCTTTCGGCCAGTCGCTCAAGGTGAAAAGCAACTGCGTCGCCCATGCGGGCGAGATCGGCCTGGTTGGTAGATCTGAGCACCGTAGCCATGGCCTAGAGTCGTTTCCGACTCCGCTCAAGGGGTCCTGGGATCCCTGAGGCATCCGCGTCTTGCCTGACCGGAGTTCAGTTGCGCGGGGATTCATCCCGAGCAAGTGGAGCTTTTGCCGAGGGATCTGCTGTAGGTACGCGAGGCGGGTCACGTCGCTCACGCTTGCGCTGATCGCGAATCTGGCCAGAGTTTGGTTGATGGACTCATCCAGACTGCGGCGAACAACATCTTGCTCGCGGGCAGTTGGGGCAGATCCATCTTGTTGCCGAGCAAAGTTAACATGCTCGATCTCTTTGGCAGCCGCGGCCCACGTAGGATTCTCTGAAGTTCCTGCGCAGGCCATGTTGATATTGTAACGGCCGTGCGAGGGCACACTGGATGGTGTCATCATTGTCTCACCACAGAAAGAATCTACCGACATGGCCCTGGAATCCGAAAGATCTAAACCGGCGTAAAGATCATCGGTTCCATAATCATCGTCAATGACTAGAGCTTGATCCAAGACCATCTCCGAAACATAGCCAGAGATTTTTGTCCCAGATACGGAGGGTGATCGAGATCGAATGGATCGATCCGATCTAGCAAGGGATGAAACATCCTGCTCTTCTGAGTCATACCCTTCAGTAAGAATTTCTTGGTCGCTGAGCGAGTTCGACATACTCGAACAGACTTGATCCACTATCCCCACGGACGGCGCCAACTGTCGACGGTTGAGATATCGATCTCAAGTCAACTAAGGTTCTTGAGAAAAGGGAGATAGAAGACCTGCCAAGCTATGCGAACAGCAATAAAAAACGAACAGGGAGACACAGGGTTTTTATCCTGGTTGAGGCCTCTCAGGAGAGATAACAGCCCTACGTCCAGCCTTTCTTTATATCAAAGAGGATTACAAGGTGGAACTCGACGAGATGAACAAGTCTCGGCGAGATTATGGGAGTACACAAAACAATGTGCGACAATGCGAAATCTCTTGGCCCCTCTACACGCCGTAGGGGCCCTGTTTATATAGTGTTAAGGAACTGACCTACCGAGGGATAATCGGGCTGGGCTAACTACGAGATCGTAACGAACTCATACATGACAGATACATCCCGAGGTAGATAAGGTAAACTCCAAATCTTGGGGATCACGACGTCTGTTCCAATCCGGGAAACCACGTCCGGGTCTTCACGTAGCCGTGCTGAACTCTTGTTCGAGTTGGACTCAAACACGAATCCTAAGCCATTACGCATCGTGCCAACCAGGAAGCTGTTCGGCAGGATGCTCATGGGCCTGATAGAACCTTCTAGGGAGCTAGACCCTAGGAGGCTGTTCGACTGGGCCGTCAGGAGGTGGGCCATGGCAATGGGCCGTGATTTTATCCCTGACAGACACGACTATCATGAAGTTTTAACTCTGCAGAGTGTGTATAAATTTCCCTACAAGCCCCATCTCATTCACTAGGAGATACGGTACCAGGCTTTTTCAGCCTACTACACCCACCACTTCGCCTGTCCTCTCTCTTTTGATTTCTCCGGTCCCGTCGGTGCCCGTCACGGTAGGGCGCCTACTACTTCTGGGCACCACCCGAAGTCGTTTCCCAATTAAGCCATTCGGTCTCAGGGACGCACCTACCCCTCAGGTAAGGTTGTGAGGCTCACCCTAGGGCAATAGTGACGAAACGTAACCGGACAACCTACGGGCAAGTGGTTAGTGGGTTTCGTATTGCACTAAGCCAGGGCCGATGGCACAAGTGGCTGTACATTAATGTTTGGTCTAGCAATACATAAGCTTGAGTCCATAGTAGAGGAGACCCTCGAATCTCCACCATAGTCCCAAAACCAACACTTCTGGGTCTCCCCTATGCAATCTACCCTAGTTTTAGTTTGTTAAGGTTTTAACCAAAAACAACTTCGAGGAGCATACGCCTCACGAGGCACATTTCATAGTGAATCCCAATATGGTCCTACACATCTAGTCAAGGATACAACACAACTAGCCTATTCAAACAGATACTTAGCATCATATATGACTTGTGATGCAGAAAACTCGGAGTACATATCTACTCCAACACACGCTAGCATCACATATAAGTTATGATGCTAAGTAACAATACTGCGTCACATAATTTGTGTTGCTGACACAAATGTGTTGAATAATTGATTTTACTAGTGAAAACCTTTCTTGTTCTATAGCATAGCCTCACTTAGGCCTTGTTTGTTTCAGCTAAAAATTGCTGAAAGTTTTAATCTGAAAAAATTGTAACCTCTCGAAAGTGATATTGGAGAGTTCAAAAAATTATAAGAAAAATTATTCTAGTAACTCTAAGAAGAACTATTTAAACCTCCACAAAAATTATTACAAAGTACTACAACATTTAGCTTGTACAAAAATAGCAATTTTTTATTTAATTTAATTTAAGCTAAAAGGAACAAGGCCTTAATAAACCTATTGCTATGTATTAGGTATGTGTGGCGTTTTTAACATAAGACAAACTATTATATTTAGTTACTAAAATATAAAAACTCGGCCATAATCCAATTTTAGTAAAATAACAATTATATGAGGACATTTTTTATATTGGTACAAGAAAACTATGTACTCCCTCCATTTGTCAAATCATGTCACTGTTTAATTTTGGACACACGTTTGACCGTTCGTTTTATTTAAAAATTTATTACAAATATGTGAAAATATAAGTCATAATAATAAACCAAATCACAAAAAAATAAATGGTATTTACATAACTTTTTCGAATAAGGCCAAAGGCCAAACCTATGTTTAAAATTCAACAGTTATGTATTTTAAAAAATGGAGGGAGGATTTATTTTCAAGAGCCCCACGATCCAGTGGCCACGGATTGTTCTGGCTTCACCTTCCTCCACTCCCGACCTAGCCACCGCCCTTCGCCATCGCCTGGTGCCGTTCCCCCGCCGAGCTCCACCGTCCGCCACCCCTCCGCTGCTCCCCCGCGAGCCCGACGACTCCCCTCCGCTGCGCGCTGCCCCTCCGCCGGGCGCCCGGCGACGCCCCCTCCGCCGAGTGCCCGGAGACACCCCCTCCGCCACGCGCCTCGCGCGCCCGGCGCCGCCCCCTCCGCCGCGCGCCCCGTGAGCCCGGCGCCCTCCCCCCCAGCCCCGCACCTCCCCTCCACCAAACGCCTGGCGCAGGCCCATCGCCGAGCACGGTGCCGCCCCCCTCTACCCTGCTCGCCGCCGGAGTATTGTCAATCATTGATGCTAGTGGCCACTATGTTTAACAAATTTTCCCTTCTTTTTTCTTATTGTGTAGGGTTGGTGGAACTGGAATTGACATCAGAAGCAAATCAAGGGTATGCACCCGATATGGCGATATCCGTCATCACAATTTTTTTTATTGTGCCCAGCCACTTAGGCCTTGTTTGTTTCAGATTAATGTTGAGTTATGTTTTACTGTAGCAAATTTGTGACCCACTCGAAATACATTTTTAAAAAAATCAAAAATTTATGAAAAAAATATTTTGCAAACTCTAAGAAGAACTATTTAAAACCCCACAAAAATAACTACAAAATATTACAACATTTGGCCTATACAAAAATAACAAATTTTCATTTAATTTAATTTAATTTAATCTGAAACAAACAAGGCCTTAGTCACTAGTCAGGCAACGGATTGTTCTGGTTCTTCCTCCTTCCTCCACGCCCAACCTAGCTACCCCCAACCCTAGCTGCCGCCTCCGCCGTCGCTCGGTGCCTCGGTGTCTTTCCTCCGCCGAGCGCCACCGTCCGCCGACCCTCCGCCGAGCTCCAGGCGCTACCCACCCTCTGCTGCTCCCCCGCGAGCCCGGCGCGGCCCCTCCGCCGAGCGCCCGGTGCCACCCCCTCCGTCGGCGCCGCCCCTCCGCCGAGCCCCGCACCGCCCCTCCACCGACCGCCCGGCACCGGCCGTCCACCGCGCGCCGCCCCTCCGTTGAGCCCGGCACCGCCCCCTCCTCTGCTGAGCCCAGCGCCGCCCCCCTCCGCCAAGCCCGGCGCCACGCCTCCGCCAGTGAGCAACTGTACATCGTGCTCTGCTTCTATTGGAATTTTTGAACATCGTACTCTGCTTCTGTTGGAATCTAGCTATATTCAAGGATCCGTTTCGAGGTGGCAACAACATATTGGTACATTCCATTTTCCCAATTGCATTATCCCTCTCGGGAAGTGCTTTTATGTTAATCTTATAGGAAAGATTTAATAGTAGACTGGCTGGCTACTGGTTGAGTGCAAAACAACATGCTAATTGATAAAAAAATTTGCATTTCAGGTTATTTGTGATACCTACACACTAGCTGGGGAACCCATCCCTACTAACAAACGCCACAGGGCTTCACAAATATTCAGTGACCCGAAGATTGTTCAACAAGTGCCATGGTACTATGCATTAAGCACGATTGTGCTACAAATTACAGTACAGCTGCATTTTTTATGTTGTTTTGCATACGAAGTTGAAACATTTGCTATACCTATCTCCTAGGTTTTGAATGGAGCAGGAGTACACTATGCTTCAGAGAGATGTGAACTGGCCTCTTGGCTCGCCTGTTGGAGGCTACCCAGGCCCCTAGGTATTGTATGAGATAAGAAAAGAAACATGGTTTATGAGACAATGATAAAGCTAATGCTGGTTGAAATACCATGTCTTGAATAGGCTTAAGTCGAGACTGTATCAAGTAGTAATAATGTGCTGAAATATGGCAGGGTCCATATACTACTGTTCTGTTGGATCAGACAAGTCATTGGGCCGTGACATATCAGATGCTCACTACGAGGCATGCCTTTACGCTGGAATTAACATCAGTGGAACAAATGAGAAGGTCATGCCTGGTCAGGTATGTCTTGGGTACTTACGTACACACATCTATGATTAGTGTTTCTGCATCAGTGCAATATTTTTAACTTCTTTGAAAGGTCAAATCAAAGTGTTTAATGAGTGGAACTTCACAAACCTTAATCATGCAGTGGGAGTATCAGATTGGCCCTAGTGTTGGTATTGAAGCAGGAGATCACATGTGGATTTCAAGATATATTCTTGAGGTATTTGTCCAAAGGGCTGAATGCCAGAGCCGATGATTGACGATAATCTTATGATTGATAGCACTTTTCAAGCTTGCACATCAGTATTAAAACTTCCTAATTATTATCCTACTCTTATTATTCTACTCTTGTGAGTCCATCTGTGAGTCCTAGCAAGCAAGATTATTGACTTATTGATCAAAAATTACTGTGGTGCTTTTCAATTTTTTTACATCAACTATTTGCTGATGTATGCACTTATATATTGTAGATATTCAGAGATGAACTTCAATCAGTGAAGCACCAAGTATGGTGAATTGCATTTGAATTCATGTTTGATCTATTGGTTGTTGTTTCGATCTAATTGGTATATATAAGCTAGCTGTTATGTCTAATTTTTTTCTTCTGAAAACAGTTGTTTCATTCTAATTTACATGTCTTCTCAGCTCAGGCAGTATGGAACTAGGAAATAATTTACGTTGTTGGGAATACGTTGGCATTAGGGCTATTTACAATATACAATCAAGAACTGATGTATATATTAGGTAGGGCCTACTCTGAATCAACATATATGATAAGCTTCATAATGCCTGAGTAGTGAGCACTAAAGAAAATAAACCTTTTTAATAGTACTTGATAGACTGATAGTTAGCCTTCTTTTGCCCCAAAAATTTTACAAATTAAACTAATTTCGGTCTATTCGTGTAATTTTCTGAATGCATGATTTATGATTTGATTATTCTTGAAATTTCTCTGTACAGTTAGTCCAAAACTGAGGAGATGGTGCGAAGAACCTGATTTGCTTCTGATGGATGGGGTTGCCGAGGATGAGGAGGATGAGTCTTCAGGTACATAGATATAATATTTCATAAAAGGAAACTCTCTTACATTTATTGTTTCTTATTTATCGGCGAATCTAAATATTACAATTTTGTTTTTTCTCTCTACAAATTGGGCTGTTGGCTGTGGCTACTGGGCTGGTCGCTTTGGCTACCGATCCACTTATTCTTGATAAAACGGATCTCCAATCCTTTCTTTGTTAAATGCTAAGTTGTGATTAGTGATTATTAGATGCTCCACAACCTCTTGTTATTTTCTCATGATGATGTACTAATGATATGATGCATAGATTATTAGATTGCAATGGTGTTAATGTCCAAAATTAGTGACCCTTCTACATATATGCATAGTCAATTTCTGATCTGTACAGCTTAATTTGCTAAATTCTTCTTTGTTTGCTTTGCGTTTTGTTCATCGTTGTGCTGAAAGACAATTAGTAAAGAAAGTAATCTATTCTAGCAATATTCTTAATCTGTTTGAGGCTTTGAGCAAGCAGCTGAAGTGTTAATTGATTGTTCATCATCAGCAATTCATTGTTTCCATGCACCATAATTTTTCCTGTAAATGTCTATAATTTCTATTTTATTGCACTTTTTTTAGTGGATATTTATGTAAACAATTATTTCCATCTATTGATGTATAACTATAACCAGTTTAACATGTTGGGGGCATGCTTTAGGTGAAACAGTGGTAAATGGTACATAATGGCTTTGGAGGACACTAGCTGAGTGTTGCTTCCATGTTGAGACCGATGAAAAAGATGGGTGATCTTGTAGGGCCGTGAGAAGCGAGAGAAAGAGCATATTATGTTAAGCCAATCAATGATGAGAGATGGGAAGCTCAAGCTGAAGAAAATAGGAATCAAGTAGACATCTTTGTTGTATTTCATTTTTTAAAATACATTATTACTTGTTAGCATCTATATGTATGGATAAATAATTTGTTTTTCATTTCTATGTGAAGTGATGTATATTACATTATATTTAAAGGAATAAAGTTTATTTTTTTATTATTGTCCATATTTAGAGTTGTTCATGATCAATTTTGTAAATTATGTGTGACAACTATATTATCTATAAAAAATAATATAATTATATATAAACACATTTAATAATGTTGCAATACATCGTTTAAGTGATGCTGTCAGATACTGACAATTTAATGCGTACATGTGATGCTAAATGAATGTTGCTAGCTAGCAACACATATAGAGATATATTACACCATTTTAGTTTGTGATGCAGCATAGCTAGCAACACCACCTATAACAACAAATGTGTTATGTGATGCTATTGATGCCTGCAACACATGCGTACATATAGCACCATATGAGCATGTTGCTATAGGTCAGTCCCCTTGTAGTGGATAGGCTAGGGAACATAATTACAGGTTCACAAAGGCGGCTAGGGCACATTAAGAGAATATTAATATGTCTAGGAACTCACACACTAGCTTATATGCATGCAACCAGTTCAAATAGGAAATACATAAGTTAAATTGTAAAACTAGGAGAGGAATATGTATCTATGCTTGCCTTCGAAGAACTCAACGATTTGCGAGTCCAACATCTGCTCCTGGCAATAGTTCACACAACAATCGCACCCACCGTCTAAGCGGAAAAACAATTCAAGTCACAATAGCAAAATCAGTACAGAGAAAATAATTAATAAATATATAGAAAAATTCTAGATTAAAACATAATTTTTAGGCTCTGTAATCATCTAATTTGGGGAAGTTTCGGGTTAAATATAAAATTCCCAAAAAAGAAAACCCATTTTAACTGATGATCCGGCCCACCTCTTCTCTCTCTCCCACACACGCGCAAGGCCTAGCCAGCCCAAACGGCCCGGTACGGCGCGGCGCTGCTACGGCTGACATGTGGGACTCACTGGTCAGCGCCTCCTGGAGACCTGTAAGCGGGACCCACTGGACAGAGGCGACGCCTGGGTGCTGACACTGCGGGGTGACGTGTCGACAGGTGGCGACATGTGGTGATGATGTGGCATGACACGGCACGACACGTGACTGCTGACGTGGCATGACACATGGCAGTGGAGATGGTGCGGGTGATGACGTGGTTTGACACATGTCACGCCACGTTGCGACTTGGCTAACGTGGCGCTGACGTGGCACACGGACCCCACGGGTCAGTGGCTGCGGCGTAATCACCGTGCGTGCGCATGGCACATGTCGCCAAGCGTCGTGCACGGGATGGCGTGCAGTGCGCCTTCGGCTGACGTGCGGGACCCACAGCTTGGCCAGGCCCGCGTATCAGCGATGGTGAGTAGATACGGTGCGGGGTGAACGTGGCGACGCCGGCGGACAGTGGCGGCTACCACAGGGCATGCGTCACAATGCCAAAGGGCGGCGTCGACGGCGTGGTCGGAGGCAACGACAGCGGTGGGTAATGGCGGCAGTCGGGGGCGGACGCGGGAAGCGAGGCCGCCGGGACGCGCGACGCGCAGCGGTTGGGACGACGCGTGTGGTGGGGGTATGCGCGCGGCGACGGCGTGGGCGACACGACGCTCGTGGATTGGGGTGTGAGTCGCACAGGCGGCACGAACGGCGAGGATCGCCAGTGCCCGTGGGTACCCCTAACAACAGCGAGCTCTAACAGGCGCAAATATTCACCAAATTGGGCGACCCGCATATGTAAATTGATCGCCTCGACGATTCATGTGATCTACACTACGAATTGAACACCATAGAAAAGGCTTTACCTGAAAACAATGCTCAGGGAGTGAGATCCAAGTGCCGACGGTTTTGGGTTTGGGCGAAAAGGAGTGGGGTGTCGGTGCACAGTGTTAAGAGGGGCTTCTATGGGTGTGGGGACGCAGGGGGGCTGTTGGTTTCCCTCTAAAAGGGCCGATAGTGAATTACGGGCTATGGTGGGCATGAAATGACCAGAGAAAAGGGCCTATAGGGCAGCTAAACGGGTTTACAGAAATTAATAATTAAATAATATCTGTGTTTTTGCATTGAAAAGCTTGGGACTCCTAATAATTTTATTAGGACGTCACAACTAGTTATCTAAGATGAATTGTCAAACATAAATGAGGTTTTTCATTATGTGAGGTGTAAGTAGAACATTACTGAGTGTAAGTGGTCAACAGTTGGAAGGGAAAGAAAGGTAATGAGTGGAGGTGACTGGGAGACGAGATCCGTTGCCAACAATGATATTGGTTTGGCTAGTAGGGGTGGGATGAAGAAAGATTACCAACACCCGAAGTCATGTGGGAGGACACCCTAGAATGCATGTACCACTCTGCGTCTGCAAGGGCCAAGGTTAGAGTCATGGTGTTTAAGGCGTTCACCAATGATTGTTGGTCCCAGCCACCCCCTGTCATGGGAGTCCACGTGCCTGGAGTAGGAGGCTACCACACACCCCTAGGTTCCTCACCAGGAGCCTGAGTAGGGTTGGCGACGCCAAGGTGTTCATGGCTGTGAGAGCATGAGGAGCCGAACGATGCCCTGACATAGGAGGCTGCCCAAGAAATATCCCTGGACCCTGTTGACGCCACAGTTGGACTGTGTTAGTCTACGGGTTGTATTGAGCAATGGGGGGACAGCAGGCCCACCCCCACCACCTGTTGGAGTAGGGCGACCGCCACCCCCACCACCAGAGGGGGAAGGACGACCTCCACCGCTGCCACTACCACCACCACCACCTCCACCACCACAACGATTGTGGTTATTATTACCGCGACCGTTGTTGTTGGTTCGAGGGGCACCAGAGGAAGAACCAGTAGTGGATGCACCAGAAGGTAGTCGACTCGTGGTGGCAAAGAGAGCGGTAGCGGAACCACTCGAAGCAGGAGTTGGGGAGTTCCTCAACTAGGAGATAATCCTGAGCCTCCATGCACGTCGGGAAGGGCTTGGTGTTGCAAATGATGGCCTGCATTGTCTCGAACCGGTCGGGCAAAGAGCACTTGGAGGACCAGCGTGCGGTCGTTGACCGGGTCCCCAAGGTCCCAAAGTGTGTCTGCTAGGTTCTTCTTGAGGGGACAGTTGTCGGTGAACTAGGCCTTAATGTAAAGAGCGACCAGAAAAGGACTAGAAAAGATCATGCCACATGTGGTAGTTGGAGCTGGTGATGTCGAGGACAACCGGCAAAAATGAGCTGATGTTCATGGTGCCGACAGCTTGTGCATGAAGTGCAACTATCGTGTCCGAGTCCCAGAAGGAGCATAGGCTGTTGCTTGGGTAGCGGCGGAGTTGCGCCATAGGGATGGTCGGGTAGGACCCAGCAGACCCAGCCCCACCACCATGAATGTTGAAATGTTCAATGGATGAGCCAAAAGCAGTGTGATGGCCCAAAATGCCCAATTCGGCCAAGCCTAGGTTGCCCACAGACTGGCCTATAGAAAGGCCCAAACTGGCAACGCTACTACCACCGAAATCCATGCCAAGGGGGGAATTAGGGTTCCGGCCCCTGCTGCCATCGCTAGACAAAGGCGCCCGTTGTTGAGAAGTCGAGGGTGGCGTGCCCGGCCGCGCCATTAGAGGGGAGGTCGATCCCACCGCCACCTGCGATGGGATAGGTGATGGCGCCGCTGCGCCCGAGCCCCCCCCCCCCCCGGCCCCCTTTGGGGGGGGGAAAAAAGCCCGGGATGGGGCACAATCCTGTTGCCTCATGCGCCGAGAGAGGAGACGGCGCTGCCGAGCCTAAGTGTGCCGGCACCGGGAAAGAGGATGGGACCATCGAGGTTGGCACCAGAGTAGGGTACGAGTCCGCCTGCGTCGGTGGCAGGGGCGGCAAGTGCGCCTGTGCCACTGGAGGCCACGCGGGGGATGCGGACGATGATGCCGCTGGAGATGCCCCTACCAAAGCCCACAACAGCCAGGAGGACCTGTACGTCGGTGCAAGGGCAGCAAAGGGAGGCGATAGCTCGGGAGGCAGCGGCCTGCAAGGCAACGACTTGTGCGAACGTGGCTTTGGCAAGTTGAACCGCAAAGGGGACGACCGTGCCACCGACATGCCCCATTAGACTCAGCATAGAGGGAAGTGGGATATCGACAAGTAGAATTAGGTGGAAGAGAAACATCAACTTTCATCTTACCGGATTTGGTAGAAAGTACAACAGCGAGGGGCTCATCGAAGGGGGCCACGCTGAGGGATTTGCCGATGGAGGCCATGAGAGTTAGGTTTTGTGGAATAGGGTGAGCAATGGCATTGATACCATGTTAAATTTGATTGATCTTTCGATAATCACTAGATCTGTAAAGAGTACAGTACAAATAGCCTTGAGGGGGATAGGCTAGGAGTAGAATCCGACGGGCCAATAATGGCAATAATGCATGCGTAATCAGGGGGATTACGTGTGAGGCATATTCTACGGTATATGGTATATCCTAGCATACCATGCTCTATGGTACATGGTATATTCTAACATTAATGTGCAATTTACTCATTTTTTGCATATGCATTGCTATTTGTGGCCTAAAACTATCAATAGTGAGAGCATCTCTTGTAGGCGCTCTATAATAGATGAGTTGCTGGATTGATTTTTTTTCAAAAATAGTGTAAAATAGACGGTGAGTGAATAGTATTTTGGAAGAGATGTCGGAGCTAGACGTGGAGTTGCTGTGACGCCCTCAATGTCTGTTGTATAAGACAGACCATCAGTGGAAGGTGGTATCCGCACGTAGCGTAGCATATATCCGTTTCACTGTTCTGGTGCATCTGAGGAATCAGGATACGATGATTGACCATTCGCTTGGGCCAGCGCTTAACCCTATCTGAAGAGATGAAAACAATGCTTAACAGTGCCACATTGTTGATCATTTCATGGCTACATGCTACTCTCCATTCAATCTCCATAAGTACGTAGTACACGGCCGGGTACACCTATTACCTGTAATAACTAAAAACCGTATCAGTCTTGAGCGATCGACGGGTCTTTATGATGGCGCAGATGAGCACATTTAAGCTCATTTACTGCTTGATTCCGATGTTTAAATGGTGAGAGATCCGTGAACAGGAGGGAGATTAAGAACGCTTAATTAATCTTATTTACTGCTTGATCACGTCATTACTTGCATTTAAGCAACGCAACAGCTAGCTAGCTAGCGCTCACACATAACGCACCCCCATCATCTAGCTTATATCTTGATCATCTCACAAGTGTGGAGTAATACATTTCTGTAGTTTTCACTTGCTGTCGAGTGTCAATTGATCCCGACCCCCATTCTAATGCAGAAGGCTCAGGGTCTCCAGCTGCGGTTTCACGGCGTCGAGCCGGTGCGGCGGCGGCGGCGGCGTGGCTGCGGCCGGCAACGACGACGGCTGCACGAACTTGCAGTTGGGGCACTCCGGGGAGGACATGGAGAGCATGACGAGGAGGTGGCAGTTGGCGCACGGCACGGCCACCATGTACTGCCCTGCGGAGCCTATGCCGCTCATGATGCTCTTCGCGGGGGAGGCGGCGGCAGCGTCGTCGTCAGCGCCGGCGGCGAAGGAGAAGGAGCTCGCATTGCCGTCGGCCAAGCTCGACGGGATCGTCGAGATGTTGAGCTCCAGGTCCAGAGCGCCGCCGTGCTGCTGCTCCCTCGGCCTCGTCCAGCTCTTCTTCATGGTCTTCCTGTTCAGGTAGTACATCCTTCCAGACTGCCATTAAGCATATATAAATAAATAAATACCATATGCATATACATGTATTAATCAGTCAAAAAATCATACATATACGACACAAAAATCATGAGCTATACTAATTAGTAATAAGCTTCATTAATATATACGGATATGTAGATGCATATACAATTATGATCCATATCTTGTGCATGGTGCAACTTGCTCAGTAAGGGTTAACTAGCAATACACACGCATTGCCAACGAGGAGATTAATCAAATGAGTACTTTGGTTCAAAGAAACTCAAAATGAGTACATAAATACGCTTTGTAAACTCACGTGTAGGTCAAGGCACTGCTCCCAGTCGAGGGGGAGGGGGTCACTGAGCTGGAGCTCCAGGCTCGCGTGGGACATGGCCTCCTCCCAGCCGGCGAAGTACTTCCTCTTCTTGGCAGCGGCGCCGACGCCGCTGCTGTCCGACTCCGACGACGAGCTCTTTCCACCGCTCTGGGAGAAGCCTCCGGCCAGCGCCGCCAGCCCCAGCGATAGCTCCGGCTGCACCTCCATGAATCCTCCTCAAGCAGTACCACAAGGAGAACTCTACTATGATCCTATCAGCACTGCCTGGGGCTACGTACCCTGGGATTGAAATTCCATGGATTTATAGGTGTCATGAGGGTGAGAGCGTGGAGGAGGAGGAGGAGGGGCTCTTATTAATGCGGTTCATCCAGCGCCGCATTTAGGAGGGGCAGTCTGAGCATTGAAGAGAGTGACAAGTAGAGTGACCTTTAAATGGCTCAAATCCTCTCCACCTCCTCTCCTGCCCCATTTATATCGTCCGGCCGGCCTTCGCTGCTCATCTCCACGGCGCGGCCTGCGCGTCATTACGACACCACACGCACCCGGCCGGATATATAGATAGATAGATAGAGTCATAGAGATAGATGCTACAGTTACTAGTCCATGAACACACTGACACAGCCGTCATCAAATCCGTTTCTCTTCTGATCGATCCTACTGCTCCTGCCGGCTGCTGCGGCCGGCTGCTGCTACGGGTTGCTGCTGGCTATGATGGCCGGGGATGCGGCCTAATTTAGTACCCTCCGTTGCCACAACTATGTATGGGCATGTCCAACGCTACATATCAGCCGTCTATAAACTCTCTAAACCATATCACATCAGATCTAATCTTATGTGGTTAAAAGGGCAGCAGAAAGTAGGGGTGAAAACGGGTTGGTTATGGTCAGATAGTGACTCATATCATATCCTACCCTAATTTATTGTTTTAGATATCGGGTCGGATACGGTAAGATCAAAATCGGGTCGGATACGGTTACGGTTACTGGTTTTGACGGTCGGGTAGAAAACGGATATCGGATACCATATGAACGGGTAGAAATCGGTTATCGGATATGTGATCGGGTCATACGTAAATTAAGTCCAATTTACATAATTCAAAACAAAATTTCATATAACACCGGTGGCCTTTATCTTTTCTTTTCGATTGTTGAATTGTAGTACTTAACAGTAAGCATACGTGTAGTTTGATCATTCCCTACAGTATCCCTTTGGCAGCTAGGAAAACAAACATCTGGATGGTCAAATCACGTATTATGTTCCAATTAACCCATCAACATTCAACCAACCTAAATTAGGCAGAATGTTGCCAATACACACTTTTAAAACCTAAATGCTCTTCATCTACTACCTTTTCAAAAAGAAACTGTAAATTGTCGGCATGATGCTCATGGAAACCTGAACCAGACCAGAGAAAGTGTGCTAAATGGCCTTTCAACATGGTAAAAAAACAAGCGTGCTAAATGACCTCTCAGTAGTTCAAAAAGCAACAGTTAGCAACACAAATGAGGGAACTTTTAGTTTGCTAGTGAAGTACTAGATTTATTGAATGAAAGAAGGCGGGAACTCATCACTGAACCTTGGGAAGTTGAAGTTGGAGAGCTTCTTCTCGCCGTACTTCCTCTACTGGTGGCCATCGTCGCACAGCGCACACGGCGAGGGGCGGCACGGGGCGGCTTCGGGCGGCGCCGGGGCGGGGCGAGGCGAGGCGGCGCCGGGGCGGGCAAGAGCCGGCCGAGGGGCGGGGCGAGGGGCGGCGCCGGGGCGGGGCGACGGGCGGCTCCGGGGCAGCTTCGGGCGGCGCCGGGGAGGGCACGGCGACGCCGGGTCGGGGCAAGGGGCGTGGCGGCTGGGTGGAGGCAGAGAGATGTGGTGTACTGGTGTCTAGGATTAATGTCTACTGGGCTGTTCTATGTTATCGGGTACATGGAAATTTATAATACCCGGATAACCGAATCCGATCCGAATCCATCGGGTACCTCTTATATCATATCTGATCCGAACCCGTTCAGAAAAAATGGGTATTACCCGAACCCGACCAGATACCCGACGGGTTAAAATTTCTCCAACCCGTTTGTTTACCAGCTTCAACCGGGTCGGGTACCCGTCAAGTAGTACCCGACCATTTTTCACCCCTAGCAGAAAAAAAGAGGCAAGAGTCGTCTGACATGCAAAAGACAACGCTAGTACAAGAAATAAGAATTGGCAACGGCCGATGGACTACTTGAAGATGCCATACAAATGATAGCTATTTCTAATAGAGCATGCAAAGGGCTAGAGATAGCCTAGAGACTCATAGATATGGCACCGTCTCTAACAACGCATGTATAAGATTAATTGTGCGCAGGATATTAAATAGTCCTATAAACAACTTTATAGACAAACCATTGATGAATTGTATTTTATATTATTTATACGTGACGTGATAATGGTTAGAGACCGCAGGGCGCCTTAGCATACATATGACCTTGCCCTTCCGAGCTCATGTAATCTTACTCAGCTTGGAAACTAGCGTACATAGTGTCAACGCCACTAACCTAATTATTAACGTCGGCTTTGTCCGGGCCGACGTAAACGCTTCTGGTCGATGTTAATAGTTCGGATTCCGTAGTGCGCGTCATACGTAGTTTTAGCGTCTGATCACCAAGCAAGGGTGATCAGCGGCAGGCCCAGGCCCCGGGCCACCTGGGCTGCGGCCCGGGGCGTGGCCCATAGCAGGGACCCCCAGCCGGCCCAAGCGCCCAGCCAGCGCCCCATCGGCCCATCCCCCAGCCGGCCAGGCCAGCCCGACGCCCCCTCCCTCCCCCACCTAGCCCTAGCCGCCACCCACAACTACCCCAGCGCCACGCCCCCGCCCGGCCGCCCCCCAGGCCCCAGGCCCGACACACGCGGCGATGCGCCTGCGCCTCCTCCTGCTCCAGTGCGTCACCTTCACTCTGGTTCTCTCCCTCCCTTCCTCCGTCACTTTATTTGTATTTCCTTCCTATTTCGTTGCTCGGATTCGATCCAAGTTCGACCGAGTTGTTTTGGCTCCCCATAGAAAAATCCTGTATGGCAAACGCTTCGAACTCATTAGTGCTATGTTAGGAATTTTTAAATTTGAAAATACCCGAAATCGTTCGATAACCCTTCGCATCGACGGTAGCCTGGGCGGACGCTGCGGTGGATGAACAGCCCCTTCAATTGATTTAGTGCTATTTGATAACTAATGGTTTGATGTCACATACTAGTGCCAAACCATGTAGCAGAACAATTATATTGTTGTTAGCATTAAACTGCCGATGCATGCAAGCCAATGCCACTGCTCGGACTTTTGTATTAAACAATTCATGTTTTTTGTTCAAGGTCTTTGTATGCTTGCTCTAAATTTTGCTTACTACTCACTTGTTTATTTGTTCATGTCATGTCGTTAATATTGATTTTTTATTTTAATTTCTAGGTTTGAGATCTACAGCTACTATTGATGAAGATATAGGTTTGGAAGAAGCGAATCTATCTTAAAAAGGTAATATATTATTTTAAATTAGCAAACTTGCATTACATTTGTACATTACTTTTTGATTAGACAAATTAAGCCGTGTGATTGGACAAATTTTCACTGTACATTACTATAAACACCATTTACCGTTAGTTGGCTCAGGTCTTATCAAAATCATGGATACGCCACTGGTGATATGTATGTACGGTACGCCCTCTACGGTGAGAAACGGATAGGGGCAGAGCGGTAAGGTACCTGACACCCCAGTTGTTGGTGCACCTTGGAGGGGAAATATAAAACGCAGAAACAAAGTCCCTAATCAGCCGTGAACGCACGTCTCCCGGATCAGGTCACGTGGCTGTCACGTACCACACATCATCAGCAACACGCAGTGCAAGTGTACGCATCTCGACGTGTGCCCGTGTACCACCATGCACCAGCGTACGCCTCCTACTACTCGTGGCTGACGGCAGGGGCCCACGCACGGTGGGGGCCTCGTTCCCCGCGCCGGCGCAGCTGCATGCTGGGCGCGGCACGCGGCGGCCGCCGCGTGTCCCGGCGTGGTGCTGCGTGGAGGTTGCCCGGTGAGCTCCCCCGCGGCCGCGACGTGGCGGCCGGGGACGGGCCAGATGGCCCACACCACCCCCCTCGCCGCCGCCTCCGGGGAGAGATATTTAACCCGCCCCGCCGCCTATGCCCTTCTCTCTCTCTCTCTATGCACCGATGCAAGATCATGAACGACACCAGAAGACACGATGTTTGGTAACGCAGTTCAGCTTTCACCTAAATCTGCGGGGCTCTGATTATGGGCACTCCTCCCTAATACATAATACCGCAGCACACCTGCTAACCAGGTCACAGCCACATGCCGACCGATGACCTCCTCTTGCCTATATATGCTACTTATTATGAAGTCGTTCTCTTGGTTACACCAAGGCTGCCTCTCTTTATATAGTGGAGGCCTAGATAGAGTCCGACTTTAACACTAACCAACCCTGCCTATTACAACACAGAGTCCATGCAACCTACCCGTACACATATTCCACACAATACCTAACAAACGCCACCATGGAGAATATGGTCTCTCCACCTTGAAGTCGTTCCAGCGTCTTGCGCGAATCCGTGCACCCGGACTCTGGTTGCTTTTTTCTTTTGCAGCCTACAGCGGGCCGTCCGACGAGTCCTCCTCGAACTCGCCGCCTTTTGGAACAGATGACGCCGAACCTGCAGAAACACGCTTACTAACTCCACCTGTAACAGAAGCCCCTTCTAATAAAAGAATCTCAGCACTGTCGCCTCCAGAGTCATACGAGCCTATTGCCACATTAGCAGATGCTCCATTTGGTGGATCTGAACAGTCCCTCTTCATGTGCCCCCACTCATTGCATCTGAAACACTACACCGTCCTGTTATTTTTCTTGTTCTTCTTTCCGGTCCCATTACCGCCTTGATCACCTAATACTAGCAAAGCAACAAAACGAGGTTCTTCCACTGCATTTTTATTTTTTCTCAATTGATGAGACATAAGTGCCGCAGTAATATCCTCAGTCTTGATGCTATCCTTGCCATATGTTAGCGTCGTGACCAAATGCTTAAAGGACGGGGGCAACGAACAAAGAAGAATAATTGTCTTGTCTTCATCAGCGATTGTCACCTCCAGATATGATATATTCGTGACATACCTGTTGAAAACATCAATGTGTGCTTGCAGATCCGACCCTTCCTGAATCTTCAGCCCATACAACTTCTGCTTCAGATACAGCTCGCTAGGAGCTATCCCGGTTTGTCAACTGGGACTAAAGCCAGTTGCCAACAGGGAGTAAAGGCCGTTTCCCTTGCAGTGTCGCCGTCAAGACTAGTTTGCTTTAGTCCGCTCCATCCACGTTTTTGGCTTTTCACATGCATGGGAAACCATCTATCTCGACGGCCACAAACAAATCGTCGAGTCTGTACATGGGCCGGTCCATGTATTTGTGTCAGAGAGGATTTTATCTCGACCGCCTCGAACCCTCGCCTGCCATAAATTGAAGTTTCCTATACCGTCAAATTTCACCATACCGAAATTTGCATATGTCGGCTTCATCCTGCCGACTTGCGATTCTACCAACGCCAATTTCTTGTCAATGGATGTATCGCCACCCGATCCGTTCGCCATCTTGAACAGATCGCTAACGGCCTTCCAAGAATGCCAACCTCCTTTGGAATCTCACGCCTTAAAAACTCCTCCGAAATCTATGCTCAAAACAGCCGTTGATTATGTTGGATTGTTGGGTTTGGCTCCCCTTGGCTCCCCTTTTATAGTGGTGAGATAACCCCTTAAAGGTAAATTCTAGTCTCTTTAGACTTCTAATCCACCTCAAATTCGAGCTCCATGCACCTCCAATCTTTAAGCCCTCGAGCAGGCTTCCCAGCCCGCCACCGTGCACCACGTCGTCCGTGCACGACAAAACATGCTGCACCCTGGCTATCCGCATCCATGACATAGCTTCGCCCTCAGTGTCGTGATGTAGCGCCTCCTGTGCAACATCCGGTCGCATCACTACTCCCGCCATTCCGATCTATCCGGCATCCATCCGCGCTTGCCGGTCGGATCACGAACGCCGAGGTCATCGCCGTCGCCTGCCGACCTCGTCGGCTACTTTGCCTGCCTCCGATTACCTGGCCTTGGTAGATTTCCGCCAACGTTAGCCCATTGGACGGTTCGAGCCTCCTGTCCGAAGTGTCCGACACCACAGATCGAATCATCGATCGCCGCCATGCTCCACCTTACGCCGATAGGACGTTTTCTGCGGCGTCCATGTATGCATAAACCTCGTGTCTCCCATAGATCTTTCGCATGGCCAACCTCGCCAACCAAGATCTGATACCACTTGTTAGGATATGCGCCAATGCAAGATCACGAACGACACCAGGAGACACGATGTTTGGTAACGCAATTCAGCTTTCGCCTACATCTGCGAGGCTCTAATTATGGGTGCTCCTCCCCAATCCATAATACCGCAGCACACCGGCTAACCAGGTCACAGCCACATGCCGACCGCTGACCTCCTCTTGCCTATGCTACTTATTTTTTTTTTTGAGAACAAGAGTCCACCATTTCATTCCCGAAGCTTCCAAGAGATTACAACCAAGAGTCCCGAAGCTACCTGGATGAGTTGCTCCGGAGCTCGTCGTTGCCAGCCATGGCGTTCGTCTTCGTCTCCGTCGTGGTGAGAAGGGAAAGCTTCGGTTTGAGTGTTTCGATCAGGTCCTTTAGGGACTTTGTTGCCTATGCTACTTATTATGAAGTCGTTTTGTTGGTTACACCAGGGCTGCCTCTCTTCATATAGTGGAGGCCTGGATAGAGTCCGACTTTAACACTAACCAACCCTACCTATTACAACACAGAGTCCACGTAACATACCCGTGCACATATTCAACACAATACCTAACAAAATCTGGACAGCCATGAAAAAGCTGTCACGATTAGAAGTCTATCTCGACGGTTTGTTCCTCGCACTACTAGGGAACGGGCCTTCTATCCTAGCACATCAGTCCCGGTCAGCCACAAACCCAGACTGATAGTGTGGCATCAGTCCCGGTTCATGGCTACTGGGCTAAAAGCATGAATTTTCACCCATATTAGTCTCGGTTCGTGTCACGAACCGAGACAGAAGAGCGCTTTGGGAGACGGATACATGCTAGCTAATACGGGCACACATTAGTCCTGGTTCGTAACATGAACCGAGACTGAAGGTAAGCTTAGATGAACCGGGACTAAAGCCTCATTAGAGCATACTTCAAAAGGAATGCATATCCTAGTCTGGTATATTCGTGTAGTTGGGAGGGTTGGTTAGAAGGGTGAGTGGGGAGTCTCATGGTGGCAGCAGGTTACAGGTTCAAGTCTTGAGTTAGCCGTATTTTTTAGATTTTTTCTACACCGTGGTAAGTTTTGTGTCCCGCTTGGGGAAACCGAGGTTGGAGTCTTGAGTTAGCCATATTTTTTAGATATTTTCTACATCATGGTAAGTTTTGTGTCCCGGTTGGGGAACCGGGACTAAAGGCCTGTAACCTTCAGTCCCTAGGAGCTATCCCGGTTTTTCAACCGAGACTAAAACCAGTTGCCAACAGGGAGTAAAGGCTGTTTCCCTGGCAGTGTCGCCGTCAAGACTAGTTTGCTTTAGTCCGCTCCATCCACGTTTTTGGCTTTTCACATGCATGGGAAACCATCTATCTCGACGACCACAAATAAATCGTCGAGTCTGTACATGGGCCGGTCCATGTATTTGTGTTAGTGAGGATTTTATCTCGACCGCCACATCCGGGCCATCGAGAAAGGGGCCAGCTACACCGATGGCCACTGGCCTGAGGTGTATTGGGCTGGCCCATTTACTATTTTTGAATTTATAAAAATTTATTTATAATTTACATACATATTTATTTTGCTTTTAAACCTTTAAGAAATGTTTTTAATTTGTAAAAATATGTTGAACACTCTCATTTTTAAATAAAAATCGAGATAACCTTACAAAATGAAATCATTTTATTTCCTAAATTTTTTATACCTTCTGTTGTACATAATATGTCGTTTAATATGTGTGTGTTGAAAATAATAAATTACGTACAAAATATTGTAAAATGTTTTAATTTGTAACATTACAATGCAATGATCTTTAGAAAACGATGTTTGGATAGAATGGTGAATACTTGAAACCTGTTATGTGTACATCTCACCTCTATTTCATACGACTTACTAGAACATTGACTAATACTGTGCCGTCAAGACTCGACATCTTTCTCGACAGAGCTATCACAACGGTCTAGTCTCGACGGTCTGCCTTTAAGAATTGCCTCTCTCGATGGTTTGGACCTCTATCTCGACGGTTTTGGCCGTCGAGATTCTTTGTGATCCACTTGGTGTAGGTGAGAAGCAGTAGCAGTACGTAGGTGGAGTGGTGGATCTTCATCTTATATTAGTATATATAGCAATGGCGTGCAAAGCAGAGGGAGGAATAGCGCCGATCATGCTCCGACTTTAAAGTCTCCTCTCCTTTATACTACCATCTAACCATGCATTCATCATCCTTCTATACCCACGCCATTATATGTGCGATAATCAAGGACTGCTTCTTGTGGGTGAGCATTCATGGCAGTTGCATGTACACCCCCAACTCTAATCCTCATAAAGAGAGGGTATGGAAGGATATGAGGACATTGAGGAGGAAGGAGCTGATGCAGTGATGTGTGTGTGCAATAAAAACACGTCTCCCTCACCACCCCAACACCCATGCAGTAAATAAATAACGCCAAGAGGAAAGGAATGCAGGCATCAGCTTGGAAGGAATAAATGGGTTCTTAATTTTGGGCTGACCCTGCTCTTCTCTCCTCTTGCTCTTGGGCTTGTTGGGAAACCACCTATAGGGGGAGCCCGACCCGTGTATGCCGGCGGCTTACCCCGGTGGGTCCCACATATGGATCTGGCCTAAACCTTAAGCAGTACTATATAAGAAGAGGTGGAGCACCTATTGTCGAACAGATCTGAGAAATAATAAAGAGAAACTCCACCCTATGTCTCTGTGTCCCCTGTGATTCTAATCTTTCTCTGTGATTGATTGTCCACGTTTATACCTCGGACTACACCTGGTAGCGAGGTTGCTCAACACGTTATCAGCACGCTCGCTCCCTGACGTGCCGATCAATCCGCGAGGAAGAACGATCTGCAACCACTTCTACCACGAAGGTATATTTTGGGCACCGGTTACCCCGTAGATCGTGATCTGTGCATGAATTTGATTGCAGATCAAGAAGAATTGTGGGGATTTTCCTACTAGATTGAAAATCTTGCAAGAACTTTTTAGTAGATTCGTTTTGGGGAATTTGTAAAGTAATCTTGAAGATTGAAGATTGCCTCGTTGCATCGCGCGTGCCCTGCCGGCGACGCCGCCGCACCGCGTGCGCCATGCCGCCGCATGGCCGCGCCCCACCGGCGCCGCTGTCGCCGTGCTCCGCGCTCCACCGTTAAAATCAAAAGCTTACGTTAACTTCATACCGTTCTTTAAAAATCCAACGTACATATTTTTGCCCCTGAGATCGGTTGGATTGAGAAAAGGAAAAAAACTTCTATTTAAATATCTAATAGATATAATTCGAGATTTCATTTCAAGAAATATCAGACAGACTATGTTTTTTCAGTAGAACATGAGATCAGTTTTTTATCATTAATATTACGAAATAACGTATATTGAAGTTATATGATTGAGTGAAAGTAAGGCATATTAGACATCTGAATTTTTTAAAATTTAGGGCCCATTATATGTTTTGCTCTAGGACCTCAGATTCATGGAGACGGCCCCTGTGGCGTTAGACTCGATGTCAAGATGCAAGACTTAAACTAGACCAAGAATTTACTCTAAACCAGCAACAAGACTATAACCATGGACACAAATTCAACAAAGTGAAACTGAAAACTAAAATTTGCGAAGGCACAAAGTGGCTTGGAGGGTGGACGCGACGACGAACTCAAATCTTTTTTGTGGGGCAATTTTTTGTACTCTAGGATGAACACGAACAGATCTAAAACAAAGGATAGATGTTCTCACCAGGTAACCGTCGCTCTGATACCACTTGATGTGCGTGGACGCGGGGTCACGATCTTCTGGTGAGGGATGGTGAAGATAACTCGGTAGGTGTCACGGAGACCTAAACGATCCGGCTTCCAACCCCGCAAAGGAACTGGAAATCCCGGCGATCGCTAAACTACCAAACCTGCTCGTTATCAGCCACGCCAAGAACGCGATTGACCTGACCACGAAGGTCGTTTCCTGCAAGCGATCGAAGAACAAGCAAGAAACAAGATAAACACAATTTAAAATTGCATATATGGTTGAAGCACTTGGATAAATTTGAGGTTCGATAACTCGACACGGGTGGTCTAGTCAACACACGCAAATTCGAGGGGGGACGCACACGGGTCTACCAACACACAACCAAACCTAAACGTAGAAAAATGGCGGCGGCCACATATATAGCAGTGGCCAGGGGGAGTGCGGCGCCCAAGGGTGCAGCCACCACCAAACCCTAGTGATACATGGGCCATAGGCCCAAAAATACGGTGTCGCTGCACCCTGAGTTTCTGGCCCCAAACATTGTTCTGCATTTTCCTGACGCTCCTGGAAGAATATAGATGTTGGGCTGGTTCCATTGGAAAGCTTATCTCCTAAGCTTTCCAACGAGTGGTTGCACGCCGAAATCGGAGTTCGGGAGCCCAAGTTATGCCTGTTTGAAGTTGACGTGTTGCTGTATGGCCGAACCGGGATTTTTGACGCCTTTGGCTTCCACGTGGGCCTTCCTTGAGTTGTCGAGGCCTCGCGATTCTTGGACTTGTTGCGCCGCTTCTTCGGAGAAGGCTTGAAAGGCTGGGCTTCTGAATTAAGGCCCCTCGGCGACGAAGATGGAGCAGCGTCGGTCGTCGTTGAAGCGGTCGGAGAGGAAGGAGGGGCAGCAGTCACACTGGTCATATCTATGCTGGTGATGTCCTCATCATAAGTGCGCATTAGGGTATTGGGGGCACAAAACTCATTTTCTTTCAAAATTGGTTTGCTTGGACCATCCTGGAGTCCAACCACACTGGAATAGTCGGGGGTTGCTCGTCGGTACGCCTCGAGTCTCCTGGAATCTTGTAGATCACGTAGAATGCCTTAGAAGGCACTCCGGAGAAAAAGGGTGTTCGGGGGCACAAAACTCATTTTCATTGAAAACCAGCAGGCGTGCAGCATCGTGAAGTCCAACCACACCAAAATAGCTGGGGTTGCGCCTCGGTTTGTCTCGAGTCTCCATGAGCCGAGGAGAACACGTTGAATGCCAGAGAAGGCGTTCCTAAGATAATGGATGTTCAGGGCACAAAAGTCATTTTCTTCCAAAATCGGCTTGCGTGGACCATCTTGCAGTCCAACCACACCATAATAGGGGGGTTGCCCCTCGGTTTGCCTCCGGTATCCTGGAACATAGGAGATCACGTAGAACGCCTGAGAAGGCAATCCGAAGATAAATGCGTTTTCGGAGGGCACAAAACTCATTTCCATTCAAAACTGGCTTGTGTGGATCATCATGGAGCCCAGCCTCACCAGAACAGCAGTGGGTTGCCCCTCAGTTCACACCAGTCTACAGGCAGGGTTTGTCTCGAGTCTCCAAGAGCCGAGGAAAACTCGTAGAAAGCCTGAGAAGGCAATCCAAAGATATTGGATCAATGGGGGAACAAAAATCATTTTCGTTCAAAACCAGTTTGTGTGGACCATTTAGGAGTCCAGCCACAATAGAACAGCGGTGGGTTGCCCCTCGGTTCGCACCGAGTCTACAGGCATTGAGGAGATCACGTAGGACAACTGAGAAAGCAATCCAAGATAACGTGGATTGGAGCACAAAACTCTATTTCTTTCAAAACCGACTTGCATGGAGCAACTTGAAGTCCAACCAAACCAGAACAATGGTGCATTGACCCTCGGTTCGCACCGAGTCTACAGGCATCACTGAGATCACATGGAACGACTGAGAAGGCAATCTGGAGATACTGGGTATTTGGGGGCACAAAACTTATTTTCTTTGAAAACCGGCAGGCGTGGAGCATCATGAAGTCCAACCACACCAAAAGTGGGGTTGCCCCTCGGTTCGTCCTGAGTCTTCAGGAGCAGAGGAGAACACGTAAAGCGCTTGAGATGGCAATTAGAAGAGAAAATAAATGCTTTCGGGAAATTAAAAGGGAGTGTCTTGAGTCTCTAAAGAAATAAAGAGATGATATGGTCAAGCATGAGATTCTCCCTTTGATCAAGAATGAGAAAACACCATTAAAGAAGGAATTGAAGCCTGCATCACCCAAAAAGAAGGATAGTAAGTGTATTTCAATAAGTAATGACAAGAATGTGCTGGCTATTCCTACGACTAACCATACTAGCAAGAATGGGCAAGATGGTGTGCACCTGTGTGCTGCAATGACGGATAACTACATGAGTCTTATGTCTCATCGCCTACTTAGTGCACCACTGGAGCATGCTAATAAAACTCAGCGCAACAACCTATTTCAAACTAAGTTTATTGTGCAAGAGCGTGCGGTGCATGTCATCGTTGATGGAGGCAACGGTAGCAACCTCGCAAGTCTACATATGGTCGAGAAGCTTGGCTTAACGATGACTCCACTTCAGCAACCTTACTTTATGGAATGGTTCAACTCAAGTGGTATGGTTGAGATAACACAAGTTGTGCGAGTTCCTATCTACATTGGTTTATACCATGAACATGTCTATTTTGATGTCATACCTATAGAACCATGCTCCCTTTTACTAGGTAGACCTTGGTTATATGACGTTGATGCTACTTACCATGATAGGAATAATCAATATACTTTCCGATTTAATGGGAAGAAAATGGTTTTGAATCCAATGACTCCAGCTGAGCTATCAAAAATTAATGCAAAGCGAATTAACGGTAAAGAACATGAGGATTAAAAATTTGTTAGTACTATACAACAATCTAAACCAATGGCAAAGAAAGACTGTTTCCTCACATGATATTCCTTTAGAAATATTTTTTGCCCCAATTTATCACTAACGAAGCATGAGAAGGAGTCGAGGACGACTCTAATTCAAGAAGGGGACGATGATGAGGACATAACTAGCGTGGATACAACCAGTGTGACCACTGCCCCTCCTCCCTCTCCGCCAACGTCATCTTCGGCTCCAACGGGCCTTAATTCTAAAGTCCAACCCTTCAAGGCTTCTCCGAAGAAGCGGCGCTACAAGTCTAAGACACGCGAGACATCGGTGAATCAAGGAAGGCCCACACAGAAGCCCAAGATGCAAAAAAAGCCCGGTTAGGCCATCCAGCGGCATGCCAACTTCGAACGGGCATAACTCGGGCTCCCGAACTACGTTTTCAACGTGCGACCACTCGTTGGAAAGCTTAGGATATAAGGTTTCAAATGGATCCAACCAGACATCAAGATTCACTCGAGAATGACGGCAAAACGCAGAACAATGTTTCGGGTCAGAAACTCAGGGTGCCGTGTCACTGTATTTTTAGGCCTATGGCCCATGTATCACTAGGGTTTGGTGGTAGCTGCCCCATTGGGCGCGCCCACTCCCCCTGGCCGCCAATATATATGTGGCTGCCGGTTCTTTTCAATATTTAGGTTTTGTTGTGTTTGTTAGACCCAATGTGTGTCCCTCCCTAAGATTGCGCATGTCGATTAGGCCGCTTAATACGGGAAACAGAACCTCACCCTTTTCATCAATTGATTTATCAGTTATCATCTTGTTCTTGCTTGTTCTCGATTACTAGCGGGTTCAAGGATCGATTGTGCCTAGCTCGGTTGATCGCCTCGTGTGGTAACTTTGTGATTGTTCGGTTGTTGATCCCATGGATTGGTAGCGTCGTCGCTACACCAAATCGATGTATTGTTCTCATTAGAACATTAGACCGACCTAGTGCGCATCAGTTATTGATCGTAAATACCTCAGCTTCATCAATAATACTTAATACGGTCATCGACTATTCAAACCAACAACGAAGTACAAAATTACTAAACATCAAGCATACATCCGCATAATAAGATATACTCATCTGAAAATTAGTTCATATATTTAAAATTATTGGGCTACATAGATTTAATCTAAATAAGAAATCTATGGTCAACTAGAGTTTAATGAATATGATTGATCAGTAATGGATATGGACGAAAAATAAACAACGACATGAATGAAAATAAATAAGGAGAAAATGATAGATCGGCAAAAGCAAACAAGAGATTGCTAGTGCCTTACAAGAGAAGATTCACAAGATCTGGAGTTCTTCCAAGACATGATAGATTCATATTGAACTTCTAGTTTTCTAAATGTTTATTAATTGTTATCTATTTATTTGCATGCATGTGCTAGCATCGTATGTAAGTCATTCTCTACTACAAATTAAGTTGTAGCCGGGCTACTGGGCTCCAGGCCGGGCTTGGGCCTGGTCTCTCGGGGCCCAGCTTTTCTAAGCCCGGTCCAGTCTGAGGTTTGAAAATGTCTATTGTCTATCATATTATCATGTTATTTTTTTATTAACATGAATTACCCGCCATTGATAACCCTAGTATTAATTTCCTTAGCCTATCAGTAAATGCTTTGCCATGATTTTGGGTTGGTAGGTGATACGTCTCACTCATAAATTAATGATTTATTGTTAAGCTTTTGCTTCATGGTTTAGGGTACTCTGTTTAGGAAGCTAAAACACTACAGCCACTTGTGCCCTTTGACCCTAACTTACTAGGTTGTGAAACCTACATAACTATGTACTTGTAATCAAATGAAGATGTGAAGAGTAATCACCGATCCTAATGGCGTAACAAGTGAAAGGTTTTGTATTGTTTCTCGCTTCGAGACGAGACAATGCTTGTGCAGAACGTATGCACAGTTTGCAAATTTTAAACTATCATGATAGTCCTGCCCACGGTTATGATAGTCGAGGGGAGAAAAGTTTTCACATTATAGTCTCAATGTAGTAAATAAATAAATTTACTATATGGGCCCTGCTGGGTCAAGTGTGTATATATGCATACCTAAATGTTTTCGCAAAAAAGATGATTAGTGCCTGTTGAGACCCACGCGAAGGGTACCCCGGTTTGACGATTAATATATGTGACAAGATGGAATTTGAAGTTTTTTGAAGAATTTTTAGTTGTGCATTTGTGAAAATTTCCGTGGAATTGGAACCGGACATTGTGCTTAGCTTTGGCCAGGTAATAGTTTTAAATGGACGTGGTGCGATGGAATTTGTGAAGCTGACACGTGGTGTCATGAATGGATTGTGATGTTGGTAATTTTGCAATGCACTAACCTTGCAGGAGAGGTAAGGTGTGTTGGTTCTGTGTGTAATCACCTCTGTAATGATACGCGGCTCACACTTCGCAGGGACAGCTGGAGGCTTGTTTATCCAGAGGCGTGCAGACGACCGTGTTCGATGACTTGGTGGTCACATGGCGTGGTGTACTTGAGGTGCTTAGCCATGGTAAGAAATCGGGCCAGCTGGAGGATGCGGCGTCGGTAACCTGGTGGCGAAGCTGGTTGGATCGATGGGTCCAGGCGTGGACTGGCAACCGAGAAAGCTGCAAAGATATTTTTCAAAAAAATATATGGCGTAATAACTTCGTATAGCATACATTATACGAAGTTATACGAAGACTATAACAATGGACACAAATTCAACAAAGCGAAACTGAAAACAAACTTGTAATCAAATGAAGATGTGAAGAGTAATCACCGATCCTAATGGCGTAACAAGTGAAAGGTTTTGTATTGTTTCTCGCTTCGAGACGAGACAATGCTTGTGCAGAACGTATGCACAGTTTGCAAATTTTAAACTATCATGATAGTCCTGCCCACGGTTATGATAGTCGAGGGGAGAAAAGTTTTCACATTATAGTCTCAATGTAGTAAATAAATAAATTTACTATATGGGCCCTGCTGGGTCAAGTGTGTATATATGCATACCTAAATGTTTTCGCAAAAAAGATGATTAGTGCCTGTTGAGACCCACGCGAAGGGTACCCCGGTTTGACGATTAATATATGTGACAAGATGGAATTTGAAGTGTTTTGAAGAATTTTTAGTTGTGCATTTGTGAAAATTTCCGTGGAATTGGAACCGGACAGTGTGCTTAGCTTTGGCCAGGTAATAGTTTTAAATGGACGTGGTGCAATGGAATTTGTTAAGCTAACACGTGGTGTCACGAATGGATTATGATGTTGGTAATTTTGCAATGCACTAACCTTGCAGGAGAGGTAAGGTGTGTTGGTTCTGTGTGTAATCACCTCTGTAATGATACGCGGCTCACACTTCGCAGGGACAGCTGGAGGCTTGTTTATCCGGAGGCATGCAGACGACTGTGTTCGATGACTTGGTGGTCACATGGCGTAGTGTACTTGAGAAGCTTAGCCATGGTAAGAAATCGGGCCAGCTGGAGGATGCGGCGTCGGTAACCTGGTGGCGAAGCTGGTTGGATCGATGGGTCCAGGCGTGGACTGGCAACCGAGAAAGCTGCAAAGATATTTTTCAAAAAAATATGTGGAGAATATTCCCTCTCGGGAGTGTGCCTTGTAATGTGTGAGTTGTACACCACTCATTCTCAAATGAAGGGTGGAGACAGGCTCTAACGTTTAGGGTATCTCACCCTCGGGCTATATAAGGAGGGGAAGGGGTAGCCTTCCCATCATCCCCTTAGAGGTGAATACCGAACCCCAAACTTGCAGTCTCGAGTTCCTGACAGTTCTTGGTTCACAATTTTTTTTTATTTTTGTAGATGGAATTTGATGCGGAAATTTGTAGTAGACCACCACGACTCACCCACATGGGTGTAGAAAATTGTTGAAAACTTCTGGAGCCTTTTAACAGCAAGAAGCACTTTCTTTTTGCAAGACAAATTTTCTATAATCTGCTTTTGCTTTTCAAAAAGTAACTTTGATGTTTTGGCTTGATCTCTTTGCAACCACCGGCGTCGGTTTGCTTAAATTTTCTTACAGTGACGGAACGGTTTGAAACAGCCGAAACTTGAGTCTTACGTGCAACGAGGAGGGTTGGACACGTTCGTCACAATAAACTCCACCTTGATTTTGGATGCAAGAACTGGCGCATTAATTGCATCCACAAGCTCGGATTGCTTAGATTTTCTTCAGTGACGGAACGGTTTGAAGCACAGAAAACTTGACTCTTACGTGCAGCGAGGATTGGGCACGTTTGTCGCGAAGAACTCCACTGTGATTTCGGCCGACCGAACTGGCCCATTAACTGCAAACAGCGGCGTCCGTTTGGCAAGATTTTGTTTCAGTCACAGAACGGTTTGAAACACACAGAACATGAGTCTTACGTGCAACGAGGAGGATTGGGCACGTTCGTCGTGAAAAACTCTACCGTGATTTCAGCCGCCCGAACTGGTGCAATAATTGCAACGACCGGCATCGGTTTGCTTAAATTTTCTTACAGTGACGGAATGGTTTGAAACAGCTGAAACTTGAGTCTTGCGTGCAACGTGGAGGGTTGGACACGTTCGTCATAATAAACTCCACCTTGATTTCGGATGCAAGAACTGGTGCATTAATTGCATCCACGGGCTCCGATTGCTTAGATTTTCTTACAGTGACGCAACGGTTCGAAACACACAAGACTTGACTGTTACGTGCAACGAGGAGGATTGGGCACGTTCGTTGCGAAGAACTCCACTTTGATTTTGGCTGCCCGAACTGGTCCATTAATTGCCACCAGCGGCATCGGTTTGACTAGATTTTCTTTCAGTGACGAAACGGTTTGAAACACACAAAACTTGTGTCTTACGTGCAACGAGGAGGATTGGGCACTT